>CM059192.1:99342284-99722788 GCA_030323885.1 Branchipolynoe longqiensis
ATTGGTAGCGTGCGGCCGACGTTGTGGTAAAAGTTTGGCGCGCTGTCCTGATATGACGTTAGATGTTGGTAGGACGTAAAACAACAAAAAGCAACCATTTGGCGCAATGTGTGGTAACGAGCCTCACATGCACGCGGCATCTGCCTAGTGTTCGCATAACATTATTCCAGCGATCTCGATGTGCTCCTAACATCGCCATAATATTGGCTGTCACGCGTTGTCGGTCGTCGAAAGTTTTGTGCAAGCACAAAACTTCGCCGATCCCCTGACGCGCGCCACCGACCGTCGCCGTAGATGAACAAATACCAACGCGCGGCTAACGCGCACGTAACGCTTCCAGATGTCTCCTGACGTTTCGCCAAAAAATGACACACGTCGCCGTGCGTTGGCGAGAAATGTCGTAATGTGACAGCACCATAAGAGGAGAATGCCTACCTCCCGAGTACTCGCTGGTGTGCCATAAAGAAGGCAGTGCGCATGCGCAGCTGCTCGGTACACAGGAGTGAGGTATTCACCAACCCCTTTATGGGCTCTCATTGACTCTCACTCGATGAAACACGCGCTCCATGGCTTCGTTAATAGCACACAACCTCCAGCTTATTAACAGGACTCCAGTATGCAAATGAGCAAGCCAGCACTGACAATGCAGTTGCATATATACATGCCGCACTCTGGGGCAGAATTATTCACGATGTGCGAGGAAATAAATCTGCCAAGCTATGAGGACTTTTGTAATGCCTACAAGTATGCACGGTCACGTGTGTAGTGGTTCACCATGAGCCCCACTACAACACAGTGGCTGCCTCGAGAATCTCACAATTAAAAATACCCATTATTAAGGAAACATCATGATGATGTCAAGTAATATTGTTGACAGTACTTTTCATTCAATATATTGTGTATGACGTACAGTGATGTCGTAATCAATCAATCAATAGTTCCATCCTCTAGTCGAGGGTTGGATGCAATGGTTCTCCACTTGTCCCGATGTTGTGCTGTTCTGATAGACTGTGAATAATTCAAGCCTGTCCACTGTGAAATATTTGTAAACCATGATGTTCTTGGTCTCCCTCTCCCTCTGCTGCCATTCACCTTCCCTTCCAACAATGTACGGTATATTGAACTCTGACGAATGATGTGGCCAAAATAAATAAGTTTCTTTGTCTGTATAGTGGCAAACAAGCTTTTCTTATTTTTAATTTTTCTGAGAACTTCTTTGTTGGTGATCTTCTTTGTCCATGATATTTTCATCATCCTTCGATAAGTCCACATCTCAAATGCTGCTAAACGTTTGTACATTTTCTTAGAGATTGTCCATGTCTCTGCCCCATACATTAGAGTAGACCACACATAACACTGAAGAATACGCTTCCTTGTTTGTATTAATATCTTACTTGATGTTAACACTCTATACATTTTGGAGAATGTTGTTCGGGCTATTGTTATCCTTCTTTTAATTTCTTCCTCACATCTCCCATCATTTGTAATCTTTTGTCCGAGATATATGAATTCGGATACTTGTTCTATGTTTGTGCCATCTATGGTTATATTGACATTTGGTTTATCTGTCTTTTTACTTATAACCATTGTTTTGGTCTTCCTGGCATTCATCTTCATGTTGAATAGTATTCCAGCTTTATTGATTCTATTCACTATATCTTGTAGGTTTTTCTCACTGTCTGCTAGTATTACACTGTCATCGGCATATCTAAGATTGTTGACGTTCATGCCACCTATTGTCACTCCCTTGCAATCTTCAATGTGTCTGAAAATCATCTCTGTGTACAGGTTAAATAGACATGGTGACAATACACACCCCTGTCGAACTCCTCGTTTAATCATAACTTCATCCGATAGGCCCTGCTCCATTTTTATAAATGCATGTTGTGTCCAGTATAAGTTCACAATTAGTTTAATGTCTTTGCCATTTGGACACCAATATCTTGTAAACATTTGATTAACAGTTCATGATTGACTCGGTCGAAGGCCTTCTCATAGTCAATAAAGCAGGCATAAACATCCTGGTTCACTTCACAATAACGTTCACAAATCATTCTCATATTGAAAATCCCTTCACGTGTACCTCTTCCAGATATAAACCCACTTTGTACGTTACTGATTTGTTCTTCAATTTTCTGTCTGTTTCTCAGTAAAATTATTTTCAGGATCATCTTCAACATATGACTCATCAGGCTTAGTGTTCTGTACTCAGTACACAATGTTGGTTTTAGCTTCTTTGGGAGTCGTACAAATATGGATTCATTCATATTCAATGGTATAAATCCAGTCTCATAGATGTCAGTTACTAGCTTATGAATGATTTGAATCCCCACTTCATCTAGTCCTTTTATCATTTCTGATGTTATCTGGTCACTTCCAGGAGCCTTACCTGACTTTAGATCATTGATAGCCTTCTCAACCTCTGATACTAATATAATATTCCCATCTTCTTTCTCAATTGTGGGTGGGTTCCCTCTGTCATCATTGTATAGTTCGTTTACATATTCTTCCCATCTGGACTTTATTTCATCTTCTTCAAAGAGCATTTTGCCGTCTTTGTTCTTGATACATTTACTGCTTCTCTGTCTGTATCCTTGACCTGTTATCTCTTTCACTTTCTTGTGCATCTCTCTTGAACGATGTTGAGACTCAAGTTGTTCCACTACTTCACACTTCTTATTCCACCATTCATCTTTAGCTTTTTTGCATTCATCTTCTATTTCATTCTTCAGGTGTTTGTATTTAGGTGGATCAGTGGTTTTCACTTTCTTCCTTTCTGCCATCTTTTCTAGTATGGTTTGCGTCATCCATGATTGCTTTGTCTCTCGTTTTTTATTTGGTAACACCTCCTCTGCTGACTTGACCATGCTTTCTCTGAGAGCTTCCCATTCCATTTCAATGTTGTTATACTCTCTCTGAGGAGTTTCTTCATTCATCAGTACACTGAATTTGTTATGAACAGAGACATTATACTTAGTTCTGTATTTTGCATCTTTTAACATGTTCATATCCATTTGAATGTTGTTTTTAATTTTGTTCTGCTGTTTCAATTTCACTACCATACTGATTACTACTGGATTATGATCCGAACATATGTCAGCACCTAGATATGTCCTTGCCTGTTTGATACAATTTCGATATCGTTGGTTGACAAGAATGTAGTCGATCTGGTTCCGACATACATCACCAGGGCTCTTCCATGTATATAGTCTTCTCTTTGGATGTTCAAATAAGGTGTTAGCAATTACTAGTTTTGATGTCGTAATCGGTTATAATCTTCATGCGTTGCTTACTAGTACTACTAGTAGCACCAAACCCTAGGACTATGGTGAGTGTATGGCCCTGAGTAAGAATCCACACATCCCTAGTTACTCATGCCGCCCTGTCTCTGTGACAGGGCTGCTAAAAAATCCATTAAACAAAGTGTCAGAATGCTTGGGTATAGAAATAACCACATGGTTTTGCAATCTAATATGCTAAATATATTGTTTGAATAATTATCTATAATAGCCCGCTGTGTCTTTTGGGGGGGGTGGCTACTTATGAAATCCTGCAGATTAATGGACATTAAAAGTTAAATCCAGAGTTTTCTGTGGCTTGGCATCTTTGGTTTTTTTCATAGTGTTAATTTTACACTCCTATTATTCCTCAAAATTACACCAAAACAGATAACCACTGGAACCATCTCCTCTACAGTGTAATTGCTCAGGGATGAAAGTGGTCTCCGGGAAAAAAAGGCGGAAGTGCTGATATTCTCCTATAGGCTTAGCATTGTCAGGGAATCGCGGAAAATTCCCAGAAGTTGGGTTTCATACATATACGTTTGGAAGCACGTATTACTACTATTAGTAGTATACGCTGATAGTGCTGCAGCGTCTGCACCACACATTAGTATACGCTGATGGTGCTGCAGCGTAACACAACATATTAGTATACACTTATAGTTATAGTGCTGCGGGCGTTTTAACACCGTATTAGTATACACTTATAGTGCTGTGGCGTTTGAACAACATATTATTATACACTTATTACTCCAGGAAAAATCTCGGAAATCCGCCGAAAGCGGAGATCTTTCATCCCTGAGCAAAAACTGCTGCAGTAGTAATCAGGCAAGGTCGACATCCACTCCTACACTGGGTAGGGGTGAAGCTCTTATCTAATGCAATCCCAGCTTAAAGCTAAGATTCCTTACATGTGGCATGCAGCATGCGGTATGCGAATGCAAATGCAGCAAAAAATCGAAACGCCTTGAAGTCAATGGGCTACAACCCTTAGACGCGGTATGCAAATGTGAATGCAAATGCAAATGCGACAACTCGATCGGTCCCTGTAGCGATCGGTGTGGCATGCGGTATGCGAAGAGAAACGTCAGTCACACTTGCCAATTAGTTTTAGACGATGAGAGACGACTGAGCATTATGGAACGGTCACACACCAGGGTGCTGAGGGGAAACATATGGGATTGGTGGTGGGGGGTAGATGCTTGCCGCTTACAGCGTAGAAGGAATCCTCCCATTCGCATACCGCATGCCGCATACCGCATGCCGCGCATACCACGTAGAAGGAATCTTAGCTTAACTCAATAGGACTCTTATCACCTTTGCAAAAACATTGAAATAAAAACTCACGGTGTTTCAAGCGGTGTCAGACCATTCCTTCATTCACGTCAAAAGGAAAGTGTGGCTGATGAGGCTTTCAGCAGCCTCAGAGTTTACGTCACAGGGACGCGGGGGTAGATAAAAGACTCACCACTGTCTCTGTTCAGAGGTGAATTACAACCCTATGTAAACGTTACAGAAAATGTGTCTCACTGTTGATGGTCTTAGTTTGGCATTCCTACATTATGTTGATTAAAATATAATAGCTACAATCCGATTATATATGTTTTCCCTCACCATATACTCTCCAGAGTGTGCAAATCACATACTATTAAGGCAGAATGATATAAAATCTGTTTGAAGTGATAAACATCCATGAAGTAAATCCTCCATGTTTGAATGAACTGGTTGTACCAACTTATTACCTGAGCCAATGAAAATGACTGCTTCCTGACCTAGATTGGATTATTACCCAAGAACCTCTCAACTTCCTGCCAATGACTGCCATGTTAATATGTGGGTTCTGTCAATTCAAACTTTAAAGTTCATTGATCTACTTGACTAATCCACTAATCAGTTCAAAACTTGAGGACAAATATATCAAGGTATGTTAAGAAGATATTTAGTTTTTTTAGGTTAAGAATTGATGTGCTCATTTCATTTACCCAAATTTTCTCCACTTTTTACATAGGGTTCTTCTTCAGCCCTACTCAGGCTACTGTAGTATGGGGTGAATCTTTTATCTACATTTGGTGTAGCGTTCCTTCAGTTTCAAACCTATGACTAAACTCGCAACATAAAGCTAAGATTCCTTCTACGCGGTACGCGGCATGCGGTATGCGAATGGGAGGATTTCTTCTATGCTGTATGCGGCATGCGTCTGCCCACCACCACCACTACCATATGTTTCCCCTCCGCACCCCTGTGTGTGACCGTTCCGTAATGATCAGTCGCCTCTCCTCGTCTAAAACTAATGGACACGTCCGACTGAGCTTTCTATTCGCATACCGCATGCCGCACCGATCGCTATAGGGACCGATCGAGTTGCTGCATTCGCATACCGCGTGTAAGGGATGTGGCCCATTGACTTCAAGGCGTTTCGATTTTTTGCCACATTCGCATACCGCATGCCACGTGTAAGGAATCTTAGCTTAACACTGTATCAGCATGACTGTTTCAGAGATAACCGCCAAGCTGCGTTACCAAACCGCATCACGACTGTAACACCAAACTGCATGATTACTGCTGCTACTAATTATAATAATGCTTATTACAACATAATTAGTTTGACGACAACCACAAACAAAATACTGCCAGAGCGGAGTTCTTCAATGGCGGAAGGACGAAAAACGTCCACAAACACGGGAACTCTTCAATCAAGAAGGTGTAGATATAGTATCATTTCGTAACTCCGGTGATCAGACTAGATAGGATCCCGTTTTTGTATATCGAGAGATTCGAACCCACGGGTTCGAACCCGGGTCGAGTCAAACCAATGACTTAACGATTGATACTTGTCGCTTCCTAGCCAGGCACTCGGCATTATTAGGATAGGGCAAGGACTGGTTGGCTCAGAGTCAGGATAACATGACTGAGTGGGATAGCAGGTCATGGTACTGGTGGCCTGGTCTCCCAATGGGGCAGCACTATATAATGTCACCATGAGTGTGCACTCTCACAAGTTGGTACCCATCCTGACATGACCTTATGTGTTGCCAGGACGTAAAACTCCAAGAACCATCCAAGAACCAACTAGATAAGATATTCACTTTCACAGGAACAATCGTGTTGTTCTGTCAGGCTGAGAGAATAGTGAGCCTAAAGCAGCTTAGATTACCCCCCCCCCCCCAGCAAGCTCCCCCCCCCCACCCCCCCGCAAACACCCTAAAACAAATGTGCTCAATTTATCATCATGAAGACCTTGTTCATTCCCCCTCCCACAGCCACAGTTGAATAAGACCTTTTATTCAGGATTAGTTTAGCATTTCCCCACCCCCAAGATGACCGTAGATGTTGCCGGGACGTAAAACCCCAACAAGCGAGTTAAGTATTTAATAGCATGGGTCCCTTGCCGTCTTCGCAGCCAGGGGCGGTTCTCAATGCAGCTGAGGTAGACTAGACGAGAGGAGGGAGCTCAGGGAGCTCAGCTCTAAGAAGTTATGTTGGTGTCCTCTGCCGGGTCTGACCGCGGTATGTGTGCAGGAATGTGCACGGGGCAGCGTGGTGGACTGGGCGGGGGACGGGCGGGCGGGGGGCCGGGCGGGGTACGGGCGGGGTACGGGCGGGGTACGGGCGGGGTACGGGCGGGGGGACGGGCGGGGGACGGGCGGGGGGCCGCGCGCCGAGCGGAGGCCCCGCGATGCCGCCAACAACGTTCACCCTAGTGGGGAGCGTGTTGTCCTAAGTATGCGGGCGTGTTTTGCTTGTACCCGCCTGAACTGGCCGCGGTCGCCGGCGGCCGGCGGGGTGAGCGTCACTGATCCCCGGCGTCCTGTTGTTGTAGCTCAGACCGACACCCGGCATGACCCGAGTCGGGCCATCAGGCAGTTGTTTAGCTAATGCACAATTCGCCAACGTTAGCCCAGTGTCGCTGTCTGAGCCTGCTTTGTGTTTACACACGGGTCCTGGCGGCCATTTCCGGCGTCGTGTCCGTTCAGAATTGGACACGGAAAGAAGTTGAAGAGCTAATTCGGGGGACTTTGTTTTGTAGTAAAGTGACACCTGGGGGCCGACCCTGTTAGCAAAGCTCTAGATAAAAGATTCACCTCTATCCAGGGTAGGGGTGAATGACAACTATGTGTAAATCCGAAAACAAAACTGGTTTGGTATCAATCAATCAATTAGAGAAAACTTAGAGCGCCTGGTTTCATCATTCAGTGGTTTATCTGTATTGAAGTAGACCCGGTCAAATGGCAAAGAATGCAAAGCAACCAAGATGGCTGCCCCCGAATACTCTCGATTTGAATCTTAAAGTCTAATATGAAGTGGCGTTCTCTGTGGCGGAGTGGTTAGAGTGTCTGACTTTTTTCTAGGTCAGACTCCTAATCTGAGGGTCGGCAGTTCGATTCCCCGTGCCCCCAGCTCTGCCAATTTGGATTTCCACCGCTGTGTATAACTTACAGCGTCATCAAAGGCCGGTTGCTCTCATACCATGTCTATGTGGTGTGGGAGGTTAAAAATCCCTTGGGTCGGTAAAAAGTGTAGGCTCGGGCTTTCTATCGACCAGCAGTGGAGTGGGGAAGACCAGTCGGCTGTGACTGGGATTTCCCCTGCTTGGGACAACTAATGTACCAAAAAAAAAAGAGAGACAAATAAGTGTTCACACTTCCTGTCTACCATTCGCTATATCGCTATATGAATAAGTAATGCTTAGGACCGACCCCCACTTGAGCTGTCTGGTGCCTTCACAGCCTCACCGCAGAGTAGCGCACGTGTGGAGGAACATGTACACTGGTCCCAATGACATCATGCCATAAATGGAAGATCTGTAATACCCCTGTCACACTACGACGTAATGAGCCAACGTGAGCCTAACGTGGTGATATTTCGTCATTACGTTGATGTACGTTGGATTACGTTATGATGACGTCATAATGACGTTAGAGTGACGTCGAGCTACGTCACATTACGTCGTGTTACGTCGAGATATTGGACATGTTCAAAAGTTTCGACGTAGGTCGAACGTAAGGGTTTACGTTCGCCGTACGTTCTGTTCACGTTCAGCGAACGTCAATGACGTTAAACGGACGTTATTCCAACGCTCCTCACTACGTTCAACTATGTTCCACTACGTTGACCCCCATTAAACCAAGTGCAAATGCCCACGGGGCGTAATGGGAACGTCAGGACAACGTCAGGAGAACGTCAGGAGAACGTCAGGAGAACGTGCATTCAACGTACGTTCAACGTCTCATGACGTAGCTAACGTCACGTAACGTTCTTCTGACGATGGAATAACGTTCATAACGTTCCGTCAGCGTCATTACGTTGACCTCTCTCGTCGAACGACGGTATCACTACGCTTTACCGACGTTACTCTCTCGTCCACTACGCTGCATGCACGTTCAACTTCTGCCCAAATTTGCATACTACGCCGAGAAGTTCAACGTTCTTCACGTTCTCCCTACGTTGATGTCGTTACGTCGTAGTGTGACAGCCCCATAAGGAGGGACCAATATAGTTGTTCCTTGACTCAGCATGTGCTACTCTGCGGCAGGTTGTCATCAAGGCATTAAGCCCATAGGCTATTATTAACCAATCGCTGTCATCCACCCTGTTTGCTGCATAGCGAAGTTCAATGAGCTGTTTCCGTTTCCGGTTGATCGATTCTAGTGAATCCATTTTCCACCTCTATGAGTGGGGCTATTGTTTATGTATATATATTATATACACGTGTTAGTCCTTAGCCTCCCCTCTGGATGGGTCGGTATTAAGCTATATATATATTTTTCATTCAAAAGTAGCGGGTAAATATAAAGAGACATGTGAAGCATATATATTGATTCTTAAATTAAGAATGTATTTGGTCATTTCCTCTTCCCAGCCTCCCAACACTTTTTCTAATGGTCTGTTCAGTATACCTGGCTAGGGAGGAGAGGAAGGCGGTAGTTGGAATAAAACACTTTATTCACAGAAGGTCAAGTGCAGACAATATGAACATAAGACAATTCCAGGTAATTAATTAAAAGCAATGAGGATATGAACAGTTTAAGGCAATGGATAATGGAAAGAGTATATGCATGAGAATAGTGGTAAAAGTAAGTGTCATTAAGGACCGAAGGTCAATGTCGATCGTGGGGGAGGGACCCCGAAGAGCCCTTCACCATATGTCGAGGTGATAGAATGATGTAATATGGGTGGGTGGGTGGAGAAAATGAGTGCTCCAGGAGAGTGAGGAGAGGCGAGTGGCTGGGAGCAGCTAGGACGGGCCGGTTTATAAGGCCGGAGAGAGGGGGGGGGGGGGGGGGGGGGGGTTGCGTCAGGGCGGCGGCGGAGGGAGGATGAAAGAGACGGGGGGGGGGGGGGGGGCCTCCACCCCTGCCACGAATCAACCGCAATGCGAGCATTACGACCAACCCTGTTTTAGGAACGGGGCTATGGGTGATTCGAACTCGTGGGTTCAAACCCTGATCGAATCAAACCAATGACATAAAACTTGATGGTTGTCCCTACCTAGCATGGCGCTACACATTACTAGGATAGGGCAAGGAGTGAGCAGTGGAATGAGGAAGACCAATTAGCCGCAAGTAAAATCTTCACTTGCATAGTCCGATGAAAGTATTTTCAAAACCAAAACAATTATCTAGATTTGATTCTACATATCTAACTTAGATACTGGTGCACTTATTAAGCATTTGTTTCCGCATAGAAAGACACACTAAGTCAATTTAACAGAACATGTTATTGCTTAAACCTATGGTGGCAGAGCTTTGGTGTGCTCCCAAAAAAGATATTGCATGTTTGAACTTCAAATATCTCCAAAGTAAGCCATTTAAAATATAAGTTACTTCAAACTAAAGTAATATAGATTACAACAATCAATCTAATGCATTTATCTCAGAAAATGGCAGAAACTCGAAACTATTGGACTATGCAACTAATATATATACAAAAAAAAAGTCCATTGACTAACTCATAGCCGAGGTCAATACGCATTCCACTGGCCTCAAGCCCCATATAGACCAACTAATATTTGTATAGACACAGTGAGTGTTGTTTACATCACAGATTTCACACGCATGCGCCATGTCTAGTTGGCAAAAGAAATCAGTAAACATAACTTAGACTTAGAAGTTACAGTACTAGTCTTGTCACAGATTGCTTTACGGGTGAGAACTGGTTAGGGTTCTGTTGGCTATTATTTATATATTTTATTTATATATTTTATTTATTGGGAATGCTTTGGAGTTATTTGATAGAATTGTGTGTTATTCCAATTAGTTTGAGTTCGAATCAGTAGCACGGTATCATGCACGCCATAGTTACTCCCGTAGCTCTGGAGAGGTGTGAGGTTAATGCATATGGTACTGGAAAATCGATACTTTAATACAGTTGGGTGAAAGCTAAGGTATTTATTATCAAAGTTATATAATATATGTATATATATATATATATATATATATACATATCCCTTTCATCTCCCGCTTCCATGAATTTCCCCAGAATCATTCCTATATATATATATATATATATATATATATATATATATATATATATATCTATATATATGCATACATATCCCTTAATCTCCGAGCTATCTCATTTCTTGCAGAAATTCCCCAGAATCCTTCCTGTATATCAGGATATATATATACATATATATATATGTATATATATATACATACATATATATATACCCTTACATTCTGCCCTCATGATATGCTGATGGGTGCCTCAGCAATGCATTTTGACATAATGGTCGAAACGGCAAATTCTCAGTTGTTGTCAGCATGTTTCCTTCTAAACTTTGTAAATTTAAAAATAACAGAACCCAGACCATACCTTAAATCATGGTACAATCAATTCAGTGAAGTATTATTCTACTCATCAAGGATGAAACTGAAAGTGGTTTCCAGCTAAAATCGCGGAAATCAGGCCGAGATTATTACACTGACGACGAATTTCCGTGATAATGCGGACCTTCTCCCATAGACTTAGCATCGTCAGGGAATCGCAGAAAAATGCCGGAAGTCAGGTTTCAACTAACCTTGTTGTGACGGTATTATCGCCCATACCTGACCCGCTCTTGTTTGGGCTTCATGTTCTAGCAACATTTAAGGACATATAAGAATAGTATTCGAACTCCCCAAGTGGTGTCATATACTTCTCATTTTTAACATTTTTGTTTAACATTAATCGGGAAATATAAATAATCGCGGAAATCCCTGCACTCATTTCTATGCAAAAGGGCACTCTTTCGTCTGTTTTGCCAACCAGACCATTTTGGAAGTACAAGTCACATAATAGTGACGTCACTGGTGAACATGTCTGTATGTCACACACACTCTTTACCTGTTCAAACCTTAGTTATTTTGATCATTAGAAATAGAAATGTCAATGTACTTTTAATCTCATGTCACACAGACCCTTCAAACAACTACATCTCTTCAGATTCACCAGACAACCATCTGGATATACGTTTCTTTGATTGTTAGGGTTTTACGTCCTAGCAATAGCAATGGTCATACCAGGACGCATACTGACTTGTGACAGTGCACACTCCTAGCGACTTTATAGTGCTGCCCCACTGGGATATCAGGCCACCAGCACCTTGCCCCATTATCCGACTCAGTCACATTAACCTGATACCGAACAAACCAGCCGTTGCCCTATTATCGTAGTGCCAAGCATCAGGTTAGGTAGTGACGCGTATCAATTTTGTACGTCATTGGTTTGACTTGGCTGGGATCGAACTCCTGACCTTCCGCAAGGGAAGCCTACGCTCTTACCGATTCGACCACCACAAACGGGCTCTGGATATACAAGTCTAAAGCTAAGATTCCTTATACGCGGTATGCGGTATGCGGTATGCGGTATGCGAATGGGAGGATTCCTTCTACGCGGTAAGCGGCAAGCGTCTCCCCACCCCCACCACTACCATATGTTTCCAGTCAGCACCCTTGTATGTGACCGTTCCGTAATGCTCAGTCGCCTCTCCTCGTCTAAAACTAATGGACAAGTGTGACTGATGTTTCTATTCGCACACCGTGTGCCGCATACCGCACCGATCGCTACAGGGACCGATCGAGTTGCCGCATGCCGCATACTGCGTGTAAGGAATGTAGCCCATAGGCTTCAAGGTGTTTTGATTTTTTGTCGCATTCGCATACCGCATACCGCATACCGAGTGTAAGGAATCTTAGCTTAAGAACATACGTCCTGTAAAGACCTAATTAAGCCTAAGTAATAACCAGCTAAGCTGTGGAAAGTTCGCATCTAAAGGATGTGCAGTGATCCTAGTGAGAGGCAAGAACGTTGATGTAGTGGAAATCTTACTGTGGTACTGGACGTTTGCAGCCTCACTGACTGTACTAGTGCCATCTAAAGTCACTAGACACAACAAATAATGAAGTACCTCAGAACAGGTTAAAATATGTATTTTAATTAAAGCTGCATAGTCCGATGAAGCATAAACTTTTCAGCTGTCAGAGTTTTGGCATGTTTGCCAAAACTAATTTTACATGTTTACACTTCAAATATCTCAAAAGTTAGCTATATATAATAAAAGTTACTTCAAACTAAAATAAGGTAGATCATAACAATGAATTCAATATAATTATCCCAGAAAAATGACAGAAAGTCAAAATCATCGGACTATGCAACTTTAATGAAATGTATATTTAACGCTTGTTTTGTGCCAGTTATATCAGGTAATGAAAATATTAGCAGCCCTATCATAGAGACAGTGCTGCATGAGTAACTAATAGGGCTGTCACACTATCACGGATGGCGTTAGCGTATGCTGGTGTATGCAGTTTTCGACCCATATGCCATCATACATCATACGCCGTAAACGCTCGTCATACGCCATCTCGTCCAACAATTTTTGTGCATGCTCAAAATGGGCAGTGTATGGCAGCGTGTGGCTCATAGGCTGCTCATACGCTAGACGTACACTATGCATATGCCAGCATAGGTTATGCATAGGTTAGGGGTATGTCGGCATAGGTTGTGCGTACCCTGAACTTGTCAATCACAACCGTCAAACCACATCACAGTACGCCGCGCATAGGTTGGGTTACACTTTGCATACGCCCATATACGGTGGGGATACGGTAGCCATACGCCAGCCATACGCTACACGTACATCGCTGGAGTGCAAAAAGGTCGGCGTACGACGGCGTATGAAGTTTTTCAAATTCTTGCGACACGTTACGCATACGCCACCGCCATACGTCGTAATGTGACAGGCCCATAACTTAACTACCAAGACAGCAACTCAAATGACTCTACCTAGACACCCCCCGCCCCGCCAATAACCCCCCCCCCCCCCCCCCGCCTCCCTCGCCCCCAGATCGGCTACTGCTCGTCAGTCTGCATTCAGGCATTCTGTTGCCACTCCCGTCTCAGCCATTCCCGTAACTCACAATTTACGCTGTTGCTTAGGATTAAATGAATACACACTTTGAGAATATCCCTGTTATATCCTGTAACACTACACTCTCATTATTCCCATCGTTGTTGTTACCTTAACTAGTAATATTAGTAGCATTACTAATCGTTCCACCCTCGCACTCGTCACTGAACTTAATAAGCATTATTATTGTTGTTACTACTTTTCTTCTTTTTAGAAAAAAACTGAACTATTAAAAGAAATTATTATTATTATATTATTGTCATTTTTATTAGTAGTTTTACTGTGGCTATTATTTATAGCAACGCCATCAGTAGTAAGGAAGTGATCACAATTTCACAAATATCATTTCTTAAAGCATAGCAACAACTTCACACACCAAGTGCAGAGACCTGGGTGTACAAATTGCTAGTAAACCTGGCCCGGATCCCTGGGGAGAAGGCGTGGAAGGGTGGGGGGGGGGGGGGCCGTGTGAACTAAAAACAACTGCTACACGACCTGCTTACATGTTTATAAAGGGATTCCCTGCCTTCCAATATGGCACCTGCAGAAGATATGCACTATACAGCACCATGCTCCGCAATCTGTCGGCGCAGATACGTCAGCGTACCTGCTACTAAGGTCTCATCGCTGAGAATACCATCCGTCGGAAATCATCCGTTATCAACGCACTGGTTTACTAAAAACATGCCGGCATAGGATTGTAATTAATTCTAATTGAGCAAAAACAGATGGTCCGAGGAGGATGTCACTTTTAGTATACTCGCATCAGTTTGATTATTTGGTAATCTTAGCGGTTTACTTATTTTGTTCTGCTTTATGTTCGGGAAGGGGGGGGGGGGGGACAAACAGCCCTAGGCGAACTCTTCATGGGTGATCTTTAGGGTTGCAGGAACCAAATCCGGATTACACGTTGCCATGGAGACGCGTGGCACGTGTAAGTGGGCTCACGTCGGGTTGGGCGAGAGTCTGCGGAGATTACTGGAAATTGTGAGAATAGTTGCAGCTTGTTGCCATCAGGTGAGGCAACAAACAACTCGGCTTTCAGTAACTATAGAGAGATAGGTAACTATGGAGAGATAGGTTTCCGGAAGTGCTCATCACACACACACGCACACCCACACACAAACTACCCACGTGATCTGACAGAGATCATGTGTCGGTTGTTTATGTCCACATTTCGTACACCCACACTCCGTTATACAACGATTGATAGTGAGCTATCCAACCGGAGTGTGATAATCTCAGCTGGGGCATACTTTGGAGCAACATGCCGACAAGTATATTTAACTTTGAGAGATTGCCCATTGTTCAAAAGCAACTTGTGAATACGCAGAGGTCAGTCAGACCAGGCTGACTAAACTTGACTAAGTTAAAGTTGCATAGTCTGATGGTTTTGAATATCTGTATTTTTTCTGAGATAAATATATTAGATCGATCACTAGTATCTACTTTACATTAGTTCAAAGTTACTTTTATTTTAAATGGTAAACTTTTGAGATATTTTGAGTGCAAGCATGGAAAATTAGTTTTGGCAGGCTTGCCAAAAGTCTGACACCATAGACTTCTGCAGTAACAGGTTCTGTTATATTGACTCAGTATTGCCTTCTGCGCAGAAACAAATGCTTAATAAGTGCAACAGTATCTAAGTTAGATATGTCAAATCAAATCTAGATAATTGGTTTGGTTTTGAAAATTTGATATTTCATCGGACTATGCAGCTTTAAGAAGGGGCGCATTCCCACTTCCCTGCCTCCTCTCTACCCAGCCTCTCCCTCTCTCTCATTCTCCTCTCCTCTCTTTCCCTCTCAACATCTATCTATCTATCTATCTCTCTCTCTATCTATCTATCTATCTCTCCCTATCTATCTCTCTATCGATCTCTCTATCGATCTCTCTATCTCTCTCTATCTCTCTCTATCTCTCTCTATCTCTCTATCTCTCTATCTATCTCTCTATCTCTCTATCTATCTATCTGTATGTCTGTCTGTCTGTCTGTCTATCTATCTATATATATATATCTATCTATCTGTATGTCTATCTATCTATCTATCTATCTATCTATCGATGGATCTATCTATCTATCTATCTATCTATCCACATTCCCGCCTGAAACTCCACGTTGTGGATTCATTGTATCCAACACCATGGAAGATATGGAAGATCAATTGAGATAGAATTCCTAAAAAAACTAAACAGTTGGATACTGTCATAAAACTAATTTAACTACTTGTTTCGGCAAATATGTTCGTTTGAAAAAAACCCAAAAAACTTGAAGCTTGATACATAGAAATGCTCCATAGATTAATTTTGAAATAGCTAAGTACAAATTTGAGTAGAAATGCCGTTCAAGTAAAGGTTTGCTTGTTGAGGCTTTAAGTCCGAGCAAGATCTGAGGTCACTTCAAAGCGGATACTGACTTGTGACAGTTTATACTCAATGTCAACTTTATAATAGTCCACCACTGTGATACCAGGCCACCGGCACCATGGCCCGATATCCCACTCAGTCGCATTGTTCTAATCCTGAGCAAACAGGTCCTTGCCTTACTCTAGTAATACTGAGTACCACGATATGTAGCGATAGGTTTGTTTACCTTTGATAAGTTATTGGTGTGACTCCTTCTGGGTTCGAACCCATCACCTTCATTGTGAAGACAGTCAGCACTCTTAAAGATTCAGGTGTCCCCTCCGGTCAAGCAAGTGTATAAGGGCATCGTATATCATAGATCAAAGGCATCATTATGTATTAGTTGATGACAAGGGCAGGGCAGTGTACTAAATGATGCAGGTGATTCTCTGGGAGTGACAGACAGTGGTGCCTCCATGGTCATAAGCATATTCAGCGCTGTACGGAGCAACCCAACCAGCCACGGTTGAACTCGTTTGAGCCCGTTTGTACTTGCTGGAAATAGACTTTCTTCTTCTCGTGTTCGCAAGAACTCAGTGAAGTAGATTAGTAATCCGCGTTATTGATATATTATAGAACAGAAATACTTGACAAAAAACAAATCTTCTATCTGGTATCCTGAAGCTCCATGGCCATGTCAATTTCTACGACATTGTTTTGGTTGACAAGGTGGAAACTGAGTGATAATAGGGCAAACTCCATAAGCATATTCAGCGCTATACTGGGCGATCCAACCAGCCATGGCTGAATACGCTTATGCATTTGAGCCCGTTTGAACTTGCCGGAAATACACTTTCCTCTTCATGTTATCACATATTTATGTATCTTTTGCACAAATTAAATTTTTTGAAGTATATTTGAAATTTATCTACATTGATTTCTGTTTAAATCACACAATATCACTACTTACTGAATGGGAAACTCATCCTGAAAGGGTATGCCACCTGGCCCCGGCGTTTAACAACTCTCCCAACACTGACTACACACTGTCGTCTGCGCTTCGCAAACGCCATCTGCAGTCAATCGAGTTATTTTTAACTGGCATGTTTCCACTGAAGTCCATCTGTCAAACATTTAAAAAAAAGTGAACAGAGAACAACAAAAGATGACCAGTGGTTGCAAAGAAGGCTATTGGTACGCAAAACGATAAAACAGGGGAACAGTATTAAAAAAAACAAAAAAACTTTGCGAGGTCTCGTGCGAAGCCAGATGGAAAACCACTTGTAAAAACCCTAGAATATTACTATAAATCCTGAGCCGCACTATGCGATGAATTGACCCACACTCCTCTTGATCGGAGATCGGCAGTCCTACATCCAAGTTCAATCCAATTAATGGATTAATTTGAAGCCGATATGTATAATGCTGTGCGCTATAACATCTAAACCAGAATTATTTGGCTGAGGCACATCGAAACTGGATTATGTGGGGTTTTCAATTTGTGGGGCTCAAGTACAAAGATTTGCATCGGCTGGTGTGATGGAGGTTCACATGTTACTAATCAGGGATGATAGTGGTTTCAGGCAAAAACAGCAGAAATCAAGCCGAGATTATTATCCCGACGGCAAATTTCCGTTTACACCTATATAGGGTATGCACTGACGTCACGCAAACCGGAAGTGCGGCCATTGTGGCGATAGTAACCACAATAATAACACACTGTCACACTGCAAACTCAATGGCTATGAGCAATCTTCATACAGAAAATGTGAAATATCTATCAAACTAATCCACCTAGAAACAAATCGGTTGGTACACATATAGAAAACATGTTTACCAATAAGATTATATTAAATTTATACGGTTAGGGTTCTGGATTTCTATAAATTTGAATAAAACTGACGTTTTGCACTGCGCGTACCGGCAAACTGCCCGCGAAGGGTAAAATACGGCAATGCTATGTCTATGTGGAGCATTTATTTTTGTAAAATAAATTTAAAAGCTTTCATTGGATCGATTAAAAATATCTTAATGCACGATTGAAGAGGAAGATCTGAAGTATTTAATGTAACCTAAGAGCAATTTACGCTGAAAGTATTAAAAACAGAGATAATAGTGAAAGTTGGGATATTCTGAGTGTCAGTGCCAGTGCATTGTCAATGGCCGTGAGCAATCTTCATACAGAAAAAGTGAAATATCTCTAAAGCTACACCACTTAGAAACAAACTGCTTGATACACATATAGAAAACATATTCAACGAATAGATTATATTAAATTGATATGGTTAGGGTTGTGCATTTCTATTAGATCACGAACGTTATAGAAGGGGAGGGTTACCATCGTTTTGAGAGTTTAGTTACTGACTTCGACTATAGGGGGCGTCCGCAGAACCAGAGAAACTGGAGGGAGGGAGGGAGGGAGGGAGGGAGGGAAAATAGCTGTTATTTGTCGGGCGGCAGACAGGCAGCCCAGCCCGCCCTTGGTGGCTGAGGTGGGAGGTGGGTATGTCATCCGCCATGTTTTAATTCTGACAGAGCACTCATAAAAACCTCCGTGAGCAGTCTCCAGGTGTCGCTGTTCACAGCTGCGCGCCACCCCGCGGCCGCACGTTCAAAGACCGCCAGAACGGAGGTGTGTGTATATGTGTGTGTGTGTGGGGGGGGGGGGGGGGTAGTGTGGCTCATGTCCGACAGGGAGCAGAAAAGTGGTTACTCGTCTGTGCGTGTGGGTGGGTGGGTGGGAGGTGGGTGTAGGAGGCACAATGGGTGGGCTGAGGTGATACTATACTAGTAAAGGTACACATGGTACTTCATAGTACTGTAGTGGGCTGCACTCACCTCCCCAGGTTAAATGCCACATGCCAGGTAGGTGTGGGCAGGTTGTTTGTGGCAGGGGGCGTTCTGGTAGCCGGTCCAATGGTTAGGAAACTCGCAGCCAATTGGTACGTTTGAATCCCATTCTAGGGATAATGTTCCATATGACTATAACTTTAGTATAACGCATCGCATGACATTGGTGCCGTGACCAGGATGCGACACGTGCAGCATGTTGTGTGGTTAGGCAACCTGCTTTGTGTGTGTAGTAAGCTGCATGTCTTCCCCATGTGAAATGCCACATACTCAGGTAGGCATGAGTAGGGAGGTTGGTTGTACAGGAAGCCCAGATAGTCCAACGGTTAAAGTGTCATAGTCCGACGGCCTTGCGTCAATTTACTGAGATAAATATATTAAATTGGTGGTTATTATCTTCAATACTTCAACTTGAACTAAGTTTTATTGTAAATGGCTAAGTTTTGAGATATTTTAAGTGAGAAAATATAATATTAGTGTCGTGGGGGTGATGAAAATGGGAAATACTGCGCCTAGAGCGGGACTCGAACCCACATCTCTTTGCATTCCGGGGCAGTGTGCTAACCATTACACCACCTAGGCTCCCTGATATCAATACACTCCCCACGCCTACCTGTCTATGTGGTTACTTGCCTGAGAGGTCAGTGCAGACCACTACACTCGTCCCCCTGGAATTGTAAGTCTTTTAATGCTTACAATTACATACATACAGGCAATGCACTAACACATACATACACAGGGTAGGTTCAACAACCATACAGCGCAAAGCTTGTTACAGGATCCTGATCACGGCAACCAGTGTCTGTGGGGGGTGATGAAAATGGGAGAATACCGCGCCTAGAGTGGGGACTCGAACCCACATCTCTTTGCATTCCGGGCCAGTGTGCTAACCATTACACCACCTAGGCTCCCTGATATCAATACACTCCCCATGCCTACCTGTCTATGTGGTTACTTGCCTGAGAGGTCAGTGCAGACCACTACATTAGTTTTGGCAAGCATGCCAAAACTCTGATACCATATAGGCTTTAGCAGTAACAGGTTTAATTAAATTGCCCCAGTATTCCCTTATATGTGGCAAAAAGTGCTTAATAAGTGCATCAATATCTAAGTTAGATATGTGAAATAAATTCTAGATAACTGCTTTTTTTTTTTTTAAATTTGACTTTATCAGACTATTCAGCTTTAAATAATGCACTGCTTATTGCGGACAGATGCACCATGAACGAACAGATTATGCACGTCAGCATAAAGCTAAGATTCCTTCTACGCGGTATGCGGCATGCGGTATGTGAATGGGAGGATTCGTTCTACGCGGTATGCTGCATGTGTCTGCCCACCACCACCGCTACCATATGTTTCCCCTCCGCACCCCTGTGTGTGACCGTTCCGTAATGCTCAGTCGCCTCTCCTCGTCTAAAACTAATGGACACGTCCGACTGAGCTTTCTATTCGCATACCGCATGCCGCACTGATCGCTATAGAGACCGATCGAGTTGCTGCATTCGCATTCGCATACCACGTGTAAGGGATGTAGGCCATTCACTTCAGGGCGTTTCGATTTTTTGCCGCATTCGTATTCGCATACCGCATGCCGCGTGTAAGGAATCTTAGCTTAATGCAGCACCTGAGAGTGAGATGTGTGCCATGACAGCTCATTCATGCAGACACCTGGCGGTACTCTCAAGTAGACATTTTGGCTAACGTTCCATACATTGCCACAGGGAGTTGGCAAAATACAAACACTGTAAACAACTTGTAGGTGATTCATTAAAAAGAAGACTTAGAACACTGAGTCATAGGACTGATTAGAGTTGTTTACCGGACAAAACTTCACCGCAAGGCAAGGCGGTAACAAAAGCAACTTTAAATCAGGGACTGGGTCCACAAATCTATCTATACATAAATATTCAATGTGTATAACATACAATATATGTATAATATGTATAATATATATAATTCATATAATGTATATAATATATAGTGGTGTAATGGGCTGCATATATAATATATCTAATGTCTAGTAATATATCTAATATAGCTAATATATTATATATATATATTATATATATAATATATACAATATTATATATATTATATATATTATATAATATATATATATAATATACATAACATATATAATATATCTAATATATATAATATATATATGTGCTCTATAAACTATTATGGGAATATAAACAATGACACTATCTATCTTCAGTTCCCTATATTATAGCATAGTCACTATATCCTATCTAACTGGCCCTGTGTAGTACAGTATTGGCCACACTGGCGCCACCTGTGAGGGGTTCTTAAGTCTAAGCACTGTATGCCAGCTGTGTCTGGTCATTATCGCCTATAGACCTGTTTGGACGGTCAAATTTATATTGTATGCCAACAGATTGAATGCGTGGAGCTATGAAACTGGAATTACTATCGTCACCTAATTTCTAGGTCATATTCTGGGGTTGCAGAGGTGTGGTCGGGGGGGGGGGGGGTTGGACTCGTGAACTGTTCTGCGGAAATCGATAAAAAGGGCAAATAATAAATAATAGCAAGCTAGGGATCATTATAATCTAAATTACAGTTAACAAATAATTGGGCACCGCTTGACATGTTGGTGAAACTTAGCAACTGTACCTGGCCGAACAGCTTTGCAGCTTCATTGGGCTTTATGGACTAGCAACAGCTCAGGTCATCTCAAAACGGGTGCCGACTTGCTACAATGCACACTCAATGTGATTTTATAGTGCTGCCCTACTGGGATACCAGTGGCATTTCCCTCCACTCCATCACTGAATCTCACCCTGACCCTGAACAAACCACGTCTTTTTAAGTAATGCCGAGAAGTAAGCACAGTAGACACACGTATAAACTTCACAAGTCCTGAGCTTCATTTGATTGATTGACTGATCCCACGACCTCCCGCATGGGGAGCAAATGCTCTACCCAGTTAGCCACCCCGACTGCTTCTCTGAAGAAAGCCGAGTGGCTACCACGTGACTAAAGCCTACATTCCTTACACGCGGCATGCGAATGCAGCAAAAAATGGAAATGCCTAGAAGTCAATGTGGGTGATTCCTTACACGCGGCATGTGAATGTGAATGCGAATGCGAATGCGGCAACTGAATCGGTCCATGTAGCCATCGGTGCGGCATGCGAATAGAAAAACAGCTGGGATGTGTCTTCCCAGGGTGGAACTAGGCCAAACTTCATGACCGTTCGCATGCCGCATGCCGCGTGAAAGGAATCATCCCGTTCACATGCCGCATGCCGCATACCGCGTGTAAGGAATCCTAGCTTAATGGCGTTCCGTGCTGGTGCGAACCGACTCCGAGCAGCTCAGACAGACCTCCTCACCTCCCCACGGTGGGTTCACACTGTTTGGGAGATAAGGCCGGCGAGTAGGGCTCACCGGAACAATTTGTCAGCCTCGGTCTGGGCCGGCGACCAGTGCGTTAAATGGCGGGAATGTTGTACGCCTGGCTGTGCCTGTAGTCCTCTTAAGATGTCTGCGGTATGTGTTACTAACACCGAACCGACCAAACCACCAAAATACTGAACAACATCAACAAACAAAAAACATCAACATTGCATACAAAGAGCTTTGCAACTCATTTTTTTATAAACACAAAAAAAAAATAAACCAAAAACATAACGTCTCGCACTGTTCGAGATTGATTGAGTGTCCTTAAATTTTAAACTTTGTTTATAGCTTTTGAGTACCCAGAGATTCACTTTGTTTAAAGTTGCACAGTCCGATGGTTTTGAGTTTCTGAAATTTTCTGAGATAAATACATTAGGTTGATCTTTATTATGTACCTTACTTTAGCTTGAAGTAACTTTCTTTTTAAGTGGCTAACTTTTGAGATATTTGAAGTGGAAACATGCCAAATTAATTTTGGCAAGCATGTCAAAACTCTGACCCCATAGGCTTCTGCAGTAACAGGTTCTATTCAATTGCCTCAGTATTCCCTTCTGTGTGGTGACAAATGTTTAATAAGTGCACCAGTATCTAAGTTAGATATGTAGAACCAAATTTAGATAATTGTTTTGGTTTTGAAATTTGATATTTTCATCGGACTCTGCAGCTTTAAAAACCAGACGGGATATGTGAGTTCCTGCTTCCTATGTGACAGGGCGAAAGTTCCAACGCTTGCTGAATCAAACCAATTACCTTCAAACAAAATGTCACAACTTAGCCTAGCAACCAGCATTACTAGGATTCGACAAGAAGCAGTGGAATGAGGAGGGCCAATTTGTGTGTGATTGAAATGTCTCCTACTTAATCAACGAATGCAACAAAGAAAACACACACAACTGTGTGGTGGGTATCTCTGCTGGCTGAATGCCCCTTGCATCAGTAACTTCTATTGCCTTATAATTTGCTGACCAACTGACCACTTCCAGACCGGCTGCTTGCAGCCCAGGCCTACTAGCTGTACTTCGCCACAGTCAACCGGCTCACCAGGCTGCTCCAACAGCACAGAACAATAGAACACACATCATGGTCATAATTGACTCATCAATTCAAACATACCCGTGTCATATCCTAGTAATATTTGCATAAATCCACATATTTATACTACACATAAAGTTATCAATAGGAAACGTGACCGTGCAGCCTTAATATACAATAATATAATATGACTGACTTAGTTTGTTATGGATATATATTGCTAGCAACATCTAAGGTCATATCAAGGTGGGCACCGACTTGCGACAGCATGCAACCAATGCGAATATATAGTGCTGCCACACTGGGATACAATGCCGCCGGCACCATGACTATGATATACCACTCAGTCACAGTATTCTGACACTGAAGCAATAAGTTCTTACCCTAGCCGAGTCATATTTAGCGCCAGGTCTTGGGTTGAAAAATGAATACCCCGACATGATCACAAGTGGTCCGACACGACGGGCTCTTCCTAAGGGTCTGTCACACTATGAGATATAGCCTTAGCATATCACGTATGTGATTTTCGACCAACACATCAGCGTACATCGTCATACGTTATATGTACATTGGGTATACAGCATATATGTTCTGGATACGTCGGAATACGTCGTCTTACGTCAACGCGTGTCGAGGCTCCGAAAAAATGTTGTGCATGCTCAAAATTGTTAACGTGCATCGACGTGTGGCTCGTATGTGAACGTATGCTGTGTGTACATTTGGGATATGTCAGCGTACATTGGGAGTATGTTAGGGATATGTTGGTATACGTTGCTGCATGTTAGCCGTATGTTCAGCCGGTGGGATCATGCAGTCTGCCTACAGTCCGCATACTGCCAATGCATTATGTACTCATAACATACTTTGAATGTATGCCTGACGTATCTCCAGTGTATTTAACATATACACCATACTTCTAGCAATGGAGAAACGTATGTAACGTTGGTCAGCATTCCATGAGCATATGCGAGTGTTTTGCAAACGTTTTGCGAACATGTTGCGAGGCACATGAACGCTCTCATACGCAAGCAATACGTCAGCATTACGTATGGTGTGTGTATGTTGTGTATACACCCATTTTTACCCCCCACCTCTGAAAAGTTTGACAAATGCCGACGTACTGGCAAATTTTCAAACGTTGAGCACGTGCTGACGCAGTACGTTGCATGTGACAGGGCCTTTAGGCACAGTGAACAGAAATGCAGCACTCAACTTGGAGAGCAATTTAGTCACCGAAATAAAGAGCCCTACTCACACAGGTCACACTTACCAACACACCTCAACCATACACACAAACGCTCTTCATTCATTTCCCAGACGCAGGACGACTCGTCTACCCTCGGACACCACTCACTCGTGTCAGACCGTCATGTGACCAAAACCAACCAAACTTATAAAAGCGAAACCCGCATGATACTTCGCACTATTACTACTAGTTAGTACTTAGTTGTCGGTTGGTTGTTTGTTTTTGAGTTTTACGTCCTGGCAACATCTAAGGTCATATCAGGGCAGGTACCACCTTGTGACAGTGCGCACTCATGGCGACTTTATAGTGCTGCCCCACTGGGAGACCAGGCTGCCAGCACCATGAGATGATATCCCACTCAGTCACATTATCATGACACTGAGTGAACCAGTCCTTTCCCTATCCCATTAATGCCGAGCGCCAGGCTAGGAAGCAACAAGTATCAATTTTGTAAGTCATTGGTTTGACTCGACCGGGACTTGAACTCCCGACCTTCCCCGCGGGAGGCCTGCGCTCTACCGATTCGCCAGAGCGTCTGGTGCTACTAGTGCTACTGGTTGGCTGAGTGTCAGGATAATGTGACTCAGTGGGATATTGGATCACGGTGGTGGTGATAGCAGTGTCGACACCACCGCGCGCCGGCACAAGTCAGTATCCGGCCTAATATGACGGCCTCATATGTTGCTAGGATGTAAACCCCCAACAAACAAATCCAATTTAGAGCGACCTCTATCGGGACTGCGGCGCTTTGGCATGAATCTGTGATGAATTGGCTAGTCAGCTCAGTTTCAGGATAATGTGACTGAGTGGGAAATTGTGTCCTGGTGCTGGCTGGCGGCCTGGTTTCCCAGTGAGGAAGCTCTATGAAGTCGCTATGAGTGAACACTGTCACAAGTCGGTACCCGTCCTTGGGTGTTGTTAATCCATAAAACCCCAAACAAACAAAGTGCGGAGTTGTTGCGTGTCTCTGACCGGCCGTAATAAGGTGCCGCCAGGGGGCACTGCGGGTCGGGGACGGCTCATTGTCTGCCCCTATACAATGCGCCACCTACCGGGAGGGCGGCACACCGACAGCCCCGCACTCACAGCAACTCTCCGCGACATGCCGAGCCGCCCTCTGAGCCACTCGCCGAGCCAGCCACCACGATAGTTGCTCTCTGGGACACTATGTGATCTACTCACTGAGCTGCTCCCTGAACCAATCTCCGAACTGCTCTTTGAGGCGCTATGTGAACCTTCTCTGAACTGCTCTCTGGGATGCTCTTTAAGCTGCTCTCAGAGCCGCTCTCTGAACTGCTCTCTGACTGCCTGAACTGCTCTTTACGCTGCTCTTTAAGCTGCTCTCTGAACTACTCTCTGAGATGCTCCGTACGCTGCTATCTGAGCTGCTATCTGAGCTTCGCTCCGAGCTGCTCTCTGAGCTGCTCTTTTATTTTATTTTATTTTTTTACTAAATGTATTTTATTCAGCGAATAATGTCTTTTGTCAGCGCCAGAGCACTGGTCTTCCGGCCATTCATTACAATTTGTTGGTACATAAATGACAATATCAGTTGCAATAATAACCACATGAAAAACCTGTTCGATAATAGAAGCATAATATAAATTGACTATTTGTCATAATAGTAACTGCATGCAATTCCAGTTCAACATATGTATTAATATATTATATATTAATATTATATATTTATTTGCACTTGGTGAGCATGCATCAATAAATGTACAAGATGACTCTAGAATTGTCTTTAAACACTTCTTTCTTCCTTTGTTTTCTCTCTTCTTTTTTTCAAAAAGATATAACATATCTCCAATACACATATATATATATTATATTGTAAATATGCAAATCAGTGGATCCAATCACCAATACCAAATGCGGAAACCTGCCCATTTTTTGTTAATCCCATCACGAGTGTTCCGTTCTGTGTGGCCTAATGATGGGATCGAGGTCTGAGATTGCAGTGGGGACTTAAGCTGCTCTCTGAGCCACGCTCTTCGCCTGTGCCATAAGAGTTGCTCTGTGGGCCACGCTGTAACTGTAAGCTACTCTCCCAGTCGCTCTCTGAGCTATTCTCTGAGCGTCTCTCTGAGCGATTCTCTGAGCGTCTCTCTGAGCGATTCTCTGAGCTGTTCTCTGAGCTGTTCTCTGAGCCACTCAGTGCCATCACGCCACACGCACTTATTATATAAGCATTTGCTGCTGCATGGACGGGCATACTAAGCTAATTCAATAGAACCCTGTTACTGCTGAAACCTATGGTGTCAGAATTTTGAGATGATTGCCTAAATTAAGTTGGCATGTTTTCATATCAGATATCTCTAAAGTTAGTTCGGTAGGTCTCAGAGGGCAAAATGGAAAAGACTGGTTGCAAAGTCATCTATGGTGTCCTAGCAACCGCTGCTGTTAAGGAATTGGCGATGATGATGATAATTATGATGCAACATAAAAATTGCTTCAAACTAAAGTAAGGTAGATTAGAACGACCAATCTAATGTATTTATCTCAGAAAATTGCAGAAACTCAAAAACAACCTTAAGACTAATAGTAATACTACTAAGTAGTTGCCGTCAGCTTTAGACTAAGTAGCTTTCGTCTTTAGACCAAGCTTTCGTCTTTAGACTAAAGGCCCGGTCAGATACACGTTAGTGGATGTAGTTGAATGTAGCGGAGGCTAACATAGTTGAACGTAGTTGAATGTAGTTGAACGTAGTTGAAAGTAGTTGGATGTAGTTGAATGTAGTTGAACATACCAGCATCCATACTTCTCCTTGGTAATAACGTTGGTGGGCCGTGAGTATGATTTAATCTTTGGACATGTTCAAAAGAGCCCTACGTTAGAGGTTGAATTTGCATCTGTGATGCTAACATACTCTAGCATACTCTAGCATGCTCTAGCATACTCTAGCATACTTGGATGAAGCCCTGGTCACATAGCCGTTAGTGGATGCAGGTGAACGTAGTGGAGGCTAACGTAGTTGAACGTACTGGCATCCGTACCATAACATATTTATCCGTACCGTAACATAATTATCCATTCAAAAACCTGCCGTACCTTAACATATTTCAACGTAGTTTAACGTACTTACACCACGTTTGACCCACGTTAGCCTCCACTACGTTCACCTACGTTAAGCTATGTCCACTTACGTGTATGTGACTGGGGCATTAGACTGCAAAGTGTTGCTGATTGCAATATTCCATTACAACAGACTACCTGCGTGTGTTTGGGTGCCCATGTGAATGTGACTCCCCCCCCCCCTCCAACCCCGCCCCGCCCTTACCCTCCCCCCCCCCCCCACCACCACCACCACACACAAAGACAGAAGACAATAACCAACCGCTTCACAGAAATAGCACAGTGATATAGACACATACACAAATTAGAGCTTTTTTATTTTTCAGTTCCCTACCAAAAAACCAACAAAGACCAACAATCCTTGTCACAACAAGCCCTGTCATTTTGATTGAAGGCAGACGACCTTTGCGACACAGCAGACGAGAGCTTGAAGACAGTGCCGAGAGGCCTAATGTGACTAGCACCTGTCTCTATTAGGCTACTCGGGTGGCGGGGCGGGGCGGGACGAGGCTGGGCTGAGGGGGGCTGAGCGGGGCGGGACTGAGCGGGGCGGGACGAGCGGGGCGGGGCTGAGCGGGGCGGGGCGGGGCGGGCGGGGCTGAGCGGGGCTGGGCTGAGCGGGGCGGGGCTGAGCGGGGCGGGGCTGAGCGGGGCGGGGCGGGGCGGGGCTCGTGGGGCTGAGCGGGGCGGGGCTGGGCGGGGCTGGGCTGGGCTGGGCGGGGCGGGGCGGGGCGGGGCGGGGCGGGGCGGGGCGGGGCGGGGCGGGGCTGAGCGGGGCGGGGCTGAGCGGGGCGGGGCGGGGCGGGTCCGGCGGCTGTACCTGGAGGGCGGAACGGGAAGGCAGCCACCTCGCTTTTGATCATGTCTTAGGAGGCCACGTGGTAAAGTACTTGCGCATGTCCCACTTTGATCAGCCAATCAGCGGCCGTCTCGGGGAGCTGGTGCCGTGTGTGTGAGGACGTGACGTGGGCTGTGGCGCACTTCCCCCTGTGTGATTACTGCCCGCATGTATATACCCCCCCCCCCCCCCCCCGCCAACCCAGACCGTGTTGTGTGCCACATCACCCAGGTGTTGCAGTTTCAGCGCCCGGTCAGTTTCCACGGCCCGTATAGACTCAAACTCAAGGCATTGTCAATGGTCGTGCGCAATCTTCATACAGAAAATACAGCAAAAGTGAAATATCTCTAAAACTACACCACTTTTTAACAAATCGCTTGGTACACATATAGAAAACATCTTTACCAAAAAGAAATGTATTAAATTTATAAGGTTAGGGTTCTTGATTTGTATTAATTTTGAATAAAACTAAGGTTTTGCACTGCGCGTACCGTCAAACTCAAGGCATTGTCAATGGTCGCTAGCAATCTTCAGACAGAAAATACAGGAAAAGTGATATATCTCTAAAAGCACACCACCTAGAAACAAATCGCTTTGTACACTTGTAGAAAACATCTTTACCAAAAACATTATATTAAATTTATAAGGTTAGTGACGATGATGTTCGATTTTGACGCATGAGCATGAAACTGACCGGGCGCTGAAACTGCGACACCGGGTCAGCCGGACGGGTTAGCCAACTATACAGAGCACTTGCCTCCCGTACAGAAGGTCGTGGGATCAATCCCCATCCCAGTCAAACCAACAACGTAATCTGATCCGATGCATAACAATTTCCAAGCCAAATCACTTACGTAGATTTATATCCAAATTAGACACTTCTACACTGAATAAACAAGTGCTGCTGCACACAAGTGAATGCTATTTCAATTGCTATTTCAACACGGTATGCAGGTATTGCAGGTATAGCAATACCTCAGGGAGTTTGACGCCCCTGCCTTGCAGAGTTGTAAACCACTGCCTTGTGGTACAGGTTCTTGACAGAACCGAAGGCTAAGGGACCAAACCCTAAACAGAAAACCATGTCACTGTGGCAGCATTAAGGGCGGTTGATGTATGGAACTCCCAACATCTCCCGACCAGCCACTGCAGGGATAAATAGTTTTGTGCCTGTCTTGACATGTTCTTGCTGGTGTGAAACCTCTATTTGCTCCCCGAGAGACCTGAAAGTTAGCATTAATCCTAAATAGTTTTAAAAAAAATTGTTTGATAAGTAATGCTGTCCTCAAGAAGTCTAAATCCTGTTCCTGTTTTACACTGGTAAACAGATCAAATAAAACATCAGCCGATGAACCGTGCGTGCCTTTAGGAAGTTAGCCGTCTGTACAGTATCCGTGTGCATGGAACTGCAAACTGATGAGTCACTCCAGGAACAGGGACTACACACCAAGTACACCCCAACCCTCCCACGCGTGTATACATACACCGGGCGGGGAGGCCGGTCACCAGGAGTCTCCCACAGGCCTCTTCACAACTCAAGTGCGACGCTGTGTAAATAAGCCGATCACACCTGCCCGTCTAGATTCTATTTGACGACACACAACGTTCCAAACCGGCCGCAATGTCACGCCCCTGACGGTATCCTTCCGCCTGCTTACCTCCGCCATTCGCCTTGTTTGATTCGTCTGCACAAAGTAGTCCCGATTCAATGCACCATGCGGACTGATTTCTGCTTAAGCGCTTGTCGGGTTTATAAACTATCATCATTAAATATGGTAGGAGGGAGGTGGGGTTCAAAACGGTTGGTTGTTGGCGTTTGAGGTCCTGGCAACATCTAAGGTTATATCAGAAAGCATACCGACTTGTGAGAGTGCACACTCATGGTGATTTTATAGTGCTGCCCCACTGGGAAATCAGGCTGTCTGCATCATTACCCGATATCCCACGCAGCCACATTATCCTGACACTGAGCTAACTAGCCCCTGCTCTATCCTATTAATGCAGAGCACCGGGCTAGGAAGCGACAAGTGTAAATTTGTAAGTCATTGGTTTGACTTGGCCAGGAACTGAACTGTCGACCTTTGTGTAAGTCATTGGTTTGACTCGGCCGGGAACTGAACTGTCGACCTTTGTCCACGCTTTGGAGTAGAGCTATGCTGTGAATTAGCACTGCTCCACTATCAATAAACTTAGCTACATAGTCAATTAGCACCGCTATGCTGTGAATTAGCACTGCTACACTGCCAATAAACTTAGCTACATAGTCGTTTAGCACTGCTATGTTGTGAATTAGCACTGCTACACTGCCAATAAACTTAGCTACATAGTCAATTAGCACTGCTATGTTGTGAATTAGCACTGCTATGCCGCCAATAAACTTAGCTACAGTCAAGTATCACCGCTATGTTGAGAATTAGCACTGCTACACTGCCAATAAACTTAGCTACATAGTCAATTAGCACCCCTATGTTGTGAATTAGCACTGCTACGCTGCCAATAAACTTGGCTACAGTCAAGTAGCACCGCTATGTTGCGAATTAGCACTGCTACGCTGCAAATAGACTTAGCTACATAGTCAATTAGCACTGCTATGCTGTGAATTATCACTGACTGACTGCAGCCAGCAGACAAAAGTACCACACTTTGCTACATTGTCAATTGACGAAGCTTGGCTGTCTACAAGCTCCACTATGCTGTCAATTAGCAATCCTACACTGTCAATGCTCGGTTACACTGTCAATTAGCTCTGTTGTGTTGCCAATAACCTCTCATATACCGTCAATCATGACTGATATGTTGTCAATTTGCACTGCTATGTTTTCAATTAACTCCTGTATACTTCAATTAGCACTGTTCTATTGTCAGTAAATCATCAGCATTAAGGGCGGTTGATGTATAGAACTCCCAACATCTCCCGACCAGCCACTGCAGGGACAAATAGTTTTGCGGCTGCCTGGACATGTTCTTGCCGGTGTGAAACCTCTATTTGCTCCCCGAGAGAGCGTGCTGGTAACTTGCAAAAGCCAGCAGCACTTCAACACTTTTGCAGGAAGCTTTCATGAAAAGAAACCTGAAGCTGAGAGACATTAAGACCGACTCATGGACATCACTCTCGCAGCAGAGAGCTAAATGGAGAGCGGCAGTCAAGTAATGAAAGCAGTCTTTGTCGCATCACGACCGACAGCATAATGATGATGAATGAAATCATCAGCAAATGACAATGAGCTAGAACGTTGTATAAATAATATGAACCTCTTGATTATCACAACCATAAACCTACCTACAATGTGCAATGGTTGAAATAAAATTACGCGCGCATGATTTGATTTGGACAGCATTATGTCTTATGGCGACAGTAACAAAAGTTAACAGCGATTGGGTTGTCGCCGGCTGTGTCCTTTTTTTGATTGGGGGTGAAAGGGTGGGGACAATTTGTTGAGTAGTCTCTCCGTCCTAAGTCCCCACCCCCGATTGTGGGTGGAAAGGTATTCAGGCAGCGGGCGGGAACCAGCTAATAACGAATCTGCTGTTTGATGGCCAAATCCAAACACAAACACTCACCAGGTGTCGTGTCCTCTGAGGACATAAAATGGGGCTGGATACAAGAAAGGCTGGCGCTTCTAGATTTTCTTTTTCTCTGCTCGCCTTGCAGTGAGCAAACGCCAAATACTGGGGGGGGGGGGGGGGTGAAACCACAGTCACGTGGACAAAGCCACAGACATGCGCGTAGAATGGGAGGGTACTTCCGGTAGCGTCTCTGCTCATGGGATTTCCTTTGCGCCTTTAATTGCGCCACCTGAGGTGAGAGGGTGTAAATGGTTGACTTTTTTTGTTGAAGATTTATACTGCCTATCATGGATAAGTCTGCATAGACTTGTTTTCACCATTAGACAATTTGTCGATAGAAAGCCCGAGCCTACACTTTTACCGACCCAAGGAATTTTAACCTCCCACACCACATAGACATGGTATGAGAGCAACTGGCCTTTGATGACGCTGTAAGTTATACACAGCGGTGGAAATCCAAATTTGCAGAGGTGGGGGCACAGGGAATCGAACCACTGACCTTCAGATTAGGAGTCCGACGTAGAAAAAAGTCAGACACTCTAACAACCTTACTCGAAGTCACCCCGACCTGGTGAAGTATTCACACTGCCCTATATCAAAGTTGTACAGTCTATCAAGGGCTTCTAAATTTTGACCATATTTACCCCCCCCCCAGATAAATATATCAGTTTAACAATTATAGCCTACTAATCATCAGTTTGGAGTAACTTTGATGACAAATGGTTAACTTTGAAATAACCCAAAATAATTGTTAAAACTCCTCTAGTTGTGACCGTTGTCACCATTTCAGGATGGTCACGTGATGCGGGCTGACGGGGACTTCAAACTGGGTCAAATCAAATGTGAGGTCATTGGATTAGGCTATGCAAAGGAAAGATCGTTTGCTTCACTCACCAGACTATCTGACTGACTGCAGCTACACACACGTGTCCAACATGGCACTGCACATTTTGAGCACAAATTAGACTCATCGGTCATTGATGAGTTCACAACAAATGGTGAGTTGCTGTTATGATCGCCAACAATGGACAACCAAGAAGAAGAACACCTCATTAAATGGCTGGGTTGTGACGTCGGGGAGAGCAGACAACATTTAGTAGCCAGGCAACTCGTGAATTGCCTTATTATCCAGTCTAACATCATTAACGAGTGCACCAATATCTAAGTTGGATACAGATGATCAAATCTAGGTAAGCGTTTTCTTTTTGGAAATATAATGCTTTCATCAGACTATGCAACTTCATTTTTCACTGTGTCGATTAGTGCTGGGATCTGGTCCACAGGTCAGTGAGGAAGTGCTGAAGCTGCGACCTGGCGTGTTCACACGCCTGGATCTGGGGAACCTATTACTAATACTACTGAAGCCTATGGTGTCAGACTTTTGACGTGTTTGTCTAGATAAATTTGGCATCTTTTGGCATCAAATATCTCCAAAGTTTACCATTTAAAATAAAAGTTATTTCAGACTAAAGTGCAGTAGACTAGAATGATTGCCCTAATGTATTTATCTCAGAAAATGGCAAAAACTCAAAACCATCGGACTATGCAACTACAAGAAGTTGTTGCTGGATAGAAGAGGATGCTAAGAGAATTTAATAGAACATGTTTCTGATGCAATATCTGGTGACGTGCACACCAAAATTAACTTGTCATGTTTTCACTTCAAATATCTCCAAATTTAACCATTTCAAATAAAAGTTACTTCAAACTAAGATTATGATGACCAACCCAATATATTTATCTTAATTACAGAAACTCAAAACTATCGGACACCACAACATGAAGGCCATCTGTGTCTAAATACATGCGAAAGTTTCATCCACGCCCCTGATGTAAATGATCCTAAAGGCTACATTCCTTACACGCGGTATGCGAATGCGAATGCGGCAAAAAATCGAAAACCATCTAAGTCAATGGGGGTGATTCCATGCATCCGAATGCGAATGCGACAACTGAATCGGTCCATGTAGCCATCGGTGTGGCATGCGAATGCGAATGCTGCTGCGTTTGCCATAGAAAACAGTGTTAGAGAAACCTGACACTATGTGTGGGTGTGGGTGTGGGTGTGGGTGAAAGGACCCAACCCGTTCGCATGCCGCATGAAGCATTCACATTTGTATGCTATAACATCATGAAGTATTTGGAAATGTAGCCATGATTAAAAACTCAATAGCTGCGCTAGAATGGAAGAGGACTGTGTTCGAATCCCGGTTCATGCCCTTACCCCCCCCCCCCCCCCATCGCCCCCCAACAAAAGGTCAACAGATGTAACCAAGCCATGCAGGCTCTTCAGCCTGTGCGGCTGTAAACTACTCTTTTGAATAATGGTCAGTTTTAGTTGCATTCCATGGAAGATAAATAAAATAATAAATAAATAATAAATGTGCATCGAATAATGACATCGGAGGCAAAACGCGAGGAATTAGTCATCAGCTTTTCCCTTGTTCTCTGAAGGGAGTTCGCATTGCTTTCTTGTCGTTTGTTCCATTTGTTTTATTACAGAGTGAGGAAGTGTGTGTGTGTGTGTGTGTTGAAGTGAGGAGGTGGTGTGGGGTGGGTGTGAGTTTTTATTAATTAAAGGAAGAGGGGATAAAATATGTCCATCATTAGGAGCTGATTTCTCAAGATTATTATTGCGACACATTGGAACGAGTACGAATGGAATGTCAATTCTCACAAACTCACTTAAGACAACTATATTTAGATTTTTTTTTTTGTTTTTTGTGACAAGTTTTTTTATTCTGCCCATAACGTATAAGCTATAAGAATATGTTTATAAATAATATATATTCATAAATAATATATATTCCTGAATGATATATATATATATAATATATATTTATTAATTATGTATATCTATAAATTATATATATTTATAATACTATAGAATAATATGCTGTATAAACCATTATACGAGTGTAATAAGGCTGGAAGCTTCCATCTGCTCCTCAGCCCTATCTCCCCCCTCAGTCATTATATATTTGTCAAATAGAATATAAAAGGTTATTACACGATATGGGATTTAGGCAACAGAGGATATAGCCGTGTTGATGTCGAGGCGAGCTTGCAACTTTTCATACATTCGTTTGTAAAATGAAGTCATACCACATACCACCATAATTCATTATAAAGCATATATATATATATATATATATATCTATATATATATATATATATATATATATATATATATAGATATACAGTAAAACTTCTCTAAATCGACCGACCTAGGGACCTACTCTAAGTGGTCCATTTAGGGAGGTGGTCGGTTTAGAGAGTTAGAATATGGTTACAATGGTATTGTTGGGACCCAAATAAAGTGATCGATATAGGGGAGTGGTCGATTTGTGGAGGTGGTCAGTTAGAGAGGTTTTACTGTGTATATATATATATATATATATATATATATATATATATATATATATATGAAATGGGTGGTCCATTTAGATAATCCCGACAAAGAGCTATAATAATATTAATATCTGCCCCTTCAATTATTGTTCTATTGAAATAAATGCCATATTTCACACCACCCCACCCCACCCCCGGGGGGAAAAACGCAACAAAAATTATTCTGCGAACCTGGCAGTACATGTCTTGTACTCACTTCTCTGTTTACATGACAACAATTCTCAAAATAAACACGCCTATCACCACTAATGCTATATTAATTGTGATCGGCAAACCTCTGCCATGTACTGAGAATTTATTTTCAATATACTATCTGTTTGTATCTCAGTAAACTGTTCCATCATTGACAGGACACTTCCTATGTCAGGACAATTACTGGTGTGAATTTGTTTGTTTATCAGGTTTCATGTCGCGCTGCAGTTTGCTTCACCCGCCCCCCCCCCCCCCACACCTAGCATTGCCAGTAACCCAACCTATGCCTGGCCACTAAATGTTGTCTGCTCTCCCCGACTTCACAACCCAACCATTTAATGAGGGCTTCTTCTTCTTGGTTGTCCCTCGGTGGCGATGACAACAGTAACTCATCATTTGTTGTGAACTCATCAAAGACCGATGAGTCTAATTTGTGCTCAAATGTGCGGTGGCACGTTGGACATGTGTCTGTAGCTGCAGTCAGTCAGACAGTCTGGTGAGTGAAGCAGACAATCTTTCCTTTGCTGCCGATTTTGTTTACCTTGAGATATACAATCAGTTTCAAACTTAATGAGGTCTACTCTTTTAGTAAATAGACTGATGTCTCCCCACCCCTCACCCATCGCCGGTTGCCGCACCCCTCAGTGATTAAAATGATTTATTGACAGCAGCCATTTCTATCTTGAGCAGACGACATTTATTTGTAAACCTTCTACTCTCTTGTCGCGGCTATTATGCGCACAATTGACTCCTTCTTTCCTTCAAGTGAATCTGACACTACGCACTACGCGCATGCGCATTAAGCCAGTTAATTGCCGAGAGTGTGAAAGCTAAGGACGTGAAAGGACCAGCGAGTGAACAACTCGGCAGTTACTGATTGGCGGATAGGGAGCCCTTTGTGTGAACTCCAATTACAATAACTCCTAATCCGATGGCTACTTGTAGTAACGTCAGATTCGATTATGGCTCTATTAAACCGGGTCTAATCGTTGCGCTTGAATGTCTTGTTGTGGAGTATAATGCACTTAGATTCAAGAGGTGCGTCGTAATCTATAGGTTCTAAACTAAGGCTCGTGTTTAAAGTGAATTAAAGAGACTGAAACTAGTTTCAATCACCGGCGGCTAACTTGGCATGTTAGGTTAGACCCAGAACTCAGGGCTCATATGCACGGTGTTAGGGCCGTAACCGCGGTTTGGCTAGCTCCACACGGCTAATGGTGGAAAATCCATATGCATCAATCGGTGCCAGCGCTAGCCGCTGACCGTAACCTAGGCTAAGCTACCCTACTTTCAAGTCAGGTTTAACAGCTATCCACGCCGGTTAGTGTGCGTGTGTGGGTCTCAATCTATTCAATGCTATCATATTTAACAGAATTACATATTCAATAAGTGAAATTTGATCAAATTAACCCTAAATTCGAACCGATATTAACACCGCTGCATCAGCGGCGATATTATTATTGTCGAATCAACGAATGTAAAGTAAACAAATCGCCGCCGCCGCCGCCGCATCGACGTCGATATCCATACTGTCGCATATCAACAAAACAGATTGGCGGCTTTATTCATATTGTCGAATCATGGGAATTCCCAAATCTATAAATAACTTCATGGTTAGCTACCCGCACCGGCTTGGACATTGGTGCATACGGATTGACCTAATTAACCAAGGCCCTCCGAGCCGCGGATAGCTACCCCAGAGCTAGCGTGTAGCACCGGCTACGCATAGCTCCAACCCATGCATATGGCCCCTGGGGCCTACTGGGGCCAATTGTAAGAGTCCGGGTTAGGGCTCGTAACCCACGCGTCGCGCGGATTTCCCGGGTTAGCGGCCAAAGTGTCAATGTATGTGCGCGGGTTAGGCTACCGCCTCGAGGGTTAACGTCGCCTTCACTAACTCCCACTTGAGCCTGGGTTAACGTGCAGGTTAGGGACCGATTCGGGCCAAATCTATTCAATGCGACCATATTTAACAGAATTACATACTCAAATCGTGAAATTTCATTAAATTAACCCTAAATTCGAAGCGTTATTAAGGCTACCGCCGCATTGGCGGCGATATTAATAGTTATATTTTCGAATCAACGAATGTAATGTAAACAAATCGCCACAACCGCCGCATCGACGTTGCGTTCCATACTGGCGGCGTCGGCGGTTTGTTTACTGTACCTTCATCGATTCGAAAATATAACTATTAATATCGCCGCCAATGCCGCGGTAGCCTTAATAACGCTTCGAATTTAGGGTTAATTTAATGAAATTTCACGATTTGAGTATGTAATTCTGTTAAATATAGTCGCATTTAATATATTTGAGCCTAATATATGGCTACAAACACAGAGGGATTTCCCAAATCTATAAATAATTGAAACATGAGCTAACCCGCGCGCGCTTTGGACTGATACATCCCCCGTGACACATATATTAACGCCGACAGTAGCTACCCCGCCGGCCGCCCTTAACTCCGCAGCCGATAAATTGTGGCTCATACATTTGGCCCCTGTTGTCTTAAAGGTCCACAAACATGACCAAGTACCATGCTCGGAAATCATGGAAATCGTTAAGAATAAAACCTCTCCACATCGACCGACCTGGGACCGACTTTAAATGGTCCATTTAGGGAAGTGGTCAGGGTTAGGGAGGTTTTTTTTGCTCGTTTCAATGGTATTGCATGGGCAATCATTTGGGACCCAAATAAAGCGATCGATATAGGGGAGTGGTCGATCTGTGGAGGTGGTCAGTTAGAGAGGGTTCACTGTATAAAGCCCTTTTCCATACAGCAGTCTGCACAATGAGCTGCTACCTACAGAGTTAGTATATTTAGAAACTAAGCACATTTGAATTATCCTTGCCCTATCCTGGTAATGCCGAGCACCAGATGATGTAGCGACAAAGTATGACTCAACTAAGGATCGAACCCACAATCTTGTGCATGGGAAGCGGATGCCCTACCGGCCTTCTGGTTCAGTTCGGGAGTGTTGTAGCTTGAGGTCGCGTACCATATCACACACATCATGATGCTGTCGGTCGCGATGCGACAAAGACTGCTTTCATTACTTGACTGCTGCTCTCCATTTAGCTAACCGAGCAGGTATGGTGTTTTGTGCGGTTGTACATTTCATGAAAGCTGCCTGCAAAAGTGTTGAAGTGCTGCTGGCTTTTACAAGTTACCAGCAGCACTCTCTCGGGGAGCAAATAGTGGTTTCACACCGGCAAGAAAATGTCAAGACAGGCGCAAAACTATTTGTCCCTGCAGTGGCTGGTCGGGAGATGTCGGGAGTTCCATAAATCAACCGCCCTTAATGCTGCCACAGTGACATAGTTTCTGTTTAGGGTTTGCTCCCTTAGCCTTCGGTTCTGTCAAGAACCTGTACCACAAGGCAGTGGTTTACAACTCTGCAGGGCAGGGGTGTTAAACTCCCTGAGGTATTGCTATACCTGCAATACGTGCATACCACATATACACACATATATATACACACACCCACACACACACCATGTTGCGATGTGAATCGAGTCGTGGATAATCTGTAGTGACTTGCAGGAGGCTGTTGATACTACGGTCACTGACAAGTTGACAGCTACAAGTGTGTACCTGTAGATAGTGACATCAATCGGAGCATTATGAGAGACACACGGGCTATTGATCGGGCCTGTGTAACACGATAAGGCCTCACCACAGTGAGGAGAGAGAGGGGGGGGGGGGGGAGAAGGAGGGGGAGAGGGCGAGAGGGAGGGAGAGAGAGGATGGGGAGGGAGGAGAGAGGGGGAGAGGGAGGGAGAGAGAGGGGAGGGGGAGGGGGGAGAGGTAGAGGGAGAGAGAGGGGGGGAGATGGGGGGAGGGGGAGAAGGAGGGGGGAGAGGGCGAGAGGGAGGGAGGGGGAGAGGGGAGAGGTAGAGGGGGAGAGAGGGGGAAGATGGGGAGAGGCAGAGAGAGGGAGAGAGAGGGAGGGGAGAGGGAGAGGGAAAGAGGGAGACGAAAAGAGAGAGAGAGGGAGGGCGGGGGGAGAAGGCGGAGGGGGAGGGCAGGGGGGGGGGGGATGGGGGGGAGAGGGGAGGGGGCGAGCTGGGCGCGAAGCGGGGTACTAACAATACTAAATAAATACACATTTAAATGTCATCATCTGTTGCACTGAATGCCGTCTGCTTTCAAACAAATTCACCAAAGTCAATGTTATTTGACTGAACTTTGTCTGTTTCCATTGGAAATGAGATTAAATGCGACATGTTGTCAACCAAATTAATCAGAGCCATGATATTTCATCGAAATCCCTATTTTCACTGAAAGGAAGAACAAAATTAATGTCGTCTGCTGTCAATCAAATTACAAAAATGCTTAGTTTTCTTTCGCGGAGCGCGTGTTCTGTGGACAGCATACCTGTCGTCTGCTGTCACTTAGCCACTACAGATGAGGCTTACGGGTCAGGGGCACGGCTGCAAAAGCATTGTCCAAATACAGGGCTATTGTTGTGAGTAGGTGCTAGTGTGGGTGAGAGTGCGCGTGCGTGGAAGTGGAGTGGAAATGAATTTAGCAGACAACATTTTTCCTTCACATATCTGTATGATTAAATAAATGACAGACTTCCTTGGATAGATTACTGGATACCGTAACCTTGTCGCTTGTCTTGTCACGGGGCTATATTTGGCCACTCTAATAAGTGACTTCTAATACCCCAGTCACACTACAGCTTGCGACCACCTTAGTCCAAAGAACTCGCAGTCACCAGTGACGTCCTTGCGACCAAAACAATGACTGCCGACATCTGGACGTCACTGGTGACTGTGGGTTCTTTGGAGTAAAGTGGTCGCAAAGTGGTCGCAAGCAAACTGTAGTGTGACTGGGGTTTAGTTAGTGTCCTCTGATCCCTGAGGAAGAGCTAAACCTGCGATCTGGGCCCGTATGCAGGAGTCAGTGTTAGCGGGTTTTGGTGTTACAGCCTATTACCGATTAGCTATCGCCGATGTCAGGAACTGTGTCAAGTGGTATGCAGGAGCGCGTAACACTAACATTTTAGCTAAACGTGAAATTATTTATAGATTTGGGAAATCCCTCTGCGTCTTTAGCGATATATTAGGCTTAAATATATTAAATGCGATCATATTTAACACAATTAAATACGTAATAAGTGAAATTTGAGGAAATTAACCCTAAATTCGAAGCATTATTAAGGCTAACCGCCGTATTGGCGGCGATATTAATATTTATATGTTCGAATCGACGAACGTAAAGTAAACAAACCGCCGCCGCCGCCAGTATGGAAAGCGGCGGCTGCGGCGATTTGTTTACTTTACGTTCGTCGATTCGAACATATAAATATTAATATCGCCGCTTTTACGGCGGCAGCGTTACTATTGGTTCGAATTTAGGGTTAATTTCCTCAAATTTCACTTATTACGTATTTAATTCTGTTAAATATGATCGCATTGAATAGATTTGGGCCTAATAAAGTCGCTAAACCTGATATTTTTTAGGGTTAAGGTAACACCGGTTAAGGCTTTGGTGTTAGGCCTAACACTGACTCGTGCATACCATTTTTTCGCCGCTAACCCGGAATTCCCGACAAACACCGTTTTGCCTCGCTAACACTGACTCCTGCATACGGCCCCTGGTGTGTTACACAGCCCGCCGGCAGGGGGGCAGGGGAACTTCCATGACCATTATATATTTTCATACAGAATCATACTAAGAGAATTGTGTGTGGGGTGGGATGGTTGTCAGTCTGAGTTTGTTCCTTCATAATTAAACCAAGTAACTGGGGAGGGGTGGGGAGGGGTGGGGAGGGGTGGCGGGCTTGTATTCTGAGTTAGAAGGGTTCCTGCCCTACATCTATTCCTGAATTGGGTTGCAGATGAATCTTTTTTAAATATTTTTTTATAATCTTTTTATTGAGGCTGTATTTATACTGTCCATAGCATATAAGCCTGGGTACCCAGGCTTTTTTTCAATGCTGGCCAGTTGTAGTTTTGGTGTTATCTTACCACACAGTAGCTGCTGATAAGTAATTTGATTGTCTGCATTTCAGTAGCAGATAGATAGTTGGTTGGTATGGTTAGTAGCCTATGTTAGCTTTTTTTTGCATTTTCTTGGCATATATGTATTTTATAGACTGAGAAAAGGATCAGATTTTCTAAACCAACACAACTTGTTACATAGAAAATAACACTGACTCAATTTAATATAACCTGTTATTAATTAAGCCTATAGTGTGCAGCATTTTGACATGCGTGCCAACATTAATCAAATATTTGCAAAGTTAGGCATTTATAATGAAAGTTACTTCTATAAGTTTCTAACTGAAGTAATGCCTGGTACACACCTACCGTATACAATTCATGCACTAAAACTCGCGACTCGAACCGACCCGCTTAAAACGGACCGATTCATTTTTTGAATCGTGAATCGCAATCGTAATCGGCCCATTTCAGCCCTAAAACTGAGTTTTTAGTTGCGAATCGGAATCGCTAGGTGTGCGCAGGGAGCGCACACCTAGCGATTTTTGTGCGTGAAACGGACAGTTTTAGATCGTATATGGTAGGTGGGTGCGCACAAATGGTAGGTGTGTACTAGGCATTAGGTAGATTGTCACGGTCAACCTAATCCTCAGTGCGAATGAACAGTAGGAGCGTCCGTCGGGGACATGTGTGACTGGCGGTGTCACCACTGGTTCACACAGGGGCATGGTCACGTGAGCGCTGAGTAGCATATACAGTACCAATACTGCAGAGATGAAAATGGTCTCCAGGGAAAGAAAATCAGAAATCTATGGTGAGGTTATCTGTAAATAATGTTGCTTCAATAATTAATGACAACGATAATAACAAGTTCACTTCCACGCCTTTATACTCGCATAATACATAAACATCACATATATGATATATTGATGCTTTCATTAGACTATGCAGCTTTAAGGTCTCCTATCCAGTACTTGAGGCGTTATTTCACAGGGCTGGGATTTCAGTGCAAACTGAAGCCACTGACTGGTACCAGCAATAACTAATTCACTTCTACTCTATATAAGTTCTAGTAACCAGGGATGAAAGTGGTTTCCAGATAAAAACCCGGAAATCAGGCCGCGATTATTACTCCTCAATGCCTACCACCCAACTTTAGGCATAGGCCATGAACAAGGGCTCTCCAGTTATCCCGGTCCTAGGCCATCTTCTCCAGCTGTCTCCATGTATGGCCAGACCTATTCACATCTGCCTCCAGGTCACGGCACCAACTGTTTCTTGGCCTGCCTCTCTTCCTTGTCCCCTGTGGATTCCAGGAGAGGGCATGTCTTGCGGTGTTGGATGCAGGCTTGTGAAGGGTATGGCCAACTCATCTCCAGCGTCTCCGAAGGATCTCCTCCTCAACAGGCTGCTGTCCTGTTCGCTGCCATAGCTCCAGGATACTGATGGTGTTTGGCCAGCGTACTCTTAGGATTCGTCTGAGACAGGTGTTGATAAAGGACTGGATTTTCTTCATGGTGGTGACCAGTGGTGACCATTGTTCTCCAAGTCTCTGCACCATACACACAATTATTACACTGACGGCAAATTTCAGTGATAACGCAGATCTTCTCCCATAGACTTAGCACTGTCAGGGAATCGCGGAAAACTGCTCGAAGTCAAGTTTCAACTAACCTTCTTGTGACTGTATTATCACCCATACCTGACTCGCTCTTGTTTGGGTTTCATGTTCTAGCAACATCTAAGGTCATATGAATGGGATTCAAACTCCCCAAGTGTTGTCATATACATATCATTTTTTAAATTTTATATAAACTTAATCGGTATATATAAATAATCGGGGAAATCCGCGAAACCGCGGAGATCTTTCAACCCCTCATAAATAACCCAACGTGACACCATTGATAATGTGGGCACAGCCGCCTAGTACATACATGTAAACCTATACAGTAACCACCCCAATATAGCGGACAACCCATAATTATGAACATCATTAGCGTGGTCTCATTTATTACATTCAATAAGCGGTTAATACGGCCACCCACGCTATCCAGCCACTAATGGCTTAGTCCCACACCTGATCGGATAAACGGGAAGTCGCTTTAAATAAAACAAAAAAAGTAATTAATAATATGAAGAAAAGTCTATTGATCGCTATGTATTCTCGCATGCACTACTAGAACATTAGTACATTGCGTGTCGAATGCTAAATGCACCCTTTGCATAATCACGCATGTGCAGGACATGCACATGCACATGCGCCTGTGGATGTCGTGATATGTGCGCGTGCATGGCTCTGTACGCATGCGCCTCAGATACAGTTAGCTGCTCACAGAACGTGGGTTTAGCCAACTTAACGTGCATCCTTACGCAGAATACAGGCCACGTACTACATGGCATACCAGGAATAGCTCAACAACCCATTTATGTTGAAGTATATGGAGCATATATATATATATATATATACTACACATATATATGAGTCAGCCTCACGAAAATGGGCCAATCGGTGGTCAATTGAAGATGTCGGCGTCGCAATTCTTAAAAGTGTAATGCATTTCTTTGTTTTATATTAAATTATCCTAGAAACAAATAAGGTTGTTGTATTTTCTCGACCTTTACATTCAGGATAAATTTAAGGACTTTCCAACACCTCTGTCAATGCTAAACTATAATTATACCGATCGACGCCGACATCCAATGATCGACGCTGACAACTTCCTCCAATTGGCCCATTTTCGTGAGGCTGGCATATCTATATATATATATATATATATATATATATATATATATATATATATATATAGCTCTCGCAGTTGTACCACACCTAATCAGGGCACAACCGAACGTGGTGGCCGAATCGGTACAGCGCAGCTTTTCCGTACTGAAGGTCGGGAGTTAGATTCCCAGTCGAGTCAAACCAATGACTTAGAAAATTAATAATTGTTGCTACTTAGCCTGGTGTTTGGCATCACTACGATATGGCAGGGACTGGTTAGCTTAGTATCAGGATAATGTGACTGAGTGGGAAATTGGGTCATGGTGCTGGCGGCTAGGTCTCCCAGTGGGGCAGCACTCTAAAGTCGCCATGAGTGACACAAGTCGGTGCCTATCCTGATATGACCTTAGATGTTGCCAGGACATAAACTCCACACAAAAAAACCTAATCAGGGCCCTCAATGCTCACTCTCGGTCACACTGCTCTGTTGTTGCAGGCACCTGAACTCCTACTTGTATCTATAACAGATTAGATAAGTTATATGCCTGTATCAGGGATGTCTACGGCACCTGCACTCCCATGCCGTCACCATCTAAATACTGACGAGGCTCAATGTTGCTTAACTTCGGTTCCGGGCGCGGTGGCCGAATCGGTAGAGCACAGGCCTCGCATGCGGAAGATCGGGAGTTCGCGAGTTCGGTTCCCGGTCGAGTCAAACCAATGACTTAAAAATTTATACTTGTCGCTTCCTAGTCTGGTGCTCGGCATTATTAGGATATGGCAAGGGCTGGTTAGCTCGGTGTCAGGATAATGTGAGTGAGTGGGATATCGGGTCATGGTGCTGGTGGCCTGATTTCCCAGTGGGGCAGCACTATAAAATCGCCATGAGTGCATACTGTCACAAGTCGGTACCCATCCTGATATGACCTTAGATGTTGCTAGGATGTAAAACAACAACAAACAAACAAGCTTAACTTCGGTGACCAGACGAGAATCAGTGTTTTTAATGTGATACAATTGACCATTTCCGCATTAATTATGCATCCACAGAGCTCTGTCAGAATCGAACTGCCTTGATCGGTCACTGAAGCAGTTTCCAGTTGTGACTACATATCTTAGATGTCTATAGTCTAGATTGTTGTAGTATAAAAAAAAAGTCCGGATAGCCGAGCTAATTAAACCACGATTTATGACACCAGTTGAGAAGCGCTACATCTATTACTAACTCAATTGAACAAGTGCCAATAAACCTTTTTCACGGAGCATATTGCACTGTAAACTGCTACCCACAACCTTAGTTCTTGCCACTGATGTCAGTGGTGGTGGAACTCCTGGATTTGGATCAGCTTAGGAAGTGGATAAGAAAGTTATATACTGTAAATATACTTAAAAGTTGAGTGTACAACTGACTGGTGAATCTGGTGGGATTTGTGATGAGCTCTCACACCAGATTCCCTAAATATGGGAGCCCAAACCATCACGGTTCCCTGTGTACATGTATTTGTGAAATACTTACATGTTGGACTTGGACTTGGACTTGGACTTGGACAAATATGCTCAGAGCAAAGCGGGAGTGCATTACTCCAGGCTGCAAATCGGCTGCCTTTGTTCGAATCCACCCATAAGAGAGTATGCATATGTTCACAGAACCGCATGTACAAGTGTTGGGTCTTACTTGGATACACATATATGTATGTAGTAGTCTGACCTGACCTCTCAAGCAGGGAGCCACTTAGATAAAAGATTCACCCCGAACTTCCAGTACAGGAGTGAAAACCAACCCATTAGAAAAACTGGCGAAGAATTTCGACATGCTGGGGAAATTAACTGAGCTGGTAAATTCCTAAATTAAGAAGCACAATATATTCTTTATGTACGTCTTCATATTTACACACTACTTTTGAGTTGGAAAATATAATAAAACATATACTTTAATGCAATTTAAAAGTGAAATCGACGGCGTTCTATGGCCGCTATCTTGTCTTTTTGCATTCTCTCCCATTTCACCAACTCTGTGCCAATATATGTAGCCATTTGATCCTGGAACCACAGATTCTAGTTCCTGTTTCATACTATTATCGCCAGTATTTACACTACGTTGTCCTTCACCCGTGTAATAGTACAGGGTGAATCTTTTATCTAGGAGCCACTTATACAGGTAGGTGAGGATAGGATTAGTGGATCAGGAAGCCTAGCTCGTGTACACTAGCCCCAGAATGGCAAGAACCTGGGTTCAAATTCTGCTCTCGGCACAATGTTTCCTCATTTTCATCACCCATCTGACATATATATATATATATATAAATATATATATATATATATATATATATATATATATATATATATATATATATAGGCTTATTCACTTGCTTGAAAAAGTTTTGTATTTATTGACGATACGGCGATTTCTCCCGTGTCAAGAGGAAATAAAGACACTCAACCCACTGGAGTCCTCCTTGTTTCCTCCTTCTCCTCCAATAGAACCTCGATTTATATATATATATGAAGAGTTCAGGCGCTTGATTATTGATTGGTGGTTGCTTTACGCCGTGTCAGAGGCATAGGCCATATTCACGGCGAGTGTTCAGGTGCAAAACCATGTAAACGCCAATCCAAAGATTGACATAAATATTGGAATCAAACCATCAAAAAGTTAGTTTTTTTTACTTCCCTACTTTTTGTTCATTGCTTCATAATCAGATCAACACAAGAAAAGTGGAATTAGTGAGAATTAAATTATTTTCAGGCAAAGATCTTTGATCTTAATTACATTTTTGGATTGGCCTTTATGTGGTTTTGCGCCTGAACTGTGTGGTGTGGTGTGGGAGGTTAAAAATCCCTTGGGTCGGTAAAAGTGTAGGCTCGGGCTTTCTATCGACAAACTGTCTAATGGTGAAAACAAGTCTATTCAGACTTATCCATGATAGGCAGTATAAATCTTCAAGAAAAATACATACTGTATATGTCCCAATAGACACGCACTGCGCGAGTGCAGACACATGGATGCTCGTCTATTCAAAGTTAAAGATTTTCATGGATTTGTTTTTGTCGTGCCTCTGAAATAAAGTGGGATTGTCATATTTTATGTGCATTCAGTCGGAATATAATCGTATATTTGTGTGTGCTTTCAATCTTGAAATGGGGTGTGTCCTTCTATTGGGTAGCGTGCTTCTATTGAGACATATACGGTACATTATATATATAGTATATATATATAGTATCTATATATATATATATAATATGGTCAAGGTTAATCCGTATGTGGATTTTTTATCTTCTTCTTTAAAAAATAAAAATCGCTGGTACACAGGGGTTGGTGTCTGGTGTGACGACCTGAGGGGCTGGCATTGTGCAGGACTGTTCACGTCGGGTGTTGGCCCCCGGTAGAAGAACTGGCTACAGGGTGCGTGTCTTCAATGATTCACCCACCAACTCGCAACAAGTAGAAATGAAACAGAATAAACTCTTACCGCTTCATCTCTTTATGCGCCCATTATCATTTGATTATCTCACCCACGTTTACAACTAGAAATGGTTTCAGTGAATTAAACTGTTGGTTTTTGGTTAATTCTGGGTTTTTCTTCTTGGTAATATCTTTCCTGTTCTTGTTCTCCTTTCTACTCCTTCTTTGCATCCACATCCTCATCCTCGCTGACCTTCTTTTGTTGTTCTCATTCTTGTCATTCTTTTTGGTTTTTCTTTTCGTCTTTTACTTCTTAACACCCTTCTCTTGATCTACATTCTTCTCCTGTTCCTTCTTCTCTTCTTGTTCTTCTAGGTGCTCATTTTCGTTCTTTCATCCTCTTCTTTATCTTTCTGTCCTTAGCTCGCTTGTTCTTACTCATCAACCATCCTCATCATCCCTTGTCTTCTTCATTTTTCTTCTTAATCTTCTTATTATTCTTGTTCATCTTCCTTTTCTTGATCATATTCTTTCTGCCTTTCTCCGTCTTCTTCATTTCTTCATCTTCTTCCTTTCTTCGTTCGTTTTCTTCCTCTTCTTCCTCTTCCTCTTCTTCTTCCTCTTCTTCTCCATCTTCATCCTCCTCGTCTTGTTCGTTCACTTAAACTTCATCTTCGGCCTTTTCATCCTCTTCATTTTCTTTGGTACTTTCTTGCTCTTCCCCTCCCCTCTACCCTCCATGCCCTGATCTCCTTCGTCTCTGATTCCAAGAGGCGACTAATTGTAGGTAAAGCCTCCCCCCCCCCCCCGCCTCCGCCCGAGTGTGTGCGGTGCTAAACCCGCCCGGTGCAAAGTGCGGAGGGCGGCTGGCGGCTGGCGGCTGGCGGCTGGCGGCTGGCGACCGACCCGGCAGTTTGCTGTACGTGCTGCTGTGCCTGTCGGTGTGTTGGTGAGGGGATGTGGGGGATTTGAGGGGATGTGGGGGATGTGGGGAGTGTGAGGAGGTGTGAGGGCATGTGAGGAGGTGTGAGGGCATGTGGGGGATGTGAGGGATGTGGGGGGTGTGAGGAGATGTGGGGAGTGTGAGGAGGTGTGAGGGCATGTGAGGTGGTGAGGGCATGTGGGGGAGTGTGAGGGATGTGGGGGATGTGAGGGGATGTGAGGAGGTGTGAGGGCATCTGGGGGAGTGTGAGGGGATGGTGGGGATGTGGATGATGGGGGATGTGGGGGATGTGGGGAGTGTGAGGAGGTGTGAGGGGATGTGAGGATGGTGGGGCATGTGGGGATGGTGGGGGATGTGAGGGATGTGAGGGGATGGTGGGGAGTGTGATGGGTGTGAGGGGATGTGAGGTGTGAGGGATGTGGGGGATGGTGGGAGGTGTGAGGGCATGTGAGGGCACGTCAGGGGATGTGAGGGATGTGAGGGGATGTGGGGAGTGGTGGGGTGGAGGGGATGTGAGGTGTGAGGGGATGTGGGGGATGTGAGGAGGTGTGGGGGCATGTGGGGATGTGAGGGGATGTGGGGGATGTGAGGGCAAGAGGGGATGGTGGGGATGTGGGGGATGTGAGGTGTGGGGCATGGTGGGGATGTGGGGGATGTGGGGGATGTGAGGGGATGGTGGGGAGTGTGAGGATGGTGGAGGGATGTGAGGTGTGAGGGGATGTGGGGGATGGTGGGGGATGTGAGGGGTGTGAGGGCATGGTGGGGGATGGTGGGGATGGTGGGGGATGTGAGGGATGGGGGATGTGGGGGATGGTGAGGGATGTGAGGTGTGAGGGATGTGGGGATGGTGGGGGATGTGAGGGATGGTGGGGATGGTGGGGAGTGTGAGGGGTGGTGGGGATGTGAGGTGGTGGGGGATGTGGGGGATGGTGAGGAGGTGTGGGGCATGTGGGGAGTGTGAGGGGATGTGGGGGATGGTGGGGGATGGTGGGGATGGTGAGGGGATGGTGGGGAGTGTGGGATGGTGGGGGATGTGAGGTGGTGGGGCATGTGGGGGATGTGAGGGGATGTGAGGAGGTGTGGGGATGTGGGGAGTGGTGGGGGATGTGGGGGATGGAGGGGATGTGGGGGATGGTGGGGTGTGGGGATGGTGGGGAGTGTGAGGGGATGGGGGATGGTGGGGGATGAGGGGATGGTGGGGGATGTGAGGGGATGGTGGGGGATGGTGGGGATGTGAGGGATGTGAGGGGATGTGAGGGATGGTGGAGGATGGTGGGGGATGGAGGTGTGGGGGATGTGGGGGATGGTGGGGGATGTGGGATGGTGGGGATGTGGGGATGGTGGGGATGTGGGGATGTGAGGGATGGGGGATGTGGGGGATGGTGGGGATGTGAGGTGTGAGGGCATGTGGGGATGGTGGGGATGTGAGGGATGTGGGGGATGTGGGGAGTGTGAGGAGGTGTGGGGGATGGTGAGGGGATGTGGGGGATGTGGGGGTGTGGGGATGGTGGGGATGGTGGGGGATGTGGGGGATGTGGGGGATGTGGGGATGGTGGGGATGTGGGGGATGGTGGGGAGGTGGGATGGTGGGGGATGTGAGGATGGTGGGGGATGGTGGGGATGGTGGGGATGTGGGGGATGTGGGGATGGTGGGGGATGTGTGGGGGTGTGAGGGGTGTGAGGTGTGAGGGATGTGGGGATGGTGGGTGTGGGATGGTGAGGGATGGTGGGGAGTGTGAGGGATGTGGGGGATGTGAGGTGTGAGGGGATGTGGGGGATGTGATGGGGAGTGGGGGGATGTGGGGGATGTGGGGGATGTGAGGGCATGAGGGGATGTGGGGGATGTGAGGTGTGAGGGCATGTGGGGATGTGAGGGGATGTGAAGGGATGTGAGGGGATGTGGGGAGTGTGAGGGGTGTGAGGGGATGTGAGGTGTGGGGGATGTGGGGGATGTGAGGAGGTGTGAGGGCATGTGGGGAGTGTGAGGGGATGTGGGGGATGTGAGGGCATGAGGGATGTGGGGATGTGAGGGATGTGGGGAGTGTGAGGATGGTGGGGGATGTGAGGTGTGAGGGATGGTGGGGGATGGTGGGGGATGTGAGGATGGTGAGGGCATGTGGGGAGTGTGAGGGGATGTGGGGGATGTGAGGGGATGTGGGGGATGTGAGGGGATGTGGGGAGTGTGAGGAGGTGTGAGGGGATGTGAGGAGGTGTGAGGGCATGTGGGGATGTGAGGGGATGTGAGGGGATGTGGGGGATGTGAGGAGGTGTGAGGGGATGTGAGGTGTGAGGGGATGTGGGGGATGTGAGGGGATGTGGGGAGTGTGAGGAGGTGTGAGGGCATGTGGGGATGTGAGGGGATGTGGGGGATGTGAGGGGATGTGGGGAGTGTGAGGAGATGTGAGGGGATGTGAGGAGGTGTGAGGGGATGTGAGGGGATGTGAGGGGATGTGAGGGGATGTGGGGAGTGTGAGGTGCGAGGGCATGTGGGGATGTGAGGGGATGTGAGGAGGTGTGAGGGGATGTGAGGAGGTGTGAGGGCATGTGGGGATGTGAGGGGATGTGGGGGATGTGAGGGGATGTGAGGGGATGTGAGGAGGTGTGAGGGGATGTGAGGAGGTGTGAGGGCATGTGGGGATGTGAGGGGATGTGGGGGATGTGAGGGCATGTGAGGGGACTTAGCCTGAAATTATATTCCTCAAATCAACAGTCCTATTGATTGTCAGAGATATTTTGCTTTAATTGTTCGATAGGGCAGCCTTGCTCAGCCAGCCATTCACACTCCTATCTTGGGTATTTATTATGTTATTAAGTGTAGCTATTCCAGTGCGCGAGTGACAATATTCGCGGCACTGGGGGGTGGCGCCAGCTGTCCCACCCAGGGGAGGGGCCACCCATAAAGTAGTACACAGAATCAGGGTGGCCAGTAGGGGATATTCCCTTACGCGCCTTTATACTCGCATAAGTTTTATACATCACATATATGGGATGTATAATTAATTATGCAGATATAAATAGGCGGAGTATCCTTTATTATTTATTATTTGCCATTACGTTACTTCGATATATTATTAGCCAATCGCTGACCTGCCCGAATTTGCCCCGTTTGCCTACTACTAGCGCCACCAACGGGCGCCTTCCTCGGCAAGCTCAGCCAGGCAGTCACTTCTCTACGCGAGTTCAAACTTTTACTGGTATGCCTGTTATTGTGCTATGCCAAGACGCTCAATAAAAGTGTCCGACCCAACACTCATCTGTATCCTTCCCTTCCTTACATAGCCCTACTTTATATATATATATATATATATATATTTATATATATATATATGTATCATGATTCTCAATTGATGAGATGTGGTATGCTAGATTCATGTTATGTAGTGTTTCTTTAGCATCTATATAACTCATAATTTGCATAATTTATACAACAATATATAACATAAATTACAAATGTGATCCTTCCCCCCGCGTGTATTTCCAGGCTAACATTAACAGTTCTAACACTCAATGCCCCACATGTTCCGACACTAGCGCCACCTATAGTAGTTTACATCACACCTCACTGTGCTAGAAAAAAAATGTATGCAGAGTTTTATATGTCTGCAACTAGCTTTTATCTAAATCGAAATTACATCAAGGTATATTAATATAGGCGATATAAAGGTGGGAGAGGTATGTGGCCTAGCAACAAGCCAGGCGACTAGCAAATAGGCGCATGTGGGTTTGCCATTTCCATAGGACCTAGAACTGGCATCATAGTACCAATCAATTGGCACTGTGCTGCTTATAGGCATTCGGCAGTGGTATGTTAACATAGATTCATAGAATTTCAGTTTTTAACTTGAAAACATACTCCCATCTTTATTAAGCCTACATTCTTCCTTTAAAAACAAGAGTTTAATATATTGTTATATGTACATGTAAAGGAATAGAAAGAACCCGCTATGTAACATAGCAGACACAAATGTGAAGATTGCATCATATATGTATGACCACCTTGTAAGTGTATAGCAACAAGTAAATGACAATGCAAATATAAAACCAATGTATTAAAAGAAAGGTTGATAATATATGTATCATATATTTTGAATATGTATAACAGAAAAATTAAAAATAAGAAAAATTAAAAAGGAGAAAAGCTTGTTTGCCACTATACAGACAAAGAAACTTATTTATTTTGGCCACATCATTTGTTAGAGTTCAATATACCATACATTGTTGGAAGGGAAGGTGAATGGCAGCAGAGGGAGAGGGAGACCAAGAACATCATGGTTTACAAATATTTCACAGTGGACAGGCTTGAATTATTCACAGTCTATCAGAACAGCACACCATTGGGACAAGTGGAGAACTATTGCATCCAACCCTCGACTAGAGGATGGAACTATTGATTGATTGATAAAATTTATGTCAAATATTTTATATATTAAATGATATATGTGTGAATATAGTCCACCAATAATTATAACATAATCTACTCGCCACACACGATGTAGCAATCTTTGTCATTTATTAAAGTTGCATAGTCCGATGGTTTTGAATTTCTGTATTTTTTTCTGAGATAAATATATTAGATCGATCACTAGTACCTACTTTACATTAGTTCAAAGTTACTTTTATTTTAAATGGTAAACTTTTGAGATATTTTGAGTGCAAACATAGAAAATTAGTTTTGGCAAGCTTGCAAAAACTCTGACACCGTAGACTTCTGCAGTAACAGGTTCTGTTAAAATCACTCAGTATTGCCGTCTACGCAGAAACAAATGCTTAATAAGTGCATCAGTATCTAAGTTAGATATGTCAAATCAAATATAGATAATTGGTTTGGTTTTGAAAATTTGATATTTCATCAGCCTATGCAGCTTTAACTCGCTGTTACTTCTGTGTCAATATATATTGATGTCACCAATTATATACATTCTCTCTGCCAGGTGAGGCATGATTTTATTTAGTGTTCACATTCATTTAAGTTTTAGACACACAACAATAACATTTGTGTCGATTTATTGTGATTAGAAATAATTATTTAGAGCATTCATTCATTTATTCACAGTAAATTGAATCAATAATTCCCAGGAATAATATACAAGAGTTTGTCATCGGATGAATAAATAAATGGCTTTGTTTGGGTGTTTTTGTTGTTGATTCAGTTTTGTGGTTGTTTGTGAGTTAAAAGAAAAAATAGTAAATGGGCACTAAGTGAATAAATAAATAAAATAAAATAAATGTCTTTCTTCACGTAGAGTTTGTGTCCTCTTATTTTGTGTGTGTTCATATTTTCTGTATTAAAAAAAAAAAAGAATTGTATGTTTAGGGTAAATGGACCACGGTGAATAAATAAATGAAATAATGTATTTTCTGTAATTAGACAAATAGAATGGCAGCTGAATCCCAAGGTGAATATATTATTTAATTAAATGTGCGTGTTTTCTAGAATTAAAAAAAGATAATGGTCTGTTGGTGGCAAATGAGCCAATGTGAATAATTATGTCATTAAATGTGCGTATTTTCTTTTTATATAAAAAAGATAATGGTAGGTTAATAGCAAATGGGCAAAGATAAATAAATTATTTAATTAAATTTGCGTATTTTCTGGAATAAAAAAAGATAATGGTAGGTTAATGGAAAATGGGCCAATGTTTTTTTTTGTTTTTTTTTGGTCCATTAGTTGTTTAAGCAGGGGAAATTTCAGTCATAGACGACTGGTCTTCCTCATTCCACTGCTGGTCGATAGAAAGCCCGAGCCTACACTTTTACCGACCCAAGGGATTTTTAACCTCCCACACCACATAGACATGGTATGAGAGCAACCAGCCTTTGATGATGCTGTAAGTTATACACAGCGGTGGAAATCCAAATTGTGAATAAATACATTAAATGTGAGTATTTCCTGTGTTTATTTGCTTAAATAGAACATAGTAGGTCAATGGCAAGTCGCCGCGCAAGACGACAGAAAATGCCACCAGGGGGCGCCACTGTGCACAGCACGCTGCCAAACACCGAGATGTGTACAAAATGCCCCCCCCCCCCCCCCCCCCACCACCCCCTCTCTGCAAACAGATCAAATGGACGCTCCGGCTGGTGGGGAGGCGCTCCACCGGGTGCATTGGTGTCAGAAGAAAGGTGTGAGGGGTTGGGGGGTGGGGGGTGAGTAGGGAAACCCACCAAAGGTGTAGCTAATGCTCGGTTTTAACTAGGCCGATTACCCCAAACTTTGTCGTATTCCACCTAAACATATTTAATTAAATTGCATGGTTTTATGATTTAGAGTTTCTGCCGTTTACTGAGGGTTTTTTTCTGAAGTGTTTTTTAAATAACTGCATTAAGTTGATCGTTATTAATTTGAATTAACTTTAATAACAAATGGCTATCTTTGGAGATAGCCTAAAGGTGCATAGTCCGATGGTTTTGAGTTTCTCTCATTTTCTGAGATAAACATATTAGGTTGATCGTTTAATCTACCTTACTCTAGTTTGAAGTAACTTTTATTTGAAATCGCTAACTTTTGAGATATTTGAAATCGCTAACTTTTTGAGATATTTGAAAATGGAAACATGCTATATTAATTTAGGCAAGCTTGCCAAAACTCAATCACCATAGGCTTCTGCAGTAACAGGTTCTATTAATTGACTCAGTATCCCCTTATATGTGACGACAACTGCTTAATAAGTGCACCAGCATCTAAGTTAGATATGTCAAATAAAATCTAGATAATTGTTTTGGTTTTGGTAATTTTATGTTTTCATCGGACTAGGCAGCTTTAAGTAAAAACATGATAAATTACTGTTGGCATGCATACGGAATTGGTGGTGGACAACACGAGCTTAAAGGCCCTGTCACACTACGACGTTTCCTACCAACGCGCGTCGACGTGTTGCCTTTTTGGTCGAAACGTCGGTACACGTCCGGTACGTTACCGGCGCGTTAACGGCGCGTTACGGGCGCGTTTACGGCGCGTCGGTACATAGCAACTTGTCAATGGACACGTCGGCGCGCGTCGGCGCGCGTCGGGACGCGTCGAGGTTTTGTGCTTGCACAAAACTTTTGACGGGCCGCAACGCGCGGCAGCGTGTTGGCGGGCACGTTACGGACGCGTTAGCAACACGTCGACACGCGTTGGCGGCGCGCAGGCGGAACGCTGGCATGACGTTGATCAACGTCGGTTAACGTTGGCTTTTTTTCCCCCAAAATGCGAGCGTTCTGTCGGCGCGTCGGGAACGTCCCATCGACGTGTTGTGGGCGCGCCATTGGCGTTGCTCCAGCGTTTCTCGGCGCGTTGGACGTGTTGCCGGCGCGCCTGGATGCGTTGGCCGCGCGGTGTGGACGCGCTGTGGGCGCGTCCTAACGTGTTGCTGGCGGGTATGTACGCGTTTACATGGTACTAACCCGACACCAACACGCCGTCAACGCGCCGACAGCGCGCCGACGTCACGCTGGGAACCCGCTGGCGGGACGTTGATATGCTGTTCCGCCGCGCGTCGAAGCCCGTTGGCCGCGCGCTCATAGCACGCTACTAACACGCTGCGCCGCGTCAAACTTTCTCCCAAAGCGCCGAAAAGTCCGACCTTTCTCGACGGGTTGCAAATATTTTGCGCGTTGCCGGCGCGCCGGGGGAAACGTTGTAGTGTGACAGGGCCTTTATTGACTTGAAATTTCCTTCTGCGCAACAACAAATGTCTAAGAAGTGCACTCGTACAGTCGCAGCTAAATTGGATATGCAGAATCAAAATAGAGGTGAGTGACTTGGTTTTGATATTTTGCTGCTTTTATTGGACTGTGCAGCTTTAACTGTCTGTGTCAGGGTGGGACGGCCTGCGGATGGTACAGTGTCGGCTATCGGTGTTGGAGGAAGATATGGAGGAGGGGTTAGGGGTTCAATTCCTGAGGTATATGGGGGAGGGGGTTCAAAGCAAAGGTTTTGAAGCAATTGCAGTATAATGACGCTGCCTAGATGGTATCTGTGTATATGAATACGAGGTGCCGGATATCTAATCTATGTGATGTATACAATAAGGACTTATAAGTTATATGAATATAATGGAAGTTTCCTATTGCCATCAATTACTTCCGAATATTCACCAAGCAGTACTGGTGGTGCCACCACCGCGACCGCACCTCACGATCCCCTCCTGATGTTGCAGGTTAAAAAGGTACCCGGTTTAAAACGGGGCTTCTCACAATGCGCATTTATGCATGCATCTCTGCCTAAAGGGGCTGTCACATTAGGGTTTTTTGCGGGAGCGTATGGCGGTTTAAGTGCATTACGTCATATACGGCGGCATACGCCGCCATACGCTATGCATACGCTACGCATATGCTATGCATACGCTACGCATACGATATGCATACACTACGCATACGCTACCCATACGCTACGCATACGCTACGCATACGCTACGCATACGCTATGCACACGCTATGCATACGCTATGCGTACACTACGCATACGCATAGGCTACGCATAGGCTATGCATATGCTATGCATAGGCCATCATGTGCTGGCCTATGCCGTTGTATGCCGCCATATGCTTTCTCCCGTCCGTCCAAATATTTTTGTGCATGCTAAAAAAATCTCAACCTATGGGAGCGTATGGTTCATACGCTACTCATATGCTACTCATATGCCGGTGTACGCTCCTCGTACGCCGGTGTACGTTCCTCATATGCTAGGGGTGTGCCGGCGTAGGTTACGCATACGCTCAACTTCCATCACCGCCGTATCTCTAGCATATGTAGTGTACGCATAACCTACAAGTTACATATGGGAGCGTACTCCTAGCGTATGCACAGCATATGCACAGCATATATACAGCATATTCGAAGTGTATGCCATAGGGCTCGACATCGATCTTGACTCATAGTCATAAGCTACTCATACGCTCATATGCTACGCATATGCTATGCACATGCTACGCATACGCTACGCATACGTTCCATATGCCAATCAAAACCGTCAAAAAATGTCACAGTACGCTCTCATACGCTCCTCATAGGTTACGCATATGCTCAAAAACACCCGATAGGTCACCAAAGGTCACGATAGGCCAGCACGCGCAGCTTTTTCCCATTTTCGATGTAGGTTTTCAATACGCTCCCGCCATGCGCCGTAATGTGACAGGGCCTTAATTGAGATTGTACACACATTTAATAACTTGTTAATTGCTTGTTAACTTATTAGTGCAGCGGATAATACATTCTATCAAACAAAACATATTCACGAAAATGATCCCCGAAAGAATCCTTGCTTGACCTCTTCTACTGACAGAGAAGCAAGGCAGAAATTCAGACAAGATTTCAGGCTTGCCATTCGACTTTGACGCATGCGCATTGCGAGAAATCCCGTTTTAAACTGGGTACCCTTTAAAACTGTGACACCGGCAATAAGCTTCATCCTATATTTCTTATCTAATGTATATACATTATATATACATTATATATATATATTAACCTGAAGCTGAGAGACATTAAGACCGACTCATGGACATCACACTCACAGCAGAGAACTAAATGGAGAGCGGCAGTCAAGTAATGAAAGCAGTCTTTGTCGCATCGCGACCGACAGCATGATGATGATGATGATATATACATTATATATGTATATAATGTATATATAATGTATATACTCTGTATATATTGTATATAGTGTATATATAATGTCTATATAATGTATGTATAATGTATATATAATGTATATATAATGTATATATAAATTATAATGTATATATTATATATAATGTATATATAATGCATATATAATGTATTCAATTATATACAATATATATACAATGTATATACTATATATATACAACGTATATATATAGTATATGTAGCGGCAGAGTGACTGCCCGGGGCAGATATCGCCCGGTGGTGGCGCTCGGGCCCGGCTAGCCGGGGCAAATCCCGGGCAGGTCACCGATTGGACAATAATATCAGTAACAAAGTATACGAAATAATAAATAATAATGAAACTCCGCCTGTATTTATACCTGCATAATTCATTATACATCCTATATGTGTACTTGGATATATGGATAAATATATACATGTATATATCCTGAGAAACCATGAGTGTCGTAAAACCATCCCATGTTCGGTATCCACAGATGAATACACAATTTTCAGCAAATGTCGCAAACGCAGCAGGCGTCATCAGTTAGCAAGTTTCCTTTGTAAAGCAAGACGAGTGTAAGAAGGAGGAGGAGGGTGTGTAGCTGGGGGAGATTCAAACACTGCGCCTGTGTGTATGTGCAGGGGGGGGGGGGGGGGGGGGGGTAGAGGCTGCTATGTACATAGGCCGTGCTAGAACGTGTGTTAAGTGGTCAGTCAAAGGAAGTGCTGTGGACCTACTACACGAGTAGCACCTTGTTGGGGGAGGGCAGCACTCAGGTGGTGGGTGGGGACTCAGGTGGTGGGTCACATGGGGTTGGGGTGAGGTGGGGTGGGGTGAGGCAGACGGATAGGGGTCGGGGGTGATGAGGGTTGGTTGGTTGTTGGAGTTTTACGTCCTGGCAACATAAGGACGGGCACCGACTTGTGACAGTGCGCATTCATGGCGACTTTATAGTGCTGCCCCACTGGGAAATCAGGCCACTGGTACCATGACCCAATATCGCACTCAGTCACATTATCCTGACACTGAGCTAACCAGTCCTTCCTATCTCCTATTATTATTAATGCCAAGCATCAGGTTAGGAAGGGGCAAGTATAGATTTGTAACTAATTGGTTTGACTCGACCTGGAATCGAACTCCCGATCTCCCGCACGCGAGGCCAGCGCTCTACCGATTCGGCCACCGCGCCCGGTGGGTTGATGAGGGGTGAGAGGTGGGGAGAATGGTGGTGGTGGAGGGTGTAAGTGTTAGTAGGATGGTGGTGGGGTGATGGAGGGAGGGACTGGAGGGTTGGGGGTTGGGGGTGGAGGTGAGATGTCACGGTGGACAGAGCTTGTGGGGTGGTGGGGGGAGTGAGGGGTGTGAGGTGTGTGGATGTGGTGGTGAGGGCGGTGTGGAAGTAGGGGAACAGGGAGGTAGAGATGGCAGCAGGGTGGTGGGAGGGAGTGCAGTTAGGTGTGGTAGTGGTGGGTGGTGGGTGGAAGTGTGTGCAGTGTGGTGTGGGATGATGGATAGGGGTGCGGTGTGACGGCGGGCAGTCAGCGACACGCCGGGTGGTAGTGGTGGGTGGGGGTGCAGTGTGGTGCAGTGTGGTGGTGAGTGGGAGGGAGGGGGTGCGGTGTGACGGCAGGCAGTCAGCAACACGGGTGGTAGTGGTGGGTGCAGGTGCAGTGTGGTGGTGAGTGGGAGGGAGGGGGTGCGGTGTGACGGCGGGCAGTCAGCGACACGCCGGGTTGTGGTGGTGGGTGCGGGTGCAGTGTGGTGGTGAGTGGGAGGGAGGGGGTGCGGTGTGACGGCGGGCAGTCAGTGACACGCTGGGTTGTGGTGGTGGGTGCGGGTGCAGTGTGGTGGTGAGTGGGAGGGAGGGGGTGCGGTGTGACGGCGGGAAGTCAGCGACACGCTGGGTGGTAGTGGTGGGTGGGGGTGCAGTGTGGTGGTGAGTGGGAGGGAGGGGGTGCGGTGTGACGGCGGGCAGTCAGCGACACGCCGGTGTGGCGGTTTCAGCTCGTTCCCGTGCTCAGCCGTGTCCCTCGCTTCTGCGCATGCGCCAGAATCTAATAAGCATGGCCGTAATCAATTAACACTACCCGGGCGACTCGGGTCATCCCAGTCGTCAGAATTTCAAATAGAACACGGCGAGTGGAGTCGACAAATACTCGCGCCGTGTGCAAAAAAAGAATAACTTAGATTAATTAAATGGAAATATAGGTAAACTAAGCCATCATAAATTACTTTAAATCCTATTTTGCTGTAGTTTTATCGGTTATTAAAAAATAAATAAAAAAATTGTCCACCCGAGCGCGGAGAAGCGTATTCGATTATTCTACCCGAGTTTGTAGGATGTGCGCATGCGCCAATAAGTGTCTCGGGTGACCCGAGTTGATGCGAAATCCGCGCATGCGCAGAAGCAACGGGACACGGCTGAGCACGGGAACAAGCTGAAACCGCCACACCGGGTTGTGGTGGTGGGTGCGGGTGCAGTGTGGTGCAGTGTGGTGGTGAGTGGGAGGGAGGGGATGCGGTGTGACGGCAGGCAGTCAGCGACACCCCGGGTGGTAGTGGTGGGTGCAGTGTGGTGCAGTGTGGTGGTGAGTGGGAGGGAGGGGGTGCGGTGTGACGGCAGGCAGTCAGCGACATGCTGGGTGGTAGTGGTGGGTGGGGGTGCAGTGTGGTGCAATGTGGTGGTCAGTGGGAGGGAGGGGGTGCGGTGTGACGGCGGGCAGTCAGCGACACGCCGGGTGAGTCCGGGAGCTGACAAACACAGGCACACACGGCTACAATGGCGATGTGAGAGCGGGCTAAGTGCCCGCCGTGTGTGCACGTGTGTTTGCACACACCTGGGCGTGCTCACCTGTTCACCAGGGCACGTGTTCACCAGGGCACGTGTTCACGTGCTCACGGCGAGTAGGTGTGCCTGACCTTCTCACAGCCCTCCTCTCATAGTCATACCCAACCTTCTCAGAACCCTCCTATCATACACAACTTTTTCACAGCCCTCCTCTCATAGCCAACCTTCTCACAGCCCTCCTCTCATACCCGACCTTCTCACAGCCCTTCTCTCATAACCGACCTTCTGGCAGCCCTCCTCTCATACCAGACTTTCTCACAGCCCTCCTCTCATACCAGACCTTCTAACAGCCCTCCTCTCATAGCCGACCTTCTCACAGCCCTCCTCTCATACACAACCTTCTCACAGCGCTCCTCTCATAGCGAACCTTCTCACAGCCCTCCTCTTATAGCCGACCTTCTCATAGCCCTCCTCTCATATCCGATCTTCTCACACCCTTCTCTCATAGCCGACCTTCTCACAGCCCTCCTCTCATACACAACCTTCTCACAGCCCTCTTCTCAAACCTGACCTTCTCACAGCCCCTCCTCTCATACCCGACCTTTTCACAGCCCTCCTCTCATACCCGACCTTCTCACAGCCCTCCTCTCACACCCGACCTTCTCACAGCCCTCCTCTCACACCTGACCTACTCACAGCCCTCCTCTCATACCCGACCTTCTCACAGCCCTCCTCTCATACCCGACCTTCTCACAACCCTCCTCTCACACCAGACCTTCTCACAGCCCTCCTCTCACACCTGACCTTCTCACAGCCCTCCTCTCATACCCGACCTTCTCACAGCCCCTCCTCTCACAAATCCATTCTCAGTCTGATATGACCTCAGATGTTTAAAAAATATAATATTTTAATCATTCTTTAATATAAGACCAGACGGGATGGCTGAATGAGTTGAGCGTCCATCTCCCGTTTTGGTCGATCGTGGGATTCGAACCCTTGTCGAGTCAAACCAATGACTTCAAAATTGATACCATAGGGCCCTATCGCTCTCGTGGTCATACCACACCTAATCATGCTTGGCATTATTAGGATAGGGCAAGTACTGGTTGGCTCAGTGACAGGATAATGTGACTGAGCAGTGAGTGGGATGTCAGGTCATGGTGCTGGTGTCCTGATCTCCCAGTGGGACAGCACTATAAAAATCGCCATGAGTGTGCACTGTTATAAGTCGGTACCAGTCCTGATATGACCTTAGATGTTGCCATGATGTAAAACTCCAACAACCAACCACACACACCCTCACACACACAGACACACACCGCCCGCATGGTGGCTGGCCAGCGTCTAGCGGATCCACGGCCAACCCAAAAGCCGTTACATCGATCAGACAGCAACGCTCCCGACGAAAAGGCAAACAAAAAGATTTTAAAAAGCAGCAAATAAAAAAACCCACCAACCAAACCCCGGCGCATCTCCTCTCATTTCGCGCTACATGCCCACAAACCCGCATACACGAGCTTAGATTGAGGGTTCTCGTGGAGTGTGCATTGTTTGGGTGCTGGAGTTGGTTTGGTTTTGATTTGGGCGCACCGATCTCAGCGTTTAACTGGGTGCTGGGGTGTCGGCGCATGGACATGTGTTTGATTGAGGCCTTGTCGGGAATTACTGAATCATTGACCTCAGGGTACAACACTGGCGTCGCTGTATCCCCCTGGTGGCCAATTCACACACACACACGCACACGCACACGCACACGCACACAAACCCGAACCTAATTGAAATAAAACGCATATATATGCAATAATAATTTGTTTTGTATTTTGTTTGCCTTTGTTTATGTAACATATGTATTAGTATCTAAATGCGCGTTCATTATTTGAATTGTTCCACATCATCCTCGCATGCTTTTTTTTCTTGCTTTAAACAAAAGTACCCAAATATATGTATAAAAGGTGGGCTACGGCTTAGTAAGGAACAACAGAACGAGGAGTGGTGGGAAGCCTAGTTTATTTAACCAAGGCCCTTGGCCGAGCAATAGATAGCCCTACCCGTAAAAGCTTTCAAATCAAGCTCATGTGACGCCCGCGTCGGCCGAATGGCATATGACCCGGTGTGGGGAGACGAAAGCTATCCTGGACCCACACAGGACCACCGTAAATGGCAGAATGGTCCAGAATTGCCGAATAAAAGCATGATGAATAAATAATATAATAAAATATAATAAATAGCACAAGCCTACTCCGCCCATTTTATACTCATATAATTATTTATATATCACATATATATGTGTTATGAAAGTCCTGGAATTATGACCGATATCTATATATTGTAGGTAGCCTACTGTATCCTGTGTAAGCTGTACAGGGCAGGGCTAATGAGGTAACACAATTGACCTAATTTGTTAGTGGGGACCCTGTTTAGTGGCTTTCTCAAAGTAAGTGTCCAAAGGGTTTGTGTAATAAATTCGCTGGTTATTCTTTTTATGCTGTCCCAAATCGTTAGTTAAAGCCCCAGTCAGACCTCACCGAATTGAGGAACCGGACAGAAACCGCCCACTGTCCGGTGAAATAGGGCAATGTTTGGCAAAATACGGTTTATATATGGTTGGCATCCGGCATGTCCGTTCTGTGTCTGGTGGTGTCCAGTGTGTATGGTAGCAAGTTTTGAACATGCACAAAACTTGTACCGGACACCGCCATACTGAGGTGTACGGTTGTACGGTTGGTGTCCGTTTTAAGTCCGTTTCATGTTTGTTACTCATCCGTTAGGTGTCCGGTTTGTATCCTGAAGAGTCCGTTGATGGTGCTATGGGAATTTGGTCTGTCGGTTTTTGGCGCGTCCGTGAACAGTCCGGTAGGTGTCTGGTTGGTGTCTGGTTGGTGTCTGGTTGGTGTCAGGTTGGTGTCCGGTCCGTCCGTTAGACATTCGGTTGGCGTCCGCTTATCGTCTGCTTATCATCCAGTGGTTATTCCTTAATGTACATTCCTTGTCAGTTTAGTGTTTGTTTCATCCAGTACATTCAGGTATATTTTGGTACATTTCGGTACATTTTGATACCGAACACCACCGGATTAGAAAATTCTTTGTCCGGTAATGTCCGGTACTCAGTCCGGTGAGGTGTGACTGGGCTTTAACACATCAGTGTCTAAGTTGAAGTTATAGGATCAAATCTAGATAACTGTTTTGATCTTGACCAAATTATGTTTCATTGGACCATGCAATGGGACCAAGTTGAATATCGGAGATATATCGGTCAGCAGTCAAATGGTTGAGGGAGAAGATGGCGGAATGAGTACAGCGTTCAATTCCCCAGTGATGAAAGTGGTCTCCGTAAAAAAAAAAAAATTAAAATCGGAAATCAGACCGAGACCTTGCTAATGGCGAATTTCCGCGAAAACGCGGACCCCCTCACTGTTAGAGAATCGGGGAATAATGCCAAAAATCAGATTTCAACTGTCCTTGTGATTATATTATTGCCCATGTCTAACTCTTTCTTGCTTGGGCTTGATAGTCTGGCAACATGTAACTGAAAGAACTCAAAATAATTTATGGTGTTCTCTGTGGCAGAGTGGTTAGAGTGTCTGACTTTTTTCTAGGTCAGACTCCTAATCTGAAGGTCAGTGGTTCGATTCCCTGTGCCCCCACCTCTGCCAATTTGGATTTCCACTGCTGTGTATAACTTATAGCATCATCAAAGGCCAGTTGCTCTCATACCATGTCTATGTGGTGTGGGAGGTTAAAAATCCCTTGGGTGGGTAAAAGTGTAGGCCCGGGCTTTCTATCCACAAACTGTCTAATGGTGAAAACAAGTCTATTCAGACTTATCCATGATAGGCAGTATAAATCTTCAAGAAAAAAAGAAAGAAATGTCATATGAATGGGATTTGGACTAATCAATTGCTGTCATAATATTATATATAATATGTTAACGGTTTATTTAACGCTAATCGGTAGATATAAAAAAAGATTGCGGAGATCTTTCATCCCTGATTCCCATATGGAAGGTCATGGGTTCAATCCAGCCAAGTACACCTAACCCACAGTATAGCTAGGATTGGACATGAATTGACTGCTAACTTTGGAAACATTTTAAGTAGCATAGTCCGAAGGCTTAGGGTTTCAGTCATTTTTTGAGATAAACATAATAGGTTGAATTACTGTACTTTACTTTGAAGAAACTGCGAGTTAAAATTACTAACTTCGGAGATACCTGAACTGAAATTAATTCTGGCCTGCTTGTCAAAACTCTGAACCCATAGGCTTCAGCAGTAACAGTAACAAGTTCTATAGACCTATTTCAATGTTTATTAACATTGTGTATGCGCATGCAGCTTGGCTGCAGAACGAAGGCACACTGCCATTGAGTTTGCCGGTACACGCAGTGCAAAACGTTTATTTTATTCAAAATTCATAGAAATGCAGAACCCTAACCTTATAAATTTAACATAATCTATTCATTGAATATGTTTTCTATATGTGTTCCAAGCGGGTTGCTTCTAGGTGGTGTGGTTTTAGAGATATTTAACTTTTTCTGTATGAAGATTGCTCACAGCCATTGAGTTTGCCGTGTGACCCTGTGTTGTCCTGCAGCCAAGCTGCGCATGCACTGACCTAAATACCTATCCTGACGTCACATGAAATAGGTCTATTAAATTGACTTAGTGTGCCCTTCTACTATTAAGTTCTACGAAGTAACAAATAGGTCATAAGTGCAGCCATATCTAATTTGGATACATAGGTTTAGATCTAGATAAATGTTCTGCTTCAGACAACTTGAATCTTTTATCGGCCTATGTGAAAACTAAAACAATGCTGGCGCACACCAAAATGCCGGAAGTAGATTGCTAAGACCCGCAGCAGGGGTGTGCAGGCTGCATTAAACTGCAGGATCAAAAGCAGGCAAATGCTTTGGTTTCGAAAATGTTATGCTTTCTAGGATTATGCAGCCTCAATAGCCGCTTCTCGTCTAGTGCGAGGAAACCGCCGCCTGTGGCGCCACTGTTCGCGTCATATACACCTGGGTGAGTGCGAGACGCCGCCCGTTGTAACGGTGTTGACTTTGGGTGTTTTGCCGTCGGCGTCTGGCTTCCGTGGGCTGACTGACTGACGGTGGTGGGTCAGCAGGGAGCCCTACCCGAGCACGCACTCCCTCCGCCACCCAGGCCCCGCCCGCACACAAACAGTCGGTGTTGATCGTGTACACGTTTTCCTTCCCAACCGACCCCCACAAAAAGCAAAACGCAAACATGTAACCTATAGACTACATCACGGTTCCAGCGGCGAGGTGCATTGTGGGATGCATCAGAGCAAAACAAAGCTGCGAGAAGCACATGGCACATGCTAATACACTGGGTGCAGCTATGAAATGTACTAGTTTCAGCTCATCTCAGCTTTTGTTTGAAACATAGAATACCAACTAAAAATATATATCTAATAAATTAAGATATTAATCTTTTATCCAGCATTGCATTTACATCAATATAACCAGCACATCTTATGCCATGTGCATTTAGATTTAGACAAATCTAGGCACTCAGACTAGTGTTAAAGCCATAGCCAGAGTCAGTTTTATTTATTTTATTCATATTCTATGGTTTATGGAGAGTTGTGTCTTAAACATATTCATTATATTATTATATTGCATCCTTCCGTCCATATTTATGCCAAATTGTTATGTATTTCTAGTTATTTTGAATAAAATGCCAGTTTTGCTCTATGTGTATCTGCAAACTCAATGGGCATACGCCTTTGCTTTGCTCCCAACCCCGTTTTCATCGCATGCGCAGTCGGAACCGTGATGTAGTCTATTGGCGGGCTCCTTGTCAGACAAGCAGGTAAATGTGCAGCAGAGAGGTGTAATAAGTTGGTTATTTCTATTTTTGACAAAATTATCGCGTAGTGGTTGCTTATGCCCGGTACACACCTACCGTTTGTGTGCGCACACCTCCCGTATACGATCGAAAACTGCCCGTTTCGCCCACAAAAATCGCTTGGTGTGCGCTCCCCGCGCACACCTAGCGATTGCGATTCGCGCATAAAACTGAGTTTTTAGTGCTAAAAGCGGCCGTTTACGATTGCGATTCGCGATTCGAAAAACGAATCGGCCCGTTTTCAGTTTTAAGCGGGTCGGGTCGAGTTGCGAGTTTTAGTGCGCGAATCCTATACGGGAGGTGTGTACTAGGCATTAGGCTTGTAAGTTGTATGAAAAGAACAGTTCACTGGTCACCCACATTCATACTGTTAAATGCCCCCCCCCCACTATCACCACCACTCATCACCCTACACCCCACATAGACTTAAAGCTGCATAGGCTGATGAAAACATCAACTTTTCAAAACCAAAACACTGACCTAGATTTAATCCTACATATCCTACTTAGATATTGGCGCGCTCATTAAGTATTTGTCGCTGCATAGAAGGCAATACTAAGCCAATTTAATAGAACCTGTTATTGCTGAAGCATATGGTGATCATGCCAACATTATTTGACTGGAAGTGATGGTGATTCAGTAAGAATTCAGGCTTTCCCTGCAGAAGGTTGGGAGTTGGAAAGCCGGCCGAGCCAAACCAATCACTTACAAAATTGATGCATGTCGCTGGCATCGGCATTGCTAGGATAGGGCAAATATTGGTTAGCTGGGAAAGCGGGTCATGGTGCTAGCGGCGTGGTCTCCCAATGGGGCAGCACTATAAAGTCACTATGACAGTATGAGTGAACATGGTATATATATATAAATTCCAGGGCTTGATTGACAATGGGAAAGCCCTTAGTTCAGGTGGAGGCCGAAGGTGGCGCCACCAGTAGCAGTATGTAGTATAGGAGGTGAATACATCGAGGACAATGGTTGTTAGATAATGAAATAGAAGAAGAAGAATAATTCCCTTCCGCGCCTTTATACTCGCATAATGCTTATACATCACATATATATACATATATATACATGTCTGTGGTAACTTCCACGGGAACAATCGATGAATTGTTAGTTAACCGGAACACCTCTATAGAGTAGCTACTACAGGTGTCACGCCCCCCCGCCTCCCCCAGCTGCCCCACCCACCCCCACCCAAACGCCTCTCCTTGACACACCTAGAACAATGTGCACCTGCGCGCGCACCCCCAACCCACTGGTCACACCCCGTGTTGTCTTAGCCTAATGCCTAATGATATCAAGGGACTTCACAAGTCTTGGCTTGAAGTTCAACTGGCTCCAGCGAGTGTGGGTGAGTGTGGGTGAGTGTGGGTGAGTGTGGGCGAGTGTGGGTGAGTGTGGGTGAGTGTGGGTGAGTGTGGGTGAGTGTGGGTGAGTGTGGGTGAGTGTGGGTGAGTGTGGGTGAGTGTGGGTGAGTGCGGGTAAGGGCGGGTAAGTGTGAGTAAGTGGGTGGTCTGGGTGTTATCCCCCCCCCCTCTCTCCACTATTATGGACGTGGACCTGGCTCAATTGGGGAATGGAGAGAGGGGGGGGGGGGGGAGAGGACAGAGGGTGTGGAAACGGGAAACAGGACGAGGGAAGGAAATGGAAGAGGGGGGGGGGGGGGGGGGGTCAGGGGGTGGAGGGGAGGAGGGAGGGGTGGAGGGGAGGAGAAATGGGTTACAGGGAGGAGATACAGGTGGAAGAGAGCAGAGAGGGGTGGGAGGAGGAGGTGGTGAGGAGAGTGAGAGGTGGAGATGGGGAGGAGGAGGTGGTGAGGAGAGCGAGAGGTGGAGATGGGGAGGAGGAGGTGGTGAGGAGAGCGAGAGGTGGAGATGGGGAGGAGGAGGTGGTGAGGAGAGCGAGAGGTGGAGATGGGGAGGAGGAGGGAGGAGCAAGGAGCAGAAAATAACAGAGGGCAGAGAAACTTTGAGACGAGGAATGGAGGAGGGGAGGGAAGGGGGGGATGATAGGAGGAGGAAGAGAAGGGGGAGGAGGAAGAGAGCAGAGGGGGGAGAAAGAAGAGGAAGGAAAAAGAGGAAGAGAGAAGAGGAAGAGAGAGTGAGAGGAGAGGTGGGGGGGGGGGACAGGGGGACGGGGAATAGGGGAAGGGACAAAGAAGAGGAAGACCAGGGGGGAGTAGGGAAGGACAGGCTAGGAAGAGAAGAACGGAGGAGTGGAAGAGGGGAAGGGGAGAGGGGGGGGGGCGACAGGAGAGAGAGGGGAGTTCAGGAGTGTTTAATTAGCCCAATGCAATCCTCATTTAAGGACATCGTGAGAAGTTAGGGCTGGTTTGCACAGCACCTGGTGTTGATCCATCGAATTACAGCCTTAATTAGCCCACCGAACGCCACCTGCGGAAGGGGCGAATGTCGTCTGCCGTCATGATAAGAACACACCGGAACTATTAGCAGCGCGTCACTGAAACTCGCACGGTTTCACTAGAACTACTAGATGTGGAGTTGATGGGAACTAGATGACGGGTGGTTGACATTTAGGGGCAACGGTGTGTCTTGGCAGTTTGTTGCTGTTACATTCATTGGTTATGTGTGTGTGTGGGGGGGGGGGGGGGATTTCAATCACGGACCAGTTTGGTTGTTAGTGACAGTGTATTTATTGCAGTGTGACTGTATTATTTCCCATAATGGTTATGTCTAATGACTTGTTTTCGCCGCTGGACAGCGCTGGTTCTGGCGGTTCCACTTCTTTTGTCACTTTCAGTTATTATGTAGCAGACAATCTTTGTTGGTTTGTATTTTCCTATATCTCCCTACTATACCTCATGTGAGCTTGTTAGTTATACAATTGGTTAGTTGCTTGGTTACCTATAGTTACCTTCCCTGACTGCCTTCACCTTGTGTTAGTGGTCATTGCTTTTTGGGGGGGGTTTCAAACTTTAAAGTTTACCCCATGGATGCATCTTGCCTGGAATTTAATCCCTCCCCCCACCTCAAGGGTTTGCTTTAATCATTTGTAAAAAAAACATTTTTTCCCTTCTTTTTGGGGGTGGCGCTTTAGGTTTAGGGGTGGGCGTGGGATTAGTCTAATGCTAGGTACACACCTACCGTTTACTACTCGCGCACTAAAACTCGTGACCCGACCCGACCCGCTTAAAACTGAAAACGGGCCGATTCATTTTTCGAATCGCGAATCGCAATCGTAAGGAATCACTTTTAGCCCTAAAATTGAGTTTTAAGTGGCGAATCGCAATCGGTAGGTGTGCTAGGGGAGTGCACACCTCAAGACTTTTGGGCAATTTTAGATCGAATACGGTAGGTGGGTGCGGAAAAACGGTAGGTGTGTACCTAGCATTACAGTGCATTTAGCTCCACAATTGTCATCTTCACTCCACGGTTCCTTGCTCTATCATCGTAGTGCCGAACACCCAGTTAGGAAGTAACAAAAATAATTTTGTAAATGATCTATTTGTTTCGGCTGGGGTTCAAATCCTAAATTTGCCGATGGGGAAGGGGGTGGAGGTAGGGGTGTGTGAGTGTGGACTGTGTGTGGCCCGCTGTGGGGGGAGGGTGCTGGCTGAAGGCAGCATCAGGTGGGCTAGATACAAGATTCACCCCGTACTGCTGCAGTAGGGGTGCAAACCAACCCTATGTAAAAGCTTTCGAAAAAACGGGTCAATGAATTGAGAGCCTAATTTCACAATCTAAGAAGCAACATTTATTCTTTACATATGTCTTATTGATAGCCCGCTACCTTTGAGTTGAAAAATATAATATAATATCTAGTTTAATCAGATTTAAAAGTGAAATCGACGGCGTTCTCTGGCCGCCATCTTGCCTTTTTGCATTCTCTCTCATTCACCAACTCTGTTCTGATATAAGTAACAATTTGACACTGGTGCCAGGCATTCTACTTGTTGTTCCATACTAATGCTATTTTCGCCTGTATTTATATAAGGATGGTCTTCACCCGTGTACTACAAGTACCGGGTGAATCTTTTATCTACAGGTGGGCCTGTCTGACAACGCGCTCCAAATATCTTGGACTCAGTCCAACTCCAAGTGGGCAGACTCACGTCATGCACAAGAACAAAACGGGTGTGGGGCAGTGACTGGGTAGTGCAAACAATGCTGCAGCGACTGTTGCAGCAGCTGTTGCAAATGTTGTTACCGTGGCTGTTTCAAAGGGTGACTGTTGAAAATGTTGTTTCAGTGTCCTTTGCAAAGTTTTGTTATTGTGGATGTTGCAAAAGTTGTTATGGTGACTTGCAAATGTTGTTGTAGTGGCTGTTTCAATGTTGTTAAAACTGTTGTTGCAATGTTGTTACAGGTTGGTTGGTTTTACATCTGGGCAAAATCTAAGGTCATATCAGGCGGGTACTGACTTGTGACAGTGCGCACTTATTGCGACTTTATAGTGCTGCCCCACTCGGAAATCATTCCTCTGGCACCAGACCTGATATCCCACTCATCACATTATCTTGACACTGAGCTAACCAGTCCTAGTCTTATCCTATTAATGCTGAGTGCCAGGCTAGGAAGCGACAAGTATCGATTTTATTATTCATTGGTTTACCGATTCGGTCACCGCGCATGTTACATCAGGGGCCGTATGCAGGAGTCAGTGTTAGCGAGGCAAAACGGTGTTTGTCGGGAATTTCGGGTTAGCGGCGAAAAAATGGTATGCACGAGTCAGTGTTAGGCCTAACACCAAAGGCTTAACCGGTGTTACCTTAACCCTAAAAAATATCAGGTTTAGCGAATTTATTAGGCCCAAATCTATTCAATGCGACCATATTTAACAGAATTAGATACGCAATAAGTGAAATTTATTCAAATTAACCCTAAATTCGAACCTTCCTTAAGGCTACCGCCGCATTGGCGGCGATATTACTAGTTATATTTTCGAATCGACGAACGTAATGTAAACAAATCGCCGCCGCCGCTGCGTTCCATACTGGCGGCGGCGGCGATTTGTTTACTTTACGCTCGTCGATTCGAAAATATAACTATTAATATCGCCGCCAATACGGCGGTAACCTTAATAATGCTTCGGATTTAGGGTTAAATTGATCAAATTTCACTTATTGCGTATGTAATTCTGTTAAATATGATCGCATTCAGTAGATTTGAGCCTAATATCTGGCTACAAACGCAGAGGGATTTCCCAAATCTATAAATAATTTCACGTTTAGCTAAAATGTTAGTGTTAGGCGCTCCTGCATACCACTTGACACAGTTCCTGACATCGGCGATAGCTAATCGGTAATAGGCTGTAACACCAAACCCCGCTAACACTGACTCCTGCATACGGGCCCTGTTGTTCCAAGGGTTGCCACAGTGCTATTACAATGTTGTTAAAACGGCTGTTGCAATGTTGTTAAGGTGCCTGTTGCAATGGCTGTGGCAAAGATTGCTATGGTAACTATTGCAAATGTTGTTATAGTGGCTGATGCAAAGATTGTTACACTTACAGTGGCTGTCACAATGTTGTTAAAGTGGATGTTGCAATGTATTTTCAGTAGCTGCTTTAAAGACTGCTACGCTTACAGTGGCTGTGACTTAAGCTATATGATATCCAGACGAATAATATTGTCACAATATAAATAATGAGATATTGCATTTAGAGAATGTTATTTTTATTCGCATAATTAAAGGTGCGTGTATATTGACACACTACACTCCGCCTATTTATATCCACATAATATATTATAATCCTATATATATATACATCATATACATATAAATATATATATATATATAATGCGTAGACATAAAATTATACAATCCAAAAACAAATGAGACTCAGGTCTAGTTTTCACAATAGCCACCCCCCCCCCCCCACACACACACACAAAAAAAGGTGTGTGAAGCCACGGGAAAAGTGTGTGTGCTTCTATTTGTGGGGTCGCACCCGTGCCTCTGTGTGAGCGGAGTAGGGGGGGGGGAGGGGAGCCCCCCCATATCGGGCTCGCCATCTCGCCCCTGTAATTGGTAGTTTACTACCACCGAGTTCGTCCGGCCCTTCAACACTGTCCCCTGTTGGGGGTGGGACAGGGGGGGGGGGGGGGGCACACCGCAGAGAAGCCCGTTAACCCGACCACCACATCATCACCCGCGAAAATATAATCCAAACCAAGAATTCGGTTCATGTATATATATATATATACAAGATGATATATATATATGTGTACATATATATATATATAGCATATATAGCTCTATGTATATACAAATGTAACTATATATATATATATATATATATATATATATATATATATATATATATATGCATTATATATATTTGCATTTATCCAGAGATGATTTATTTTGTTGTTAATATTAAATGTTGGCATGTTTAATCAAGTACGCTCTTCGCATCGATAATCTCAGCTACTTAGAACCTCTCAGTCTCAAGGGCCGGTCGCACATACGTAATGGTACAGTCACACTACGAAGTAATGGCCAACATGAGTTCGACGTGGGTGACTTTTCGTCATTACGTCGAAGAACATGGGATCACATTAGAGTCACGTTAGAGTCATGTTAAAGTCATGTCGTGTCTCATCCACTCACGTCGAGCTACGTCGGAGGACATTGAGGTTGATGGAGCTCGATGTGATGATAAGACGTTTGCGTCACATTACGGTCACGTTAGGCTCTCGTTATGAGCACGTCATCTACGTTAGGTCAACATCGCCTCATGTCCACGTTAACGTCGTCGACGATTGCCTAGCGTGGCCGTAACGTCCGTAACGTGTCACGTTCCGGTCATGTTGCGACGATGCCAAAGTCTCGTCGAAGCCACGTCGCGATCACATCGACCACATTAGCGCCACATCAGAGCAACGGAGAGACGACGTTAGTCTATCGTTATTCTCTCATCGCACTAAACCGTTGAGTTGGACATGTCCACGCTGGGACGGACGTCATCACACCCGCTCGACGTTACGCTGCCGCTAGGATCCTGTTTCCACGACATCGTGCACGTGAGGATCTCGCTGCCTTCACGTTCGCCAAATTAGTATCTTCTACGTCCTCTCTCGTTCCGACGATGCTAGACCGACTTTACGACCTCGTCGACCACGCTGCGGTGGCGTCCAACTTGGGCCCGTATTTGCATATCACGTCAGGATTTTCGACACATTTCACGTTGCACCCACGTCGGCGCGTTACGTCGTAGTGTGACTGCACCATTAGTGAAGGTAGTTGAACGTAGATAGAAAAAACGTGTGTGAAACATGGGTGAAACGTGCTGTCACTATGTTCAAATACGTTAAGGTATGGCAGGTTTTGATTGATGACCCAGCTAATGGTACGGTTAAATATGTTACAGTACAGATCCCGGTACGTTACAGTATGGAAACCGGTATGTCCAACTACATTCAACTACGTTCAATTACGTTACCCTCCACTACGTTCAACTACGTTCAACTTCGTCCACTAATGGCTATGTGACCATGGCAGAATGGCCAAGGTTTTGTGTGGTTTTGTGTCAAAATACGCTACGGTAAGCTAGAGTATGCTAGAGTATGCTAGAGTACATTAAGAACTATGCTATAGTATGTTATTATCATGGAGGCTACATCTGCCCCAAATGTACCTCTCTTTTGAACATGTCCAAAGCTTAAATCGGAACTCACAGCCCACACACATTCTTATCACGTTCTCATCACGGAGAAGTAAGGATGCCGGTATGTTGCACTACGTTGAACTACGTTGAACTACGTTGAACTACGTTAATCTTTCCTATTAAAACTTATTATATCAATCATGTCTATAAATCGCAATTGTATTTGCATATGTCTTGTGAAAGTATGTTATAAACAACCATGGTATATTCTGTCTCAGAGTTCTCATCATTACCACCTTCAGAAAACTGACAGGTGATTCTGCGACGAACACGAAGTCGAAGTAGTAACCTGTGAGGGGAGTGGGGTACAGGCACAGGTTCTTATTGTTTTATGTCCTAGCAACATCTAAGGTCATAACAGGACGGGTTCCGGCTTGTGACAGTGCACACTCACGGTGACTTTATAATGCTGCCCCAATGGGAGAGGAGGCCACCAGCACCATGACCCGATACCCCGCAGTCACATTATTATAACACTGTGCTAACCAGTCCTTGTCCTAATGCCGAGTACCAGGCTAGATGGTGACAAGTATCACTTTTATAAGTCATTGGTTTGACTCGGCTGGGATTCGAACTCCCGTTCAGGCACAGGTACAAGTACATATTCAGTGTGAGGGTACATATTCAGTGTGAGGGTGAATGGTCGGTGTGAGGGTACAGGGTCGGTGTGAGGGTACAGGCTCGGTGTGAGGGTACAGGCTTGGTGTGAGGGTACAGGCTCGGTGTGAGGGTACAGGGTCGGTGTGAGGGTACATGGTTGGTGTGAGGGTACAGGGTCGGTGTGAGGGTACAGGGTCGGTGTGAGGGTACAGGGTCGGTGTGAGGGTACAGGGTGGGTGTGAGGGTACAGGGTCGGTGTGAGGGTACAGGCTCGGTGTGAGGGTACAGTGAGGGTGCCGGGTCGGTGTGAGGGTACAGGGTCGGTGTGAGGGTACAGTGAGGGTACCGGGTCGGTGTGAGGGTACCGGGTCGGTGTGAGGGTACAGGGTCGGTGTGAGGGTGTGGGTTGGTGTGAGGGTACAGGGTCGGTGTGAGGGTACAGGCTCGGTGTGAGGGTGCGGGTTGGTGTGAGGGTACAGGGTCGGTGTGAGGGTACAGGCTCGGTGTGAGGGGGCGGGTTGGTGCGGGTGGTTCGGGGTTGACGGAGGAATGCGGGTATGCGCGGGACACTTCACGCGCAGGCGCACTCCGAGACGCCTCCTCTGGTTCCCGCCGCGGGAGGCGCTGCTGGTGGTGGTTGTGATTGGGAAGTGTGTGTGTGGGGGGGGGGGGGGGGGTCTAGCCTGGGAGCCCGTGGTGGTAGAGGCACGAGTAGTTGTACAAGTAGAGAGGGGAGGGGGAGGGTGTGTGCGACGGAAGAGAAGAGAAGAGAGAGGAGAGGGGACGAAAGAGAAGAGAAAAGAGGAGAGAGGAGGAGGAGAGAGGAGAGAGGAGAGAGGAGAGAGGAGGAGCGGAAGGACAATGAAAAGGAGAGGCAAGATACGAGGAGAGGGGGGGGGGGGGGGAGGGGGAGGACATGGGGAAGGGGGTTAGGTTATGGGAAGGAGAATATGAAGTAGAAAAGGGGATGAGAAGAAGTGGAAGCGAAGGAGAATGGGAGAGAAGAGGGAAGGGCCAAAGGAGGAGGGAGGGAGTCGGGGAAGAGGGGAGTGGGGAGGAGGGGGAGACAGAGTAAGGAATGAGGGGAGTGGGGGTGGGAAGGAGGAGGAGACAGCGTAAGGAATGAAGGGAGTGGGGTGGGGAGGAGGAGGAGACAGAGTAAGGAATGGGGGGAGTGGGGGTGGGGAGGAGGAGCAGACAGAGTAAGGAATGGGGGGGAGTGGGGGTGGGGAGGAGGAGACAGAGTAAGGAATGAGGGGAGTTGGGGGTGGGGAGGAGGAGACAGAGTAAGGTATGAGGGGAGTGGGTGTTGGGGAGGAGGGGGAGACAGAGTAAGGAATGAGGGGAGTGGGGGCGGGGAGGAGGGGGAGACAGAGTAAGGAATGCGGGGAGTGGGGTGGTGGGGAGGAGGAGGAGACAGAGTAAGGCATGGGGAAGTGGGTGTTGGGGAGGATGAGGAGACAGAGTAAGGAATGAGGGGAGTGGGGGCGGGGAGGAGGAGGAGGAGACAGAGTAAGGCATGCGGGGAGTGGGTGTTGGGGAGGAGGGGGAGACAGAGTAAGGAATGCGGGGAGTGGGTGTTGGGGAGGAGGGGGAGACAGAGTAAGGAATGGGGGGAGTGGGTGTTGGGGAGGAGGGGGAGACAGAGTAAGGAATGGGGGAGTGGGGGTGGGGAGGAGGAGCAGACAGAGTAAGGAATGAGGGGAGTGGGGGTGGGGAGGAGGGGGAGACAGAGTAAGGAATGAGGGGATTGGGGGTTGGGGAGGAGGAGGAGACAGAGTAAGGAATGCGGGGAGTGGGGGTGGGGAGGAGGGGGAGACAGAGTAAGGCATGAGGGGAGTGGGGGTGGGGAGGAGGGGGAGACAGTAAGGAATGGGGGGAGTGGGGGTGGGGAGGAGGGGGAGACAGAGTAAGGAATGAGGGGAGTGGGGGCGGGGAGGAGGGGGAGACAGTAAGGAATGGGGGGAGTGGGGGGTGGGGAGGAGGAGGAGGAGGAGGTTACACGGGGCACATAGCACGTCCCGACACCCATTAGTGAGTGCTTTTCTACTGATACCCTCCTGGGTTGGGTTCATCCACCCTCCCTCCCTCCCTCTCTCCCTCCCTCCCCACACGTAGTATGCACGCACGCACAGACACACAGACACAACTACGGACAACCCCACCGTCACCACCTTTCCCCAACTCATACACAAAGATGCGCGCACACATGCTCCCTTCAGAACACTACCCCCTCCCCCCCCCCCCCCCCCGCCCCCCCCCCGGCACCACCGCACAGACATATACTTCGACCCTTGTCCACAAGCCGTCCCCCTCCAGCCCCACCCCCATCTCGCCGCACCCGGGCGATCCGTCACCCTTCGGCACGTCGGCACCTCCCCGTCCCGGGCCCCTCCTCCCCCCGTCCCGGCCATCAACACGTCCGGGGCTGCGGGCCACCCGCGCCTCCCGGCCCGCCCGCCGCCTGCGCCCGGAACTCAGCCGGGAGCCAACGCCCGACATCCAGTCACACCCATTGGACATGGCTCACACTTCGGGGTGTGAACCACCACGACGCCTCCCGCACTGCCAGGAGCCACCCGACACACAACACACACAACACACACAGCACACACAGCACACACAGCATACACCGACCACACTCCGGTGTCGCAGTTTCAGCCGCCTGCCAGTTTCAACGGCCCGTATAGACTCAAACTCAAGGCATTGTCAATGGTCGTGAGCAATCTTCATACAGAAAATACAGCAAAAGTGAAATATCTCTAAAACTACACCACCTATTAACGAATCGCTTGGTACACATATAGAAAACATCTTTACCAAAAGGACTGTATTAAATTTATACGGTTAGGGTTCTTGATTTGTATTCATTTTGAATAAAACTAAGGTTTTGCACTGCGCAAATACAGGAAAAGTGATATATCTCTAAAACCACACCACCTAGAAACAAATCGCTTGGTACACATGTAGAAAACATCTTTACCAAAAACATTATATTAAATTTATAAGGTTAGTGACGATGATGTTAGATTTTGATGCATGCGCATGAAACTGACAGGCAGCTGAAACTGACAGGGAGCTGAAACTGCGACACCAGCACACAACACACTGGACCTCGGTTTGTACAAGAACAATCTCTTTGGTCCAAGAACACCTGAAATGCCAGAGCTCCATTCAAATCTTGTATCTTTGGTCCAAGCGAATAAATCCAACTCTGAGTCTGACCAGCAGTCTCAAGCCCCAATCACACCTCACCAGATTGGGGGAAATGAACAGAAACCGAACAAAGTCTGTTTTGTGTCCGTACAAGTTTTGAACATGCACAAAACAAAGAACGGATGCCGCCGGACTGATGTCTATGGTTCTTGTCTGTTTTGAGTTTGTTTCGTCCATTGGCTGTCCGTTTCATCTCCATTTCATGTCAGTTCGTCCAGCGGCCTTCGCAACACTTTGACACATTTTAATACATTTTGATACTTATCACCACTGGATTAGACAATTATGTCCGTTGCTCAATCCGGTGAGGTGTGACCGGGCCTTAACCGGCATGCTGCCCACTATTACTACGCTAGTGCAAGGACTGGTTGACTCGGTGTCAGGATAGTGTGACTGTAGGTGCCAAGGTACCAGTGGCATGGTATTTAAGTGAAGAAACACTATGAAGACACAAGGAGTATAACTATAAGTTGGTATCTGTTCTCATATGTTGCTGTCGTGGGGGTCCTATTATATATAATAATATGTATATATTATATATATATATATGTTATATATATATTATATTATATATATGTTATATATATTATATTATATATGTTATATATAGAATCCATATTATATCTATTATATATATTACATCTATATCTGTTATATATGTTATATATAAATTACCCGCAGCGGCATGAAAAAGTCCAGGAATGGTGTTTTTTTCATTAATATTCACATGCTTGTAACTATTTCTGTATGCATTTGATTTTGATGAAATTACATCACCTAGAAGATCAACATATTTTCTATCTGATGTTATTTTTGGATTGAATATATAGTAAATTTGTATTTAAGTAAAATACATTTGTTTGATGAGTGTATTTAGTGAATATTCCTTCATTACTGGTGTCAGCATTTGAGATGTGGACTTATCGAAGGATGACGAAAATATCATGGACAAAGAAGATCACCAACAAAGAAGTTCTCAGAAAAATTAAAAATAAGAAACGCTTGTTTGCCACTATACAGACAAAGAAACTTATTTATTTTGGCCACATCATTCGTCAGAGTTCAATATACCATACATTGTTGGAAGGGAAGGTAAATGGAGAGGGAGAGGGAGACCAAGAACATCATGGTTTACAAATATTTCACAGTGGACAGGCTTGAATTATTCACAGTCTATCAGAACAGCACAACATCGGGACAAGTGGAGAACCATTGCATCCAACCCTCGAATAGAGGACGGAACTATTGATTGATTGACTGGTGTCAATGAAAATGACTCTTTAATGGGCTCGAGCTTACTTGCACTACATCGTAGAAAGTCATGGATGATACCAAAAGAAGTGCAATGACCTCACCTTTCCATCCATATAAGTTTGACATAGGTCAAAAGGTCAATCAGGTCAGATTCTGCAATTTAAATCATTTTGAAAGTTTAAAACCCATTTAATGAATTAAAAACTATTTAAAACCGAATAAGATTTGGTATGGATAGATAGACAATTTGATTTCCTTTCCAATGATACCAATCTTACTATAGTGCTAGTTAGTGCAAGGAGCCGCAGAGAGAATATTGACACTAACTTGTTTGGACTTTGCTGACTACATTAGTTTCACAATGGTAACACCCATGTAGAAACATGTACATGACATTGATGTCTATTGAGATATATCACAGAATACATAATCTAATATTGGGCCAAATTTGGGGATCCACCTATTGCTCTAGGTACAGTGAATATTTAAAGATTTACTTAAATCAATATCTTTGGTTTCAGACACTTTTAATTTGTATTTGAAATCAAAATGCAGCTTTTGATATTTTTAGCAAAATTATTGGCATAGCCAATATGCATTAGTTCCATATGCTATGTGTGCACACTTTGAAGAAGGTCCAACTATTGGATGAGCCACAGTGAGTGTTCAAAGCTTGATGAACATATCTTTATTTTTTGTTTATTTACACTTTTCTATTGTATGTGCAATCACAATGCAGTCTTTGTATTTCTAGACAGAATATGAATAGAGTAATGTTTATTACCTCCAGATGATGTGCACTGTCAATTTAGAGGAAATTTAATCAATTGGTAAAGTTACAATGAGCATTTAAAGAATCATCAAATTGATATATTTGCTTTTCCAACAATTTGTCTTTATATGTTCAATCAAAATTCAAGATTTTCTATATTTTTGAATATAATATTGATATAAATAATATCTATTAGTCTTAGAGAATGGTTATTGTAATACTGTTCCAAATATGAGGAAGATTTAGAAGACTGTTTTGCTGCAATGAGCTTTCAAACATTGAAATGTTGAAAATGGGGGAAGGGGGGTTGTTTGTGTGGAAGATCCGACTGCGGGTGATACGGGGGGGGGGGTTGTTTGTGTGGAAGATCTGACTACGGGTGATACGGGGAGGGGGGTGTTTGTGTGGAAGATCCGACTACGGGTGATGCGGGGGGGGGGGGGTGTTTGTAGGTGGTTAAAAATAATCATGCGATATCCAGATATGGATAGTGATAATATGGTTATAATGTAATTGGTTTTCAGACACGGAGCTCCCCATAGCCCCCCCCCCCCCCCCCACACACACACACACACAAATACACAGGGGGTCATCAATATCTATAACTATAAGGAATATGTAAGCCCAGCCCTTCCACTCATGAGATATTTGTGCGTATTTATTTAGAGAGAGAGGAAGGCATAAAAACACCATATCGCAATATTGACTCATGAACAAGATCGGTGCCGATATGAATATTTTTTTAAAGCCACAAAGAAAGCTAAATTAACTATCTTGAAAATATGTGACAACGATATATAGAAACTACTAGAGCTGCATAGTCCGATGAAAGTACAACACCTTCGAATCCAAACACTTACATATCCACTCAGATACGCGTGCACCCACTAAGCATGTGTTGTTTCATAGAAGGCACTGCTAAGTCAATTCAATAGAACCGGTTTACTCCTGAAATCTATGGAGTCAGAGTTTTGACAAGCAGGCCAAATTTACTTTATCATGTTTACACTTCAGATATCACCAAAGTTATTCATTTTAAACCAACGTTACTTCAGATTGTGGTAAGGTGGATAATATTAATAACAATCAAAGTAATATATTTATCTAATAAAATAATGACTGAAATCCCAAACCATCAACTTTAAGGGGGGTGGGGTGGCGGGGGAGGGAGTGATTCCATCCGCCACTTGGTGTCGCTTTCTATAGATCCAGAACGAGGCTGTCCTCCCTCCGACATCCTAGCCCACAATGACAAGCCGCGCGTCTGACGCTGGAACCCCCTAGCGGCGAGTTGTGTACCACAACCCGCACCCCTCGGGGCCTCGTTCTAAAAGTAAAACACCTCCAATGTGATCAGAGGGGGGAAAAACAAGAAATAAAATAAAATAAAATAAAATGAATCAATTGGATTTTCCCCATTAATACGGTAGTTTAAAGGTTTTGCCGCCAGGTGTCAGGACGACGGGTGGTCCGCGGCCATCCTGTTGTTACAGCTGATGTAAGTAACTGTAACGGATCCAGACTCTGTCCGGTCTAAGCAGCTGGCGTGAGTGAATGATCACCCGGCCATGGCGGGAAGACCGCCACTCTCTAATCTCGTCAGATGGCGCTATCATAAGTCACGTGGTGCAGGTGGCCGTCATCCGGGTGCTTTTCAGGCAGCGTTGCCAGCGTTGTCTCCCATTGTGTGTGCATAAATAATTTCTACCGATTTCTGTCTAGTCTAAATTGATTTTCTTGTATCTTCTGAAGTGATACTTGTTAACTAAAAACCTTCCCACCTCCCTAAATGTCACACCACTGCTCACTACATCTTATGGCTGGCGCACACCTCCCGTTTACGACCTAAAACTGCCCGTTTCGCGCATAAAACTGGGTTTTAGTCGTTAGGTGAGCGACCCCCGCGCACACCAGAGCCTTGCGATTCGCGACTTAAAACTCAGTTTTAGGGCTTAAAACTGGAATCTTATAAGATTCGAAAAATGAATCGGCCAGTTTTAGGTCATAAACGGGTCGCGAGTCACAGTCAGTTTTAGCGCGCGAATCGTAAACGGGAGGTGTGCGCCAGCTATTAGTTTAAAGTTGCATAGTCCGATCGTTTTGGAGTTCTGTCAATGTTATTAGATAGATGAATATATTAGCTTGATTGCTATAATATGATACCTTACCTTAGTTTGAAGCAACTTTGATTTCAAATGACTAATTTGGGAGTTATTTGAAAAATAAAAAGCAAAAATTAAATCTGGCATACTTGTACAAACAAATCTGACCCCATAGACACTAGGCCTAACAACTACTATTAAATTGGCTTAGTATTCCTCTCTACGAAACAACAAATGTTTAATAAGCGCATCAGTATCTAAGTAAGATATTTAAAATGAAATTTAGGTAAGCGTTTTGGTTTCGAAAATTTGATGCTTTCGTCTGACTATACTATCCACCTTTAACAATTAGATCCATTCAAGTCGGTAGAGTCGCTATAAAAATGCCCAGTGTTTTCCCGCCCAACCAGCAGTGTCGTCTGCTATCACTAAATGTCGTCTGCAGTGATGCCAGTGCTTCGATTTCAGTCGGCACAACATACGCAACTTATATCTGTGTTTCCAGATTATTCATTTGGTGAACGCCATACTACAGAATACTGCACTTGGCTGGTTTCCTTGACAACGGACAGCTATATAAGGAGCAGAGGACAAAATGAGTCCCACTGGTCAGTGGTGACTATGTAAAGAGACGCTCAATTAATGGACACGTCACATTTCACCCACCACTATCACACACGGACAATAACATTAACAGTAATATCGACATATTCTCTAAGTTCTTAGAATTAAATGCGCGACATTTCACCATGAAATTTATCAGTGAAGGGGTAAAAAACGGTGAATTGCCCTCTGTGGTTTTGAAAAGATCCGGTAATAGATTTGTTAGTAAAACCTGGTCCAGTGCTCGCTACACCTTTAGTTTGAGGGTGTCAAAGGGGGCGGACCACACATCTCACGCCGTTCTAAACCCCTTAACTACACACTGCAATTTCCGTTATCGTCTGCTCCGAGTAAGAGTAGTTTGGTGGTTGTTAAATAAAGAATTTAAAGTTTTTTTAAACCCACAACAAACTTACTTCCTGGTGTTAAAATGTTTATCGTTACTAGAACAGGCGTGCGCGCGCCAAAAGTCGTCTGCGCTAAAACTAAAAGTCGTATGCGCTAACTTTAGTCAAAGCAAATTACAGTAGTCGCAAATCAGGAAATGCAACTCTCACGTATGGCTTCAATAGGCAATTCCATACGCGGTCTCAGTACAGCGATACTTTCAATTGCATATATAATACAATACATAATATATATATATATATATATATATATATATATTATTTATTATATATATGTACTTGTCAGCATCCGAACTAAATATTGCTAAACAATGTTTAACTGTTTACTATGGACTAATTTAATTATGCAATATTGACCATTCCGAATGCAAAATGAACACACACATATATCTATCTATTTGTATATCTATAGACCAGACGGGATGGCCGAATGAGTTAGAACGTCCGTCTCCCGTGTTGGTAGATCATGGGTTCGAACCCCGGTCGAGTCAAACCAATGACTTAAAACTTGATACTTGTTGCTTCCTAGCCTGGCGCTCGGCATTATTAGGATAGGGCAAGGACTGGTTGGCTCAGTGTCAGGATAATGTGACTGAGTGGGATATCAGGTTATGGTGCTGGTGGCCTGGTGTTCCAGTGTGGCAGCACTATAAAGTTGCCATGAGTGTGCACTGTCACAAGTCGGTACCCGTCCTGATATGATCTTAGATGTTGCTAGGACGTAAAACAACAACAAACAAACATCTATTTGTCTATCTATTTGTCTATCCATCTATCGATCGATCTGTCTGCCTACCTATCTATCTATCTAAAGTATCTGTCTCTCTTAAGCATCTATCTCTATTTATACAATGGATTTTTATTACGCATAATATATTAGATTCGTAAAAAGTGTTGATAACATACTTTCTATAACACATTGTCTATAACACATTATCTATAATCATTTAAATAAGGTGTATGGAAGGAAGTAGGGGTGTGCAAGTAGGTATGTTTAAGTAGACGTGTGTGAGTGTGGGGAGGTAATGTGTAAGTAGGTGTGTGTAAGTATTTGTAGGCAGGTAATTCTGCAGGAGTGCGTAATAAGTATGTCTAAATAAGGAGCCCTGTGTAGTAGATGTGTGTAATTAATTAGGTGTGTGTAAGTATTGTAGGCAGGTATACCCGTAGGAGTGCGTAATAAGTATGTCTAAATAAGGAGCCCGGTGTAGTAGATGTGCGTAATTAATTAGGTGTGTGTAAGTATTTGTAGGCAGGTAATTCCGTAGGAGTGCGTAATAAGTATGTCTAAATAAGGACCCTGTGTAGTAGATGTGTGTAATTAATTAGGTGTGTGTAAGTATTTGTAGGCAGGTAATTCCATAGGAGTGCGTAATAAGTATGTCTAAATAAGGAGCCCCGTGTAGTAGATGTGCGTAATTAATTAGGTGTGTGTAAGTATTTGTAGGCAGGTAATTCCGTAGGAGTGCGTACTAAGTATGTCTAAATAAGGACCCTGTGTAGTAGATGTGCGTAATTAATTAGGTGTGTGTAAGTATTTGTAGGCAGGTAATTCAGTAGGAGTGCGTAATAAGTATGTCTAAATAAGGAGCCCGGTGTAGTAGATGTGCGTAATTAATTAGGTGTGTGTAAGTATTTGTAGGCAGGTAATTCCGTAGGAGTGTGTAATAAGTATGTCTAAATATGGAGCCCTGTGTAGTAGATGTGTGTAATTAAGTAGGTGTGTGTAAGTATTGTAGGCAGGTATATCCGTAGGAGTGCGTAATAAGTATGTCTAAATAAGGAGCCCTGTGTAGTAGATGTGCGTAATTAATTATGTGTGTGTACTTCAGTAGGAGCGGTATCTAGCTCAGGCGGTCGATCCTGCTCAGTGGACACATTTGCAGTTTGCGCTATTTTCCGTTCTAACCAGTGGTCCACAACTGGTTCAAAAGCTGTGGTGTGTGCTGTCCTGTCTGTGTGAAAGTGCATATAAAAGACCCCTTGCTGCTTATTGGAAAGTGTAGCATATATGTGGCCGGAGCAGGTTTCCTCCAAAGAAATATGTCAGAATGACCATATGTTCGACGTCCAATAGCCAATGATAAAAATCAATGCGCTCCAGAGACATCATTAAATAAAACAAGCTTTACTTCTTTTTGTTTACTTCAGTTTGTTTGTTGTTGTTTTACGTCCTAGCAACATTTATGGTCATATCAGGACGGGTACCGACTTGTGACACACTCATGGTGACTTTATAGTGCTGCCCCACTGGGAGACCAGGCCACCAGCACCATGACCTGATATCCCACTCAGTCACATTATCCTGACACTGAGCCAACCAGTCCTTGCCCTATCATAATAATGCCGGTCGCCTGGCTCGGAAGCAACAAGTATCAATTGTTAAGTCATTGGTTTGACTCGACCAGGGTTCGAACCCACGATCCCATTGTCTACCAACAGAGGATACGGACCCTCTAACTGATTCGGCCATCCCGCCTGGTTGTTTACTTCAGTAGGTACAAGTATGTAGTTGCGTGAGGAAGCAGGCGGTAGGTATGTGTCAGTAAGCAGGTTTGCATAAGTGAGTAATTGAGCATGTTGGTGAGGCTAATATGCATAATTTGTGAAGGGGGCTATCGCTCTTTCTCTTCCTCGCTTTACGTTTCCCTCTTTCTAGCCACTCTACCTCGGTGACTTGGCCTGTGCACTTCGCTTCCCCACCCTCCCACCCTCTTCCTCGGGGGGGGGGGGGGGGGGAGCGCTGATTTCTGCCTTCATCCAGCTGTTTCTGAGATGATTACACACACACCGAATATCCTGACATACCCGTGTCGGCACTTGAACTGAAGGGTCCTAGTAACCTGCTTGATTTGCCTGCTTCAGGCTTCGATTTGATTATTCTACTTGATTAAACCTTTCAAAGTTATATCCTTTCCTCTATTGTCTGTGCCGAGTGAAGCGAATTAAACAAGTGTGCAATTAGATGTGTGTAGTTAAGTAGGTGAGTGTAATTAAGTACTGTGTAATTACACAGGCTGTATAATTAAGTAGGTGTATAATTAAGTAGGTGTGTAATTAAGTAGGTGCCTAATTATGCAGGTATGTAATTCTGTAAGTGTGTAATCACATATCTGTGCATAATTAAGTAGATATTAAGTAGATGTCTACATAAGTAGCTGTGCAATGAACTTTATGTGTGTGCATGTATGTAATTAGTATGTGAGTAATTAAGAAGGTGTGTGTAGCTAAGTAGGAGTGCATAAGTAAGCATAAGTAAGCTTCTGTAATTAAGTTTGTGTTTGCAATTAAGTAAGTAGGCTTGTGTAATTAAGTAGGTGTGCATAATCAAGTAGATTTGTGTAAATAAGTAGGTTATGTAATTAAGTAGGTGTGCACAAATCCAGTTTATGTAAGTAAGTAGGTGTGTGTTAGTAAGTATGTTTACATAAATAGGTGTGTGTAAGAAGGCAGGTATGGGTAAGTAGGTGTGTGGGAGTAATCAGGTGTGTAGGTAGGTAGGTAGGTAGGTAAGCAGGTGTGTATAAGTAGATCTATACATAAACAGGTGTGTAAGAGATAAGTAAGGATTGTGCAAGTAGGTCTGTAGCTTACAGTGTAAGTAAGCAGGTGTGTAAATAGGTATGTAAGCAGGTGTGTGTAAGTCAATACGTAAACAGGTGTGTGTAAGTAGGTGAGTAAGCTGGTGTGTGTAAGTACGTGGGTTTGTGGAGGCGAGGCTGGGCGACCAGACAGTGCTGAAGTGGGCAGTGCGCTGAGGTGATGACTCGGCCTGCCCGCCGCCCGCCTCCCGCCGCCCGCCTCCCGCCGCCCGCCGCCCGCCTCCCGCCGCCCGCCTCCCGCCGCCCGCCGCCCGCGCTCGCCTCCCGCCGCCCGCCGCCCGCCGCCCGCCATGGCGAGGCGGCGGAGGTGGGCGGCCTCTTGGGGGCAAGTGTGGATGGCCGCAGATTGCACAGCGCAGGAATGTGGCGGTGCAGCCAGCAGTCTGTGTGGCGGGCGACTCAACTGGCGTCAGGCGCGTTCATTCAGCCTCACAGGTCGCGACTCAACCGGCGTCAGGCACGTCCAGACATCCTCACACTCACTGGTCGGCCAGGTTGAAGCAGGCTTTTTCAATATATATTTGTCTGTATCGTTTTTCAAAGTCATTTAAACTATAGTTCGTTTTTCTTTAATACAGTGGATGGAATTTGGATAAGTACCCATTTTACTGACCTATCTATATTTGTTGATCTTTCTTTAAAGCTTTGTTGCTAAGGCGATGGGTGGAATTTGGATAAATGATTATCTTAATGACCTATGTGCTTATAATTTATATTTTAAAGGTAAGAAAAGGGGGCCGATTTGTCGCTAATAATACCCCAATTTGTGAGCGACCTAGTTAAGTATTTGACAACAAAGATGGTGTAGATCTATAAGGAGGCTGTAGCTTTGGTCACGTGGGGAGACCACGTCTTCTCACACATCACTCTATTAAAGCTGTGTAATCCGATGAAAGCATCCACTATTCTAAAGCAGCTTATCTAGATTGGATCCTCCATATCCAACTTGGATCCCGATGCACTCATTATACATTTATTGCAGTTTGGGGCTCCTGTGCTACATTTGAAACCCAGACGGGATGGCCGAATGAGTTAGAGCGTCCGTCTCCCGTGTTGGTAGATCATGGGTTCGAACCCTGGTCGAGTCAAACCAATGACTTAAAAATTGATACTTGTCGCTTCCTAGCCAGGCGCTCTGCATTATTAGGATAGGGCAAGGACTGGTTGGCTTAGTGTCAGGATAATGTGACTGAGTGGGATATCAGGTCATGCTGCTGGTGGCCTGCTCTCCCAGTGGGACAGCACTATAAAGTCGCCATGAGTGCGCACTGTCACAAGTCGGTACCCATCCTGATATGATCTTAGATGTTGCTAGGATGTAAAACAAACAAACAAACAAAGCTACACTTGAAAATGAGTAGACACAACTTATATCCAGCATTTCAGTGTGCACGCCAAAGTTAATTTTGTGCATGCTTTCCCTTTAAATATATCCAACCGTGACCCTCTAAAATGAAAGTTACATCAAATGTAAAGCTGCATAGTCCGATGAAATATCAAATTTTCAAAACCAAACCAATTATCTAGATTTGATTTTACATATCTAACTTAGATACTGATGCACTTATTAAGCATTTGTTTCTGCGTAGAAGGCAATACTGAGTCAATTTAACAGAACCTCTTACTGCAGAAGTCTATGGTGTCAGAGTTTTGGCAAGCTTGCCAAAACTAATGTTCCATGTTTGCACTCAAAATATCTAAAAAGTTTACCATTTAAAATAAAAGTAACTTTGAACTAATGTAAAGTAGATACTAGTGATCGATGTAATATATTTATCTCAGAAGAAATACAGAGAGTCAAAACCATCGGACTATGCAGCTTTAAGTAAATCTATTATAGCGATTATCCTAGTATATTTGTTCAAATGGAAGGCTGGAAGATCACCCCTTGGGGAAGCGGGAAGCGATGCGGTGACATTACTACATGTTTGTGGTTAAATAAAGCTCAACTCAACTCAAAATAAACATGGGAGAAACTCAAAACGGCCGGAAGGTGCAAGTTGTGTCTCTAGCTAGTTGTCAACCTGTGCATCTGTCCATCTAGATAGTTAGTATTGCAAAACTGTTATTATAAATGGATGACAATTTAGAATAACTTGAAAGTTGAAGCAATTTACTCGGATTAGACAAAACTAGGTAATCTCCATACCCGTCGTCCGCATTCAGAACGAACAACTAACTACATAGATATAAATTATAATGAATAACCGGCGTATTAATTCTTCAAAGTGGTTATTCACCAGATCTATGTACAGGGCAGTACTAGAATTAACCAGAATTAGCAAGCGGTACTAGAATTAACAAAAAGAAGCTGAGGCTATTATAGTATAAAGAGTACATTCCTTACACGTGATATGCGGCATGCGAATGCGAATGCAACAAAAAATGGAAAAGCATCTAAGTGAATGGGGGTGATTCCATGCCTCCGAATGCGAATGCGAATGCGAATGTGAATGCGGCAACTCAATCGGTCCATGTAGCCATCGGTGCGGCATGCGAATGCGAATGCTGCTGCGTTTGCCATAGAAAACAATACTGTTCCTTCACAAATTTGGAGGAAAAGCCCCAACAAATGTTGGGGGTTGGCATATATCTATGCCGCATTTATGACATTCGCATGCCGCATGCCGCATACCGCGTGTAAGGAATGCTAGCTTTAGTCACAACTGGTTTTGTGTGCTTCCACTTTGTATATATGTTTATTTGTGTGGAAATAGTCTTCACATCGAGAACGATTACAACCATTTCCATTTATTTACACCACGTATATGACGATCAATCACAAGAGCAACACGGTATAGTGAACTCAGTCATTCACAAGGATGTAAGAAACTGCCTGGTGTGAGCGCGGCTAATAAAATACTGGTTTCGCCCAAAATGCAGTCGGCTGTTTGGTTCCTTATGGATTCTCAGTAGACCTACCCCCACATACCCCCCTTCCACACACACACACACACACACACACACACACACACACACACACAAACACACACACAACCACAGACCCACCGTGGAAGGCCGACACCAGTGTGCTGACACCTCACGACGCCGGGCACCAGCTGGAGGAAGGGTTACCGAAGCAAGGCCCTGTGTGGTCCGGCCTGTCAGGTTACCTCACCTGGCCCCAGGGGGCGCCACTGGTCGCCCTCACCGCAATGCCCGGAGGAGGTGAGTGAAACTGCACCCAGCCTCTCGGCCAGCATCCAGACCTTTAATCTGACAATGATATATGATGCACACGGTGCCCCGAAGCCTGTCTGAAAACCACCACGAGGAGTGCCCCGTACATGAACCAGGGAAACCAGGGGAACCCTCACAGCAGCAGCAGGAACAGGAAACTCCTACTGGAATAGGAAACCCTCACAGCAGCATGAACAGGAAACCCTCACAGCAGCAGCTGGAATAGGAAACCCTCACAACAGCAGCTGGAAGAGGAAACTCCAACAGCAGCAGCTGGAATAGGAAACCCTCACAGCAGCTGGAATAGGAAACCCTCACAGTAGCAGCTAGAATAGGAAACTCCCACAACAGCAGCAGGAACAGGAAACCCTCACAGCAGCAGATGGAACAGGAAACCCTCACAGCAGGAACAGGAAACCCTCACAGCAGCAGCAGGAACAGGAAACCCTCACAGCAGCAGCAGGAACAGGAAACCATCACAGCAGTAGGAACTGGAAACCCTCACAGCAGCAGGAACAGGAAACCCTCACAGCAGCAGCAGGAACAGGAAACCCTCACAGCAGCAGCAGGAACAACAACCCCTCACAGCAGCAGTAGGAACAGGAAACACTCGCAGCAGCAGGAACAGGAAACCCTCACAGTAGCAGGAACAGGAAACCCTCACAGCAGCAGGAACAGGAAACCCTCACAGCAGCAGGAACATGAAACCATCACAGCAGCAGGAACAGGAAACCCTCACAGCAGCAGGAACAGGAAACCATCCCAGCAGCAGGAACAGGAAACCATCACAGCAGCAGGAACAGGAAACCCTCACAGCAGGAACAGGAACCCCTCACAGCAGCAGCAGGAACAGGACCCCCCCCCCCTCCCACAGCAACAGTATAGTTAGGTGTGTAGCTACGTGAGTAGTTAAGAATGTATCGCTGAGTGTACATAGTTAGGTTTGAAGTTAGATGTGAAGCTATGTGAGTAGTTAAGAATGCATCGCTGAGTGTACATAGTGTTAAGTGTGAAGCTATGTGAGTAGTTAAGAATGTATCGCTGAGTGTACATAGTTAGGTTTGAAGTTAGGTGTGTAGCTAGGTGAGTAGCTAAGAATGTATCGCTGGGTGTACATAGTGTTAAGTGTGAAGTTATGTGAGTAGTTAAGAATGTATCGCTGAGTGTACATAGTTAGGTTTGAAGTTAGATGTGAAGCTACGTGAGTAGTTAAGAATGTATCGCTGGGTGTACATAGTGTTAAGTGTGTAGTAAGATATGCTGATGTACAGTAGTTGAATAGTGAACACTGTGTTAAGTGTACATGACTAGTTAATGTGAGTTAGTAGTTAAGAATGTATCGCTGAGTGTACATAGTTAGGTTTGAAGTTAGATGTGTAGCTATGTGAGTAGCTAAGTACTATAATAATACACGTTTTCTCTACATGTAGGGAATCAGTGAGACAGCAGCATGATTTAAAGAATGCCGATTTTTGTTGTTGCTACTCAACTCGCCACCAACCCTTCTCAATCCCGCCCCCACCGCCCCCACACACACACACCTCACCCTAACCTCAGCTAACCAACCACATCACCCTTACATCCGGGTCTTCTACTCACATCGCCTCACAATCACTCGCTCGCCTAGAACGCAGTATGAGAGGGTCACAAGTAGTTAGGTGCTGCGTAAAAGACAAGGCGGACAAAGGAAGAGGTGGGAAGACAACATCGGGGAATGGACAAGCCTGGAGTTTGGCAAGTCCCAGAGGGCATTAGAGAAAGGGAACATAGAAAAAAACTGCTTGCAAAGTCATCTGTGGCACCCCAATGACCCTCCTAGTTAAACGATTGATGATGATGATGATGATGACAAGACAGAAGCCAGAGGTGTGGGTCAGGAGAGCCGAGTCGAGTGCTCGTGGACATGGGACAAAGCCACTTTGATTTGTTCAGAAAGGAACATAACAGACTGAGGGAACTTGGAGGCAGCAAGGTTTGTTATCAGATGAGACAGTAGTGACTGCGGGTCAGGTGCTTTGTTGGGGTTTATATCCTTGCTGCATCTAAGGTCAGGCACCGACTTGTGACGACTGTGTGCACTCATCGCGCCTTTATAGTCAGGGATGAAAGTGATCGCCGGGGAAAAAAGCGGAAATGCTGATATTCTCCCATAGGTTTAACACTGTCAGGGAATCGCCGAAAATTTCCCGAAGTTGTGTTTCATATATATTTGTATACGCTGATAGTGCTGCACTGTTTGAAACATGTATAGTAGTAGTATACGCTGATAGAGCTGCGGCATTTGGAGCATTTATTAGTGGTATACACTGCTGGTGCTGTGGCGTCTGCACCACGTATTAGTATAGATCTACGCTGATGGTGCTGCGGGATTGAAAAATCCCGGAAATCCGCGCAAACGCGGAGATCTTTCATCCCTGATAGTGCTGTTCCAGTGGGATGCATACCACCCGTATCATTGCCCCATATCTCACTCAGTCACATTATCCTGACAACCAGTTATTGTCCTGTCCTAATAATGTCCTGTGTCGTGCTATGTGGACACACATACCAATTTTGAAAGTCATTGGTTTGACTCGGACGGTGTTCGAACCCACGACAACACACATGGGAAGCATACCCAACTCATCCAAGCCATCCCATCTGGCTGGGTGCGGCTGGAAGTAGGTGTGGGTCAGGAGGTGGTGGTGGGTGGTGTGGTGGTGGTGGGTGTTGATGTGGAGGTGTGTGTGGAGGTGTGTGAGAGTGGATGTGAGTGGAGGTAGATTGTTTGCTTGTTGTTTTACGTACTAGCAACATCTAAGGTCATAGCAGGACGGTACCGACTTGTGAGAGTGCGCACTCATGGCGACTTTATAGTGCTGCCCCACTAGGACACCAGGCTGCCAGCACCTGGGACACCAGGCTGCCATGACCTGATACCCCACTCAGTCACATTATCCTGAAACTGAGCCAACCAGTCCTTGGCCTATCCTAATAATGCCGAGCGCCAGGCTGGGAAGCAACACGTATCAATTTTTAAGTCATTGGTTTGACTCGACCAGGGTTTGAACCCACGAATTCATGGGTTCGGATCTCCCGATCTCCCAAAACAGGAGACGGATGCTCTACTCATTCGGCGACCCCATCTGGTCTGGTCTTGTGGAGGTAGATGAGTGTGAAGATGTGTGTGTAGATATGAATAGAGGTGGATGAGCGGGTGTGAGTGTGAGTGTTAAGGTGTGTGCGAAGATGTGCGTGGCGGTGTGTGTGTCTAAGATGGTGTGTGTGATGGTGGGTGTAAAGTGGGTGGCTGTGTGCATAACGATGGGTGTGATGGCGGTAAGTAAATCAGGTATACGAGACTGTCTCAAAAGATGCTAAGCAATATGGGACAAAACTTTGTCCATTGTAACGATCAAAATACTATCTGCTTATGCATTTGCTCAGGATAAACTGATTTGTTTTTTTACATGGTGTTTCATAATCCCAATAGAGTACATAATGATTTGAAGCAAATGTCCTTGTGTTTTCAGTGTAACCGTTTCTGTGCTGTTTTGTGTCAATCATTACAATGGACAAAAAAAAAAGAGCTATCACCTTTTGAGTCAGGCCCATCTTGGTATAACATGTCACATGGCCCACGTTCAAGCAGCAAGCAGACGATGTTCGAAGTGCCTGCCCTGTCGATACTCCACAAACCACGCATGCAGTGAAATGATCGCCGACCTGTTTGTACAACAGGCGCGCATGCGCATGGGCCCTAAAAGGAATTACTCAATGGACGCCGTGTAATAAGGATCCCGCCCGTAAGAAGCGTCCCTGAGAGCCAATTAGTGATTGACGTCCGCCCTGGAGACCAAAAGGGTGGGAGGTGCGGTGCACAGTGCACCCGCTGCACACACCATTAACCCGATGCAAAATCAAATAAATTTGAGGACCAAGAGTGGCGGGACAGAAATGCCCTAACACTAACAGTAACACCCAAATTTCTTTCTTTTAAATCTAATTTTCCTATTTACTTCTGCTTTAACAAAATATGATTCGCTAAGTGGGGTTTTTACTAAGAGAACTACGCAATAAACCAGATTAAGTAAGGAATTAGTTGACGGACGCTGGATGTGGTCGTCGTCTGCTGGGAGTTTTCAGTCAGCGCAGACGACATTTATTGGCGGTAGGCGATGGTGGCATGGTGGCATGGTGGCATGGTCTGTGGCGACTAATGTGATTCGGGGAGCGACGTTAGCGCGTTCAGCACTAACTGCCATTTTGTCGTCTGCACGAGCTAATTGTCGTCTGCACGAGCTAATTGTCGTCTGCAAGGGGGAAATCACAATAATGTCAACTTTTCCTGTTCAATTATCAAGTACATGCGCACTATATGTTGTCAAAAAAGCTACCCACCTTCCCCATATCAGACGACATTCATCCAAAGTCAGGCGGATGCCAGTCGACATTGGGGTTGGCACTACATTGATCGGGAACTGAGAACTGAGCTGCCCACAAAACTCTAATCCTGTTCCATAGACATGTGTTTCTTTGGAATCAAATAGAACATGCTTGCGCAACATCTTCTTTCAGCAACCGGTAACGATTCCTTTTTCGGCCAATTTTCCAATTGGACTATATGGACCGGCTATTCTTGTCCCACAAACTCCAACTTTGTAAACGGGCAGCGAGCAATCAGATGAAGAAAGGGAAAACACTTACCAGGAACTGGACGGAGTCTCTAAGATAGTTTCATTCCAGTGGTGGAAAGTGAAGAAGAAAAAGAACAAGAAGAAGAACAAAAAGAAGAACAAAAATGAGGAAAATTAGGGGAAAAGAAGAAGAAGCTTTCATCATTTTAATTCCCCCCTACAAGTTTGACCCAGACGAAGCATAGTTTGTAGGGAGGGAACGCTCCATTCCGCTTAGCTAATCACTTTCGAACGATATGTGCAGAATGTGTTTCTCCGCTTTTCCACATGTTAAATCCAGCAACAACAAAAAAAGAGCAAACAAAAAACAACCCACCAGTGATCACTAGTGCTGCCACCTAGACTACGTACTACCACATCTAGAAGTAGAACAGTCAACTCTTGCTTTCGATGCACAAATTTAATGTTTTCACTGAAATAACACCCATAATGCAGTCGGTTGATTTGACAGCAGACGACATTTAGTTAGAGCAGACGACAACATTGAAGGTACTGCCGAGTGGGTTAAGCCCCTTCACCGGATGGCACAGGCCTATACATACACACCACCTTTCCTGATGACTTCTCCAGCCCCCCCCCCCCCCCCCCACCTCCCCCCCCCCTCTAACCGCCCCCTCCCTCCCCTCCCATTTTGCATGTACAACACCCGCCAATTCCTGACCTTGTAGCCGCTGCTGAGAGCAAAACAGTTTTGCTTGGGATGGAATTAGTTCTGCGGGTCGCCGGGGGTGGCGCTGGTGTTTGGGGTGCACACGGGCCGAACAGTGGCTAAACACGGGCTGGTTCTGGCGTCATTGTTATGGCTCCGTGCGCCGGCGCCCGTCAACCCGGGGTGTGTGTTATTGTAGGTACCGCCACCATGGGTAAGGTGGGCAGGTTCTAATTGTCGTCTGATCTGACAAAATGTCGTCTGCTGTCAATTAAATCGCCTCCCACGCCATTACTAACTGTGGAAAGCACCTCATAGTCATAACTATTGTTTTTTTAAATTTTATTAGTTTTTTTTATTGAGGCTGTATTTATTCTGTCCATAGCATGTAAGCCTGGGTATCCAGGCTTGTTTTCAATGCTGGCCAGCTGTAGTGTTGGTGTTGTCTTACCAAACAGTAGCTGCTGATAAGGTATTTGATTGTCTGCATTTCAGTAGCAGATAGATCTGTTGGTACGTTTATTCTTATTACTATGTTAGTTGTTTTCTTAAGGTTCTATGTTAGTGTTTTGGGGTTTTCTTGGGAACAGTTTTCCGCTTTTTTTCTTACTTAATTCTATACTAGCCTATTTTATTTTATTTACATGTCCATAGGCTTGTACATAATAGGTGGTTGAGTTATGTTTGTTTGGATTTGATTTGATTTATATTGTTGTTGGATATGTTATCTGGCTTTTTTATTTCCAGTTATCCCGCCCTTGTACTTCTGCTTTCTCCTTTTTCGTGTGAAACATTACTGATATAAATATCAACTTGTAATTGTATGTACACTGATCATGTGGAAATACAAATTTTATTATTATTATTATTATTATTACCGAAATGAGTAACGTCCGTTGCGAGCCTAATGGCAGCAGACGGCAGCAGACGGCATTTAGCGGTCACGTGCAAAGCTACAACTTAACTTAGTACAAGCAAAGTGAAAGAGGGGGGCCATCATAGGCATAGCTTGCCACAACTGACTTTGATCAAACTTTGTGCCAGGCTGCCTCCTGAAATTCTGTAATCTATGATGATACTCTACCGCATAATACTAGTACATAGAGAGGCCGGGGGTGGGGGTGGGGGTGGGGTGATAGGAAATTACTGTCATCCACCAGCCATAATTATTTTGCCATACCTACAGATGCGCCACCTGGTGAGCTTTCCTCTGATACTTGACCTGATATTTGACCTACACTCGCTATTCAAAGGATTCAAGCCATGCTATCGGGGGCGGCCAGGTGGGGGTGTGGGTGTGGGTGTGGGTGTGGGTGTGGGTGTGGGTGTGGGTGTGGGTGGGTGTGGTGTGGGTGTGGGTGTGGGGGGGGTGGGGTATCTTGACTACCGGGTTTGTGAATCCTCTAGTGGCCAAATGCAAACTCTTTAGTTTTCTCCACATGATGTTTTTCCTAGTTTGTGTAATCACGCCACCTTTTTGTGCATATCAAGGGGTTCTTTTTTTTTTAAATTGTTTTAATTGAGGCTGTATTTATACTGTCCATAGCATATAAGCCCGGGTACCCAGGCTTGTTTTCAATGCTGGCCAGTTGTAGTGTAGGTGTCATCTTACCACACAGTAGCTGCTGATAAGGTATTTGATTGCCTGCATTTCAGTAGCAGATAGATAATTGGTTGGTATGGTTAGTAGCCTATGTTAGTTTTTATAAATTTTCTTGGCATATATGTATTATTTGATTTTGTTCTACTCTTATTACTAGACTAGCCTACTCCTATTTACATATCATAGGCTTGTACGTAGCTGTGTGGTGTGTTATCTGGCTACTTTTGGCATGGTTACCTTCCATTGGGCGTCCCTTTGGTGGTGGGCCGTGACATATCACATGCTTCTTTGCAGTGCAGCTTAGTGCGGGTTTCCTAGCCTTATTTTGCACAGATATCTTTTGTAAGTTTTTAGGTCAGCAAACTCGGGGAAGGAGAAGTACCGAGGTGCTTTTAATTGGTCATGCTTAATAATTATGCATATAACTAATCCTTCTCACCTTGTGAGTGCCAACTTGGCTAACAACATCGGTGGAAGGTAGATGGCTCAACAGCGGAGGGGCAGAGAGGGAAGGGGAGATGGAGAGAGGTAGAGGGATAAGGAACGAGGGAGAGATAAAGGGAGAGAGATGGTGTGTTTGTTGGCGCTTTGTGTTCTAGCAACATCTAGGGTCTTATTAAGACGGGTATCGACTTGTGACAGTGCACACTCATGGCAACTTTATAGTCCTGCCCCACAGGAAGACTAGTTGCTGACACCATGACCCAATATCCCACTCAGTCACATTATCCTGATACTGAGCTAACCATTCCATGTTCATTCCTAGTAATGCGTAGAATCTGGCTATGTAGTGACAAATACCAATTTTGTAAGTCATTGGTTTGACTTGGCTGGGATTCGAACTTCCGACCTTCCACACGGGAGGACGGCTCTCTTACCAATTCGGCTACCACATCCGCTGGGAGAGGTAGAGGGGAAGAGGAAGAGAGAAAGTACGAGTTCACTTCCTGTGTAGGAGGTTGTGGGATCAATCCCATGCTGGTTCAAAACAAAGACTTATCAAATTGATTCTTGCTACACAGCACAGATAAATTCGCCATCATGTCCCAAGTAGGTCATAGTCAGTACAGTTGAGTTAGCACTCAGCATAAGGTCTCCTGTTGGTTACAATCAGCAGTTAACACAGGGCATCAGGCCCCAAGTCAGTTACAGTCGGCACAGTTAACACATGGCATCAGGTCCCAAGTTGGTTACAGTCGGCACAGTTAACACATGGCATTAGGCCCCCAAGTCAGTTACAATTGGCACAGTTAACACATGGCATCAGGCCCCAAGTCAGTTACAGTTGGCACAGTTAACACATGGCATCAGGTCCCAAGTCGGTTACAGTCGGCACAGTTAACACATGGCATCAGGCCCCAAGTCAGTTACAGTCGGCACAGTTAACACATGGCATCAGGCCCCGAGTCAGTTCCAGTCGGCATAGTTAACACTCAGCATCAGGCCCCAAATTGGTTACAGTCGGCACAGTTAACACATGGCATCAGGCCCCAAGTCGGTTACAGTCGGTGCAGTTAACACATGGCATCAGGTCCCAAGTCCGTTACAGTCGGCACAGTTAACACATGGCATCAGGCCCCAAGTCCATTACAGTCGGCACAGTTAACACATGGCATCAGGCCCCAAGTCCGTTACAGTCGGCACAGTTAAAACATGGCATCAGGCCCCAAGTCAGTTACAGTCGGCACAGTTAACACTCAGAATTAGGCTCCAAGTCTGCTACAGTCGGCACAGTTAACACATGGCATCAGGCCCCAAGTCAGTTCCAGTCGGCATAGTTAACACTCAGCATCAGGCCCCAAATTGGTTACAGTCGGCACAGTTAACACATGGGATCAGGCCCCAAGTCGGTTACAGTCGGTGCAGTTAACACATGGCATCAGTTCCCAAGTCCGTTACAGTCGGCACAGTTAACACATGGCATCAGGCCCCAAGTCGCTTACAGTCAGCACAGTTAACAAATGGCATCAGGCTCCATGTCAGTTACAGTCGGCACAGTTAACACATGGCATCAGGTCCCAAGTCGCTTACAGTCGGCACAATTAACACATGGCATCAGGTCCCAAGTCGCTTACAGTCAGCACAGTTAAGACATGGCATCAGGCCCCAAGTCAGTTACAGTCGGCACAGTTAACACATGGCATCAGGTCCCAAGTCACTTACAGTCGGCACAGTTAACACTCATGGCATCAGGTCCCAAGTCGCTTACAGTCGGCACAGTTAACACATGGCATCAGGTCCCAAGTCGCTTACAGTCGGCACAGTTAACACACAGCATCAGGCCCCAAGTCGCTTACAGTCGGCACAGTTAACACATGGCATCAGGTCCCAAGTCGCTTACAGTCAGCACAGTTAACACTCAGCATCAGGCCCCAAATCGGTGACAGTCAGCACAGTTAACACATGGCATCAGGTCCCAAGTCGCTTACAGTCGGCACAGTTAACACATGGCATCAGGCCCCAAGTCGCTTACAGTCGGCACAGTTAACACTCAGCATCAGGCCCCAAGTCGCTTACAGTCGGCACAGTTAACACTCAGCATCAGGCCCCAAGTCGGTTACAGTCGGCACAGTTAACACTCAGCATCAGGCCCCAAGTCGGTTACTAGTCGGCACAGTTAACACATGGCATCAGGCCCCAAGTCGCTTACAGTCGGCACAGTTAACACATGGCATCAGGCCCCAAATCAGTTACAGTCGACACAGTTAACACATGGCATCAGGTCCCACTATAATTCCCAGCGTTTACAACCTTAGGGCCCGCGTGTACACACTTACAGACCCGACTACCCTCGAGTAATCTGAGCTATCAGCCCACAAATTGGGAACGAGATTCCTTCCCAAACAAGTTGTGACAGATTCTCACAGTCCATGTCTGCTACACTAAAAATCCACCGACGTTTATTACCAAATTACAAATGTATGTAGGGAATTCTGCTGCGACTTTATAATCAATTATCACCTCCATGATCGGTGTTCAATTTCATTAAATCTCAGAAGAAATAGCTTGTGAATTATTTTCATATACAATACTTGTGTCCATTGCTGGTTTCGTAGATTTGGTTGTGGATGTGTTAGCTCACCTGGTATATAGATGGGGGTGTTGGTGCGCAACACCAAGCTGCATAGAGCCAGACAGTAAGTAAAAAAGACATTTCATAGTATTTCGTGTGTGCATTTAAAGCTGCACAGTCTGATGAAAGCATCACATTCTAAAAATCAAAGCATTGACCTAGATTTGATTCTACATATCAAACTTAGATACTGGTGCACTTATTAAGCATTTGTTACCGCATAGAAGAGAATACCGAGTCAATTTCATCAAACCTGTTACTACAGAAACCTATGGTGTCAGACTTGTGGCATGCTTGCCTAAATCAAATTGACATGTTTGCACTTCAAATATCTAAAATAAATTAGCTGTTTCAAATAAAAGTTATTTCAAACTAAAGTAATGTGGAATATAACGATCAACCTATATTTATCTTAAAAAGGTGACAAAATTATAAAATCATCAGACTATGCAACTTTAATGTTGTAGTTTACTAGTACCATCTATGATCACCAAATGTCGTCTGCTGTGGCTTGAGAACACAACCTACGTTAGTTACTAGTTAGTAATACCCCTGTCACACTACGACGTAACGAGCAAACGTAAGCCTGACGTGATCACGTTTCGTCATTACGTTGACGTACGTTGGGTGACGTCATGATGAAGTCAGAATGACGTTAGACTGACGTTGAGCTACGTCACGTTATGTCGTGTTACGTCGGCGCGCGTCAAAGTTTTGAACCTGTTAAAAAATGTTGACATAGCTCGAACGTAAGGGTTTACGTTCGCCGTACGTTCTGTTCACGTTCAGTGAACGTCAATGACGTTAAACGGACGTTATTCAACGCTGTTCACTACGTTCAACTACGTTCCACTACGTTGACCCAGATTAAACCGAGTGCAAATGCCCACGTGGCGTAATGGGAACGTCAGGAGAACGTCAGGAGAACATCAGGAGAACATGCATTCGACGTATGTTCAACGTCTCATGACGTATGTAACGTCACATAACGTTCTTCTGGCGATGGAATAACGTTCATAACGTTCCGTTAGCATAACGATGTTGTCCTCTCTCATTGAATGACGGTATCACTACGCTTTACCGATGTTACGCTCTCGTCCACTACGCTGCATCCACGTTCAACTTGTGCCCAAATTTGCATACTACGCCGAAAAGTTCAACGTTCTTCACGTTCTCTCTACATTGACGTCGTTACGTCGTAGTGTGACAGGGCTATAACGACAGAAAATGTTACAGTCGAACTAGAGGTAAATTAAACATACACGTTAGTGGACGTAATTGAACGTAGTGGAGGCTAACATAGTTGAACGTAGTTGAACGTACCGGCATCCATCCTTCTCCCTCATGCTAACTTGGTAATAAGATGGGTGGGCCGTGAGTTCCGATTTAATCTTTGGGGATGTTCAAAAGAGCGCTACATTATAGGCTGAATTTGCGTCCATGATGATAACGTACTCTAACATACTCTAGCGGGCTCTAGCATACTTGGACGAAGCCATGGTCACATAACCGTTAGTGGATGGTGGTGAACATAGTGGAGGCTAACGTAGTTGAACGTACCAGCATCCATGCCGTAACGTATTTATCCGTACCATAGCATATTTATCCGTAACATAATGTATTTATCCGTATGAAAACCTGCCGTACCTTAAGGTATTTCAACATAGTTTAACGTATTTCAATGTAGTTTAACATACTTTCACTACGATTGACCCACGTTAGCCTCCACTACGTTCAACTACGTCCACTAACATGTATGTGACTGGGGCATAAGAAGGAACTGGATTGGAGTTCAACTAGTTTTTCAACACTGTCAAACGTGGAAGGCCCTATCTGTTGTCATATTAGTGATTTACGTCCGAGCCAAATCTGTCATATCAGGACGCATACCAAATTATGACAGTGCACACTCATGTTGACTACATAGTGCTGCCTCACTGAGAGACCAGCCTGCCAGTACCATGACCCGATATCCTACTCAACCAGATTATCCTGATACAGAGCAAACCGGTCCTTGCCTTATCTTATTAATGCTGAGTGCTAGGCTCGGTAGTCTAAAGTTGGTTAATCCCTGGTTTGACTCGGGCAGGGCGCGAACTCATCACCTAAATAAGCGTCCGGCTAAGGCTCTTCCCGATTCAGCCAGTTAGGTGGTAGGGATATGAAGAATCGAATGTTATCAGACAGGAAAATGAGTTACTTCAAAATATAAATTCTTCTAAGACAGCTTAAAGTTGCATAGTCCGATGACGTTTGAATTTTTGCATCATTCTTTTTAGATAAATGTATTAAGTTGACTATTATAACCTACCATTCATTATTCCAGAGGCATTTGGATGAAAAATGGCTAGTTTTGGAGCAATTTGAGCTGAAATAACCCAAAATCATTTCGGCAAGCTTGTCAAAAGTCTTGTGAATGTGGCCCACATTCATATCTTGCGATGGTCATGTGATGCGGAATGACCTATTAATGCGTAGGTAGTCTAGAACCTGACTAATCCCATATATGGTACTGGGAATGGGGCAAGACTGAGGTCACGAGATTGACCTAAATGGTGAGTGGCAGCCTGCCTGATGGCTGTCTCAAAGTAGGTGCCCAAATGGATAGGGTCATAAATTTACTGATTATTCTGCATATGCTTCCCCAAAGCCTTAGATAATGCACCTGAACCTAAGTTGGATATATAAAATCAAATGTAGGTAAGTGTTTTGGCTTTGAAAAGAAATATGTTTCATCGGACCATGCAACTTTAAGGTGGATAGTCGCAGTTAAAGGTGCATAATCAGATGGTTTTAAGTTTCTGCCATATTTATTACATTAGATTGATATATTACGGTGATTGTCATAATCTAATTTAACATTCTAAACTACTTGAAATACATTCCATTCTAAAAGGGTTAACCTTGAAAATATTTGAAGTGTAAACATAGAAAATTAACGTTTGCACTCAAGCTGAAATGCTGCAGATTACAGGTTTGAACAGTGACAGCTTCTATTAAATTAATGTTCGAATTCTCCTTTGTAGCGATACATGTTTAATGATTGGATAAGTAGGATCAGCAGGAGGCAGATTTGGTTGAGAAAATATGATAGCTTCATCGGTCTACGCAGCTTTAAGGGCCCAGTCCTTACATGCGGTATGCGGTATGCGAATGGCATGATTCCTTACACACGGTATGCGGAATGCGGTATGTGGCACACGACTGGCTATATTTAAAAAATAAACAATTATTCTCCATACTGCTCTGTATATGAGCAAATATTGCATTTATATCTATGTACCTTTTCGTACGTCACATGGGGGGTTCCTACCTTTATTATAACCAAATTATAGATAAGTATTCATATTTCTGTGCATATGGTAGCATTTTTAGCTTTCCCCTAACTGTATGTCGCCCGGGTGCCCAGCTCACCATGTGTTTCCCCTCCTCACCCCTGTGTGAGACCGTTCCGTAATGCGCAGTCGCCTCTCCTAGTGTTAAACTAATGGACACATCAGACTCAGGTTTCTATTCGCACCCTGCATGCTGCATACCGCACCGATCGCTACAGGGACCGATCGGAAAATGCATTCGCATTCGCATACCGCATACCGCATGTAAGGAATATAGCCCATAGGCTTCAAGGCGTTTCGATTTTTTGTCGCTTTCGCATTCGCATACCGCATACCGCATGTAAGGAATGCACCCTTTAGGGCCTTTCTTATAACCCACATCTAGACTTACTGACCAGTCGAATCAAAGTATTCTGCTCAGTAGTAGAGTAGTACCTAAATTCAGCAGACAACTCTGCATCTAAACCAATATTGTCCTCACATAGCAGGTGTTCTGTTATCGATGGGACAGTCAAATGACACAAATACAGTCGGTACATTTCAAAATTGTCCGCAAAAGACAGGGGTTCGCGGAACACGGGGGTCTAGTTCAGGAGCATTAGCTACCAGCACAGTAAAACCCAGAACAAAATAATGTCAAGCAAATTTTTTTTTATATAAGCTTAGTGTGGTATATTAAACAAAATATCAAAAGTCCCCTAAAATCCCACCCTTGCATCATCACTAAAAATATTATGTTGCCTAGCAAACATCGATGCATGCTAATGGCCTTATAAATGGACTTAAGCATTATGAACTTAACATATGCTTGTAATTAACATTCTAATTAATAAGCTGTCGCTGAAGACAGGCATTACTGTATTTAATGGATGGACCCTATCATTTATCAACGTGCATGAATATTCGCTAGTCTGCACCACTTTAACAGATCATTTCAGTGAGGAGCATCATGAGTGTTGACTGCCCTAACTTTGACCCCCACCCGAGATTCTGCCATAAATAACTCCAAAGGTGAGGTAGATTCTAAATATGCAAACCACGAATAGTGATATTCGACGAAGGCACATTTCTATTTTTTTTAGTGATCGTTTGTTTATTCTGCTCATAACGGTTAATTGCATGCATTTGTTTTCACCGATGTGCAGTAGTAGTCATCATCCATACGAATTCATTTCCTTTATCAATAATTTCTGTAAATGCAGGTATCCAGGTATTGCAATACCTCAGGGAGTTTGGCGCCCCTGCCCTGCAGAGTTGTAAACCACTGCCTTGTGGTAGAGGTTCTTGACAGAACCGAAGGCTAAGGGAGCAAACCCTAAACAGAAAACCATGTGACTGTGGCAGCATCAAGGGCGGTTGATATATGGAACTCCCAACATCTCCCGACCAGCCACTGCAGGGACAAATAGTTTTGCGCCTATTATTTAATACATATTTCTTTATCTATATTTCACTTCCAGTCTTTCTTGATTTTCTTTTTTACAAGGCAGACCTTAGACATTTTTAAATGGGTCAGGTCTGCCTGGTCGTGTTGCTGCACCCTTAAGGGGAGACGAGTTTGCAGAGGGCTGCTGCACCACACTTGGAGGCGGCCTGGCCTATCTTGGTGGCTGACACCAGTAGGAAATCATCGCTGCTATTGAGTGCGTGGGAGAGCTGGAATTTGTACCGTAAATAGCAAACCGCAAGCTACTTAAAGCTGCATAGTCCGATGGCTTTGAATTCCGGCATTTTCTGGGGTAAATATATTAGGTTGGTCGCTAAATCTACCTACCTTTAAAGCTGCATAGTCTGATAAAAACATCAAATTTTCAAAGCCAAAAAAGTTATCTAGATTTGATTCTACATATCTAACTTAGATACTGGCACACTTATTAAACTTTGGTTGCCACATAGAAGGGAACACTGAAGCAATTTAATATAATGTTACTGCAGAAGCCTATGGTGTCAGAGTTTTGGCATGCTTGTCAAAACTAATTTAGCATATTTGCACTTCAAATACTTCAAAAGTTAGACATTAAAAATAAAGGTTACTTCAATCTAATGTAAGGTAGAGTATAATGACGAACATTACATATTTATCTCAGAAGAAAATAGAAACTCAAAACCATCGGAATGTGCAACTTTAATTTCAAGTAACTTTTAATTTAAATGTATGTATAGACCCCATTCCCTCCATCATACACACACATACTCTTCAGACTGAAATCGCACTTCGCAGCCTCCCTGACCCACCCCTTCTCCCAGACCACCACAGGCCACCAGAAGCCAGTGCACACTGTTACAAGTTGGTACCCATCCTGATATGACCTTAGATGTTGCCAGGATGTAAAACTTCAAGAACAAACCAACTCATATTGTGTCAGCCCTCAACCCTCAGAGTCACACCGCCGTCACACGTCACGCACCACCCCCACTTCCAGAGAGACGGTGCGCATGCCTACGTGTTTGTGTTATGCAGAAGAAAAGAAATGTAATCCTAAACGGAAATGGCTTCCTAAAAATGTCAGAATGACAATATGTTTGACGTCCAATAGCAGATGATAAAAATCAATGTGCTCTAGAGGTGTCGTTAAATAAAACTAACTTTGCTTTCATACTGACACACGGCCACACTGGCACACCAGCATATCAACACACTGACACACCAACATACTGACACATCAACACATCAACATATCAAGACATCAAGACACTGACACACCAACACGCTGACACAACAACACATCAACACCCTGACATATCAACACCCCAACACATCAACACACCAATACACCAACACACTGACATATCAACGCAACAACACATCAACACACTGACATATCAACACACAAACACATGAACACACCGACACATCAACACACCAACACACCAATACACCAACACACTGACACATCAACACAACAACACACTGACACACCAACATACTGACACATCAACACATCAAGACACCGACACATCAAGACACCGACACACCAATACACCAACACGCTGACACGTCAACACAACAACACATCAACGCACTGACATATCAACACACCGACATATCAACACACTGACATATCAACAGATGCATCAACACACCAACACACTGACACATCAACACATCAGCACACTGACTTATCAACACACCGACACATCAACACACCGACACACCAATACACTGACACATCAACACAACAACACAACAACACACTGACATATCAACACACCAACACATCAACACACTGACACACCAATACACCAACACACTGACATGTCAACACAACAACACATCAACACACTGACATATCAACACATCAACACACCGACACATCAACACACCGACACATCAACATACCGGCACACTGACATACACCAACTCACACACCAACACACACCCCACCCCGCCCCCTGGCGGGGCGCATGGCTGCCACCCCTCCCACGCCCCGACAAAGTGCTTTATCGGCGCGGAGTGATTATCTCCCCAGTAGGCGATAGTGTCAACGCGCCATCTGATAAGGCCTAAGTGTAAAATCGGTCCCGACGGTGCGTGTGTGTGTGGTAGATCTGTTGGTGGTGTTTTGGGTAGGGGTGGCGAAGGGATGGAAGTGCCGGTGTCGCAGTTTCAGTTCTCAACCAGATTCAGTTCTCAACATCGCTTCTGCGCATGCGTCAAAATCTAACAGCAGCGTCTGTGCATTGTCAATGGTGGTGAGCAATCTTCATACAGAAAAAGTGAAATATCTCTAAAACCAAACCACCTAGAAACAAATCGCTTGGTACACATATAGAAAACATGTTTACCAACAAGATTATATTAAATTGATATGGTTAGTGTTCTGGATTTCTATTAATTTTGAATAATGTTTTGCACTGCGCATACGGGCAAACTCAAGGCATTGTCAATGGTCGTGAGCAATCTTCATACAGAAAAAGTGAGATATCTCTAAAACCACACCACATAGAGACAAACCGCTTGGTACACATATAGAAAACATGTTTACCGAAAGGATTATATTAAATTTATAAGGTTAGTGGCACTGACACTACAGTGACAGTATGAGGCAGCGATTTGCGGCGATCGGCGAGGGTTTGAATCGGGTTGATGTTGACACATGCGCAGACGATGCTTTGATGCATGCGCAGATGCTTTGACGCATGCGCAGAAGCGATGTTGAGAACTGAGTCTGGTTGAGAACTGAAACCGCCACACCGGGTTGAATCTATGTGTGTGAGTGTGTGAATGAGTGAGTAACTGAGTGAGTCAGTCTGTGTGTGAGTATGTGTGTGAGTGGTGAGTGAGTGAGTGATTGAGTGAGTGTGTGAGTGAGTTTGTGCGAGTGTGTGTGAGTGGTGAGTGAACGAGTGAGTGGGTGTGTTGAAGGGGTGGGGGTTACAGATGGGGTACGTGAGAGAGAATGCATAGTAAGTGTATGAGTGCGTGTGTTTATGAGTGCGTGTGTGTGCGCGTGTGCGAGTATGTGAGTGAGTGTGTGCGTATGGGTGTGCGTGTGTGAGTGAGGAGGCCGGCAGGGTGCTGGATCCACGTCGGGTGGGATGGTATGAAGGCAGGGTGTCAGCGCGTGCGTGTGTGCGTGCGTGTGATCGGGTGTGTGTGGGTGTGGGGGTGGAAGGGGGTTTGCATGACCAACTCATCAAGCCTCTTGGGTTAAAAACGTGGATTCAAAATCTTGTACCGAATACAAAAGAAAAATAACGCGGGGATCCCATTAACAGTACAATTGAAGAGCTAGTATTATTAGTAAAGCATTTAACCATTTTCATTAGTTTGCCCTGCGTGTTGCTGGTTTAATTTTGGCGGGTTTTGGTCCCTTGGCGGGTGCAGGTTTTTCTCAGCCCGCTGGTTCCAGGCGTAGCGGGCACTGATAACACCGGTTTTATGAGGTGCCGTGAAACCTCACGCCATCAACACGTGAAATATGGGCAGCAGCAGCGGCCCGCCCGACGTCACCGGGCCGGCCACTCGCCGCCCGGGGGCCGGGACCCCGGGACCTGGCCTTGGGACCCCGCCGCCACCCACCCGGCACCGCCTGCCTGCCCGCCCCGGGCTACCCCAGTCCCGTCCGCGGACGAGCGGGACCGGTGTCGCAGTTTCAGTTCTCAAGCAGTTGAAGTTCTCAACATCGCTTCTGCGCATGCATCAACATCTAATGGCATCGTCTGCGCATTGTCAATGGTCGTGAGCAATCTTCACACATAAAAAGTGAAATATCTCAAAAACCAAACCAGCTAGAAACAAATCGCTTGGTACACATATAGAAAACATGTTTACCAACACGATTATATTAAATTGATATGGTTAGGGTTCTGGATTTCTATTAATTTTGAATAATGTTTTGCACTGCGCGTACCGCCAAACTCAACACATTGTCAATGGTCGTAAGCAATCTTCATGCAGAAAAAGTGAAATATCTCTAAAACCACACCACCTAGAAACAAATCGCTTGGTACACATATAGAAAACATGTTTACCGAAAAGATTATATTAAATTTATAAGGTTAGTCACACTGACAGTATAGTGACAGCGATTTGCGGCGATCGGCGATGGTTTAAATCGGGCTAATGTTGACACATGCGCAGACGATGCTTTGACGCATGCGCAGATGCTTTGACGCATGCGCAGAAGCAATGTTGAGAACTTCAACTGCTTGAGAACTGAAACTGCGACAGTGGGACAGCAGAAAAGCCAAGGCATATGTGTGTGTGTGAGTGAGTGTGTGTGTATCTGAGAAGGAGGGGCTGGAGAGGGAGGAAGGGGGGGGGGGGGGAGGGGCTAGAAAAGTGAAGAGGGAAGGAGAGGAAGTGGACAAAAGGGAAGAAGGGGTGGAGTAGAGGGAATTAAATAAAGGGGGTTGGGGTGGGGAAGTAGGGGAGGGAAAAGGAGATGAAGGGAGGTGGGGGGGGAGGTGTGAGGGAGAGGGAAGGAAATGTGTGCGGGGGGGGGGGGCTAGGAGAGAGGAGAGGAATGAGGAGAGAAAGAAGTGAGGGGAGATGAGGGGAGATGAGGGGAGATGAGGCGGTTCAGGGGAAGGGAGGAGAGGAGGGTGGGAAAATGGGAAGTTGGGGAGGTTCAGGAGAGAGGAGAGGACGATGGGGAGAAGGGAAGGAGGGAGGTGGGGAGGTCCAGGAGAGGAGGTTCAAGAGAGGAGGTTCAGGAGAGGAGGTTAAGGAGGAGAAGGGAAGGAGGGAGAATGGAGATGGGGAGGTTCAGGGGGGAGAAGGGAGGTTCGGGAGAGAAGTGAGAGAGAGAAGGGGGAAAGGAGGTTCGGGAGAGAGGAGGTTCAGGAGGGAGAAGGGGGGTTCGGGAGAGAGGTGAGATAGAGAAAGAGGAAAGGAGGGTGGAAAGTGTGGGACGAGGTGTGTGAGAATAGCCCCAGACCGAGGCATGTTTGAGAAGGGTAGGGGAGGGGTGGGGAGAGCCGACGGGCTGGGGATGGGAGGAAGAGACACAGGGTGGAAGGATGTAGAGATTGAAGGTGTTTGGTGGCACTGTACAAGATGGGTCTAAGGGGAATGCTGGAACCCGGGAAAGGTGCCATGGACTCTGGGAGTAGGAGGCCGAAAGGAGGGCAGGAATGTGGACAGTGAAGGGGAAGGAGGCTCCGGGGAAGGGCAGGAATGTGGACAGTGAAGGGGAAAGAGGCTTCTGGGAAGGGCAGGAATGTGGACAGTGAAGGGGAAGGAGGCTTCGGGGAAGGGCGGGAATGTGGACAGTGAAGGGGAAGGGTGCTCCGGGGAAGGGCAGGAATGTGGCCAGTGAAGGGGAAGGAGGCTTCCGGGAAGGGCAGGAATGTGGACAGTGAAGGGGAAGGAGGCTTCGGGGAAGGGCAGGAATGTGGACAGTGAAGGGGAAAGAGGCTTCGGGAAGGGCAGGAATGTGGACAGTGAAGGGGAAGGAGGCTCGGGAAGGCGGGAATGTGGCAGTGAAGGGGAAGGAGGCTCCGGGGAAGGGCAGGAATGTGGCCAGTGAAGGGGAAGGAGGCTTCGGGGAAGGGCAGGAATGTGGACAGTGAAGGGGAAGGATGCTTCGGGGAAGGGCAGGAATGTGGACAGTGAAGGGGAAAGAGCAGGCAGCGGGGGATGGGTGTGTGGAAGGAGACACAATGCGAGACACTGTTGACAATGACACTTGTAAAGCTGGGAGTTGTGGAGGAGGGTGAATGGGGCCACACCGGAAGGGGAAATTGGGAATGGACGGGAGAAGGGTCAGAGGCAGGGATGGAAGTGGTATCCGGCAAAGAAAAGCAGAAATCTGTGGTCTGTGGTCTGTAAATAATCGAAACACTGAAAACAGAATGTCGTTTCAATTATAGATCGTCAAACCCAGGACTAACAAGCGAGTTCGTCAAAACTTCCTCACTGAAAGAGCCGGGAACACTTGGAACAGACCACAAGCTGATGTAGTGAATGCCCCAAGCTTAAACTTTTTCAAGGGACACCTCGATAAGCACTGGGTAAATTACCGCTACAGTCAGCACTCGCCGCACGAAAACTATAATTTCACTAGGTCCCACTTAGACAGGCCAAACCTGCTAACAGGCATTGATGCCTAATTTCTTAAGCAGAAGAGGATAAGTATAAGTATAAGTATAGAAACCTCATTGTATCAATTTTTAAGTCATTGGTTTGACTCGACCAGGGTTCGAACCCACGACCCAACGATCTACCAACATGGGAGATGGACGCTCTAACTCATTTGGGCATCCATGGCGGGGTAATCACTATGTGACATAGGTCTGTGGTGAATGAGGTGATGTTGGTAAATCACAGTGGTGCTGTTGATTGGTGATGTTATTGACACATGTTGTAGGTTGTTGTTGATGTTGGTAATGTTGTCAATGGTAGTGACGCTTATTAATAATAGTTATATATTAATGATTATATATTAATATACTAAACTATATATAGATCAATATATAGAGCCCGTCGTGCTGACCTTAGATGTTGCTAGGACGTACCCATCAAACAATAAAATATCTGCTGTAATAACATCTGCTATATAAACATCTGCTATATTAGCAATTGCTATATTAACATCTGCTATATTACATCTACTATATATTATCTTAATTATTAAAGTTGCATAGTCCGATGGTTTTGAATTTCTGTAGTTTTTCTGAGATAAATATATTAGATCGATCACTAGGACCTACTTTACACTAGTTCAAAGTTACTTTCATTTTAAATGGTAAACTTTTGAGAAATTTTGATTGCAAAATTGGAAAATTAGTTTTGGCAAGCTTGCCTTAACTCTGACACCATAGACTTCTGCAGTAACAGATTCTGTTAAAATTGACTCAGTATTGCCTTCTACGCAGAAACAAATGCTTAATAAGTGCATCAGTATCTAAGTTAGATATGTAAACTCAAACCTAGATAATTGGTTTGGTTTTGAAAATTTGACATTTCATCGGACTATGCAGCTTTAATATCTGCTATATTAGCATTTGATATATTAATATGTGACAGTCTGCTATATTCATAATGAATACCTGCTGTATTCATGATGAATATCTGCTATATTCATAATGATTATCTGCTATATTAAAGCTGCATAGTCTGATTAAATATCAAATTTTCAAAACCAAACTAATTATCTAAATTTGATTTTACATATCTAACTTAGATACTGATGCACTTATTAAGCATATGTTTCTGCGTAGAAGGCAATACTGAGTCAATTTAACAGAAGCTGTTACTGCAGAAGTCTATGTTGTCAGAATTTTGGCAAGCTTGCCAAAACTAATTTTCCATGTTTGTACTCAAAATATCTCAAAAGTTTACCATTTAAAATAAAAGTAACTTTGAACTAATGTAAAGTAGATAGATACTAGTGATCGATCTAATATATTTATCTCAGAAAAAATACAGAAATTAAAAACCATCGGACTATGCAACTTTAATAATACCTGCTATATCAGTATCATGCTTAGGGAGTTTTTTTTATCGTTACAATGGCATTGTATGGGCTATCCTTTGGGACTCAAAGAAAGCGATCGATATAGGTGGGTGGTCAATCAGCGGAGGTGGTCGGTTAGAGAGGTTTCAATGTATTCCATTCTGATGTTGACTGCTGTTGGGTGTTGGTCATATTGGCGGTGTTTAGAACGAGTGCTAGTTGACTTCCGGTGGCCGGGGTGGTGTTACCAAAGATTCTGTAATGTATCGTAGAATGCTTGGTGTTACTGACGGTTGGTGGTGTTGGCAGTATGTGTGTTACTATGGCGATATACAGAGTGTGCCGTGGTGAGGCGCGTTGTCATGACCTATCTACACGAACGGGTGGGTGGGTAATTATGTGGTCTCGACGGGCGGATCTTTCAATCTGACTACATTTTCGCACGCCGGTAAATCAACGTCACGGAGTAATTAATTAGTGACATATAAATGACACCTCTGCTAGATTTACACAAATTATGCGAGTTCTGAATAGTTTTGGCTTTTATCGATGGTAAAAATGTGAATATTTTCACTGGAATGTGCTTGATAGATAATAAGAATAAATTTTGACATTTATAATGAAGTATGCAAGGATCATAACAATGTTACAATTTTGACTGGAATGTGTTCCACAGATGATAACAATGTTAATATTTGTACTTGCATATGATCAGATTATAACAATGTTAACATTTTTACTTGTGTATGGTAAGATAATAACAATGTTAACATTTTTACTTGTATATGGTCAGATTATAACAATGTTAATATTTGTATTTGTATATGGTCAGATTATTACAATGTTAACATTTTTACTTGTGTATGGTCAGATTATAACAATGTTAACATTTTTACTGCAATGTGCTCCACAGATAATAAAATGTTAACATTTTGCCTAGAATATACTAGGATTATAACGATGTTAACATTTTCACTGGCTATTGGATGCTGTTGGGGGCTGTGAGAAGTTGTTAGATGCTGTGTTATGCTACGGGGGTCGTCGGAGGTGATTGGAGGTGTTGGAGGCTGTTGGATGCTGTTGGATGGTGTGAGAGGTTGTTGGAAGCTGTGGGATGGTGTTGAATGCTGTTGGCTGGTGTGGAATTGTGTTGGATGATGTTGGATGGTGTAGGATAGTGCTGGAGGCTGTTGGATGATGTGGGATGGTGGAGGATGGTGTTTCAATGCTGTTGGATGGAATTAGATGGTGTTGGATGGTGTGAGAGGATATTGCAAGCTGTTGGGGCTATTAGATGCTGTTGGATGGTATGTGAGGTTGTTGGATGGCGTTAGATGGTGTTGGCTGGCGTTGGATGGTGTTGGATGGTATTGGAGGTTGTTGGGATTGTGTTGGATAGTGTTGGATGGCGTTGTATGGTGTTGGATACTGTTGGATGGTATTGGAGGTTTCAGGCTGTGGGATGGTGTGGGAGATTGTTGCAGGCTGTAGGGGTCTGTTGGATGGTGTTGAATGCTGTTGGATGGTGTGGGAGGTGGTTGGATGGTGCGGGAGGTTGTTGGATGGTGTTGGACACTGTTGCAGGCTGTTGAATGCTGTTGGATGCTATGCGGTTGTTGGATGGTGTTGAGTGGTGTTGGAGACCTGTTAGATGGTGTTCGATGGTGTTGCAGGCTGTTGCAGGCTGTTGAATGTTGTTGGATACTATGGGAGGTTGTCGGAGGCTGTTGAATGGTGTTGGAGTGTGTTGGATAGTGTTGGATGCTATTGGAGGTTGTCGGAGGTTGTCGGATGCTATGGGAGGTTGTGGGATGCTGTTGGAGGGTGTTGGATGGTGTTGGATGGTGTTGGATGGTGTTGGATGGTGCTGGATGGTGTTGGATGCTATGGGAGGTTGTCAGAGGTTGTCGGATGCTATGGGAGGTTGTGGGATGCTGTTGGATGGTGTCGGATGGTGTTGGATGCTATGGGAGGTTGTGGGAGGCTGTTGGAGGGTGTTGGATGGTGTTGGATGGTGCTGGATGGTGTTGGATGCTATGGGAGGTTGTGGGAGGCTGTTGGATGGTGCTGGATGGTGTTGGATGCTATGGGAGGTTGTGGGAGGCTGTTGGAGGGTGTTGGATGGTGTTGGATGGTGCTGGATGGTGTTGGATGCTATGGGAGGTTGTGGGAGGCTGTTGGAGGGTGTTGGATGGTGTTGGATGGTGTTGGATGGTGTTGGATGCTATGGGAGGTTGTGGGAGGCTGTTGGAGGGTGTTGGATGGTGTTGGATGGTGTTGGATGCTATGGGAGGTTGTGGGAGGCTGTTGGAGGGTGTTGGATGGTGTTGGATGGTGCTGGATGGTGTTGGATGCTATGGGAGGTTGTGGGAGGCTGTTGAATGGTGCTGGATGGTGTTGGATGCTATGGGAGGTTGTGGGAGGTTGTCGGATGGTGTTGGATGCTATGGGAGGTTGTCGGAGGCTGTTGAATGGTGTTGGAGTGTGTTGGATGCTATTGGAGGTTGTCGGATGCTATGGGAGGTTGTGGGAGGCTGTTGGAGGGGGGAGGACTCGGTGCCCGGCTGGAGGCGTGAGTCACGCCGCATCTCCTGCAGGCCTCAGATGGTCGGGGCTTTACGGCCGTATTAAGGGATCAGGGCGGGAGCAGATTAATTAAGCCGTAATCCCCTCCAACATCAACAGCAGTCGCCCCTCACCTCTCCCCTCACCTCGCCCCCCACCTCGCCCCTCACCTCTCCTCTCCCCTCACCTATCCCGTCACCTCGCCTCTCCCCTCACCTCGCCTCTCCCCTCACCTCGCCTCTGACCTCACCTCGCCCCTCCTCTCACCTCCCCTCGCCTCTCACCTCACCTCACCTCACCCCTCACCATCGCCTCTCACCTAGCCTGTCACTATGCCATTCACCTCGCCTGTCATCATGCCTTTCACCTGGCCCCTCACTTCGCTCATCACCTTGCCCCTGACCTCGCATTTCACCTCGCCTCTCACCATGCCCTTCACCTCGCCTCTCACCTCGCCTCTCACCATGCCCTTCACCTCGCCTCTCACCTCGCCTCTCACCATGCCCTTCACCTCGCCTCTCACCTCGCCTCTCACCTCGCCTCTCACCATGCCTCTCACTTCGCTCCTCACCTTGCCCCTGACCTCGCATTTCACCATGCCTCTCACCTCGCCTCTCACCTCACCTCGAGAATCTAACTGGTATTCAACCACAGTATATTGTTGAACATTATAGTACACTGTGCCTCGCTGTACACACTTTGTAACAAGAGACTCCTTCCTGCACTATATAGAGTGCCTATGCTGGACACTATACAGCACGGGCTGCTCCCCACTTTTCTTGTATCAGAGAGGAGGGAGTGTGCTGCACTCCCACATCACTATGCACAACCCAAATGCGATCCTTTCGACAGCTGGAAGACCAGTGCTTCGGCATCGACAAAATGCATGTTCAGATGAATAACATATTTACCAAAGAAACAAGCACCATTTCTTGCAGTGTAATATTACAATGTGCTTGACACCCTCCTCACCGCACTTTAGCATGGCCAGGAAGTTGTGAGCAGTGGCTAGGTGAACACCAACTTTGGTATCCTGCCAGTGATGTATTGGGGGTGGGAGGGAGAGAGGGGGGGGGGGGGGGGGGCGTACTGGCGAGGAGATAATCATAATGGGAGGAGGGGGGGGGGGATTACTCAGTGAACAATTTGTGTTGATAGAGCAAATTATTAACACTAAAAGAATATCTTCATATTCACCATGTATATATTAGTTCAAAGTTACCCTAACCATGACACCGTCAATATAAACATACACGCTGTTATCTCTCACTGCTGTTGGGTAACAACACTGTTCTTCTGTTTTCTTCTATTTTGGCTTTGTAGCAAAGTATCTACAGCAAGGCAGATCTAGGTGTCCTCTTGTTGATGTTGGACTATTATAAACGTGAATGAATGTAACATAATATGGCCGGATAACCAATGCCTCGGTGCTGAAAAGATACCTTTATTTGCTGAATAAAATGATCAGTTTAAAAAAAACACCACTTATAATCATTAGTTATATTGGACTGTCATATTGTTGCCTTAGTGAAGCAACATTTGCATACAACTGTCACGTGTAAGAATTGCTTGAAGAACCCTGTATACGAATATATATATATATATATATATATATATATATATATATATATATATATCTCATACCAGCAATACATTATGATATATTGTGCTGGTATGACATCATATATATTGTGCCGGTATGGAATTATATATATATATATATATATGTATATATATGTATATATATATATATCTGTATATAACTTCCGAGCAAGTGGAGTGTAACACCCCGCACCGGGGGGGGGGGTAGAATGATGCATGCCGGTAGCTCCAACCCCCCAGAGAAAGGGGGGAGGAACAGGACATCATATTATATAAATTATATATAAAATATATATATGGAATGATATATAGTTAAAATAGTGCTAGTGCTGGGATATAACGTGAGCTATATATATATGTTTGTTTATAGATGTTGTTCCTGATATGACACTTTTCATTTCAAGGTTATATACGCTGAGCAGTGTAGGTATATGTCTCTTTGGGATTTGCTAAAGGACAGTATAAAATTAATTTGAACACATTGACAACTTTTAAAAAATTGTCTCTTTGCTGACCAATCATATTTATGGAGTATTTTACTCGTGTAATGTGAATGTGCTTAGATATCGTCTCAGACAATCAATAGATGGTGGTGTTGATGTATTCTGTGATTGTTAATATATGTGGTTGGGGTGTGGAGTAAAAAAAAAAAAAAACGAAGGTGGGGGTGCAGAAGATGTAGACCTAGTTTAGTGGGGAGAGTCAATGTAAGTAGAAGACTGAGAGGGTCGCCTGTCTACACATTGCAGTTGATGTCATCTCTGATTACTACACTGGAAATAATGTTTGTTGAGGTTACATTTTGTTTGTTTGTTTTCGCGTGGCGGGGAGTATATTGCAATGTCAACTGATACGTCATAATTAAAGCTGGGTCCGTGCGTGTAATGGTGTCTGTTTGCAGAGCTGTGTCAATCAAGACAATGGTTAGTGTAGTCAACGCACGATGTGGCCCCCTGTACAATACAACAACATGCGACAAACAGGTACCCATTATTAGGGGCAATTTGAGGAGCAGGATAGGAGGGAGGGGGGGGGGGCATGAACAGGGGTATCTTAAAGTGAGGGTGGAGGGAGGTGCACAGTATACAGAGTCACCCCCACCCCCACCTCCACCCTCACCATAACTCCGCTTGTACATTAGTACTGTAGTAGATTACTCACTAATGCAGGGAAATAGAACACTCCCATCCAGTTTCAACTACATTGAACATCACCCAGGTGACTGCAATTCAGTTGAGACGGGTATTTAACTTAGGGGTATGTGTTAAATTACATGAGTGATTGGAGGGAGAGTGGCTATAGAAATAATAATGCAGTTAGTTCACTGTAATTTTAGTTGAGTTGTTCAGACGGGTTTGGAGGAAAAGGTGTCCTAATAATGGGTCCCTTAATGGGGTTGGTCAATTGACGCACGCACGCACGCACGCACGCACGCACGCACGCGTGTATGCGCGCACATACAGATACACACAGTGAAAATAAAGCTAATTGCTATTTCAGTTTAGTTTACACACACATACACATAACACGCCATGAAAATACAGCCCACTGTTATTTCAGTTCAGTTTACACACATATACCATGAAATTTGAGCCCATTGTAATTTCAATTCAGTTTACACACATACATACACTGAAAATAGAGTCCACTGTAATCTTATTTTAACTTAAACACACATACACTATGAAAATTGAGCCCACTGTGACTTCAGTTCAGTTTACAAACACATACATGCTGAAAATAGTGCCCACTGTAATTTTAGTTTAATTTACACACACATAGACCGTGACAATAGAGACCCTGTAAATTCAGTTCAGTTTACACACACATACACGATGAAAATAGAACCCATTGTGAATTCAGTTAGGATTACACACTCATACACCATGATACACCACACACACATGCACACGCACACAATACCAGTTATATATATAATATATCTAGTTAATATATTACAAAGCCTGCACTCACCGACACACTCGTTGGCCTCGGTGACGGTGGCGCGCGCCCAGGGCCGGTCGAAGTGGAAGGGCTTGCAGCGCTCACAGTCGACGCCCGCCGTGTTGTGGCGGCAGTCGCACTGCAGCCGGCCGTTCTTGTCGGGCGAGCAGGTGGTCGCGTGCCCGTTGCATTTGCAGCGGCCGCCGACGGCGAAGTCGGACAGCGCGTAGTAGTAGCTCTCCCGCGCCTGCTCGTCGCGCTCCTCGTCGCCGTAGGTGTTGAGTCGGTTGAACACGACCATGATGTCGGTGGCGGTGACCCAGTCCTGCAGCACGGGCGAGTTGTCGAAGTCGTGCGCCGTCGGGCGGCCTTCGAGGGTACTAAAGGCGACGCGCGCGCCACTCAGCGGGTCGATGTTGGAGTAGGCGTCCGTGCACAGCGCCTCCTGCTCGTTGGCGCGCGTGATGACGGCGCGCGGCGACTTGTTGTAAATCTTCTTACATTGCGACGAGTAGAACTGGAACGGCACCCAAGTCGAGCCGTAGTCGGTGCTCTTGAAGATGGCCATCGAGTCCGGGCGCGCCGAACAGAACTGCAGACTGACGTAGGTGAGCTCGTACTTCTTGCCGAGCGATAGAGTGAGCGTCACGTTCTGCGGGAACTGCACGAACGACTCGGACATCCAGCAGGTGATGTTGTTGGGGTTGTTGAGGTCCGTCAGGTAGGCGGCTGCATGGCCGCGCTTCGGGTGGTTGGCGTCGCAGATGAAGCAGTTGCGCACCATCTTGCCCTCCGAGTCGGTCGTCGTGCGGCAGTAGCGGGATGGTGGCGTGCCGCACGTGCTCGACGCCTGCACCGCCTTCCCGAAGGCGGCGTTGATGAACTCGGGGATGCACTTCACCGGGCTGCCCTCCTCGTTGTAGCACGGGTCGACGGGCGCCTGCTGCGGGGAGAACATGTTCAGCACCGACTTGGCGCCGGCCGGAGTCGCCGAGGCCACGAGCAGGGCGGTGGCCGTCCACAGCAGGAAGGCGCCCGGGGCGGGTGGTGGCCGGGGAGCCGCGCCGGTCCCAGGGGCGACACGGCCCGACCGCCGGCGGGCGGGGTTGGGGAGGTGCGAGGAGTCGGGCGAAAAGTTGGAGCCCGGGCGGCGTGAGGGCCCGGTCCCGGGGCCCGGCCGTCGGCACGTCGGGGTGGTGGCTGCACCCATGTCGCTGGTGCCCGGCGTCGTGTCGCACGCACCGGTCGGGGTTCTTTACCGGGGCCGGCTGTTAGGGTCCGGGGGTGTGTGGTGTGGGGCAGTGGTTGCGTGTGTGCTGTTTTATAATCCCGCTTGGAGACTGATTGTCTCGCCCCAGAGGGTTCCCTGTCAGTGTGCGTGAGCAGTGCTTGTTTAATAATCAATAATCAATAACCAATAATAAACGCCACAATCACGAGTCAAACATCACCCGCCATTCGCGGGCGCTGCCAAAAACACACACCCGCGCAGACGGGCCAGACCAGGCCGGACCAGGCCAGACTGCGCCCGGGCAAATGGCGGGTTTGGTCGCCGGCGAATTTCCCCTGCCCTCAAATTCAAATCACCGTCAGCGCAGAAATCAATCGAATACCACAAGCCGTTAACTGAACTCAGTCACTGGACGACTGGCTATAATACTCAGTACTGGGCCTGGTGTGTCTATATAACAGCAGTCTTCTAGGATTAATATATAAATGTTATATATAATATGTTTGATATAATATATGTTTGATATAATATATGTTTGATATAATATATGTTTGATATAATATATATTTGATATAATATATGTTTGATATAATATATGTTTGATATAATAAATGTTTGATATAATATGTTTGATATAATATATGTTTGATATATTTATGTTTGATATATCTATGTTATATATTATATTAGATACGTTATAGTTCTTGGGAGAGACGCACAGATCCGCCTGTCCTACTAGTCCGGGGGCGGCTCCTCTCGGCTCACCTGTGCAGGTGAGGTGTCGCGTGTGATGCAGGTGTGCTGTGTTTGCCAGGTAGACCCCCCTCCAGGGTCCGACTCCACCTCACCAGGCCTTGTGTCCCGGCGTTCCTGAGCGAGAGAGACGCGCTCCGACACTTCCGCCGTGTGCACGCCAGACACCCCGGGCACAAGCAGAGGCACAGACACGGGCACATGCACAGGGGGAGCGGCGACGGAGATTGTCCCTGGAAACAAACAGAAATAGGCTTCCCAACCGAATGTGCACGCGCACACAAGCACCCACTGGTAGCACAGGATCTCAAACTGCGCACCAAAAAAAGCGTCAATTCTGCGACAGCGATTTTTGAATCCCGAAAAGGGTTTTTTCTTCTTCAATGTGCACAACTTGGGCTTTCGTACATGAACAGGCGATGTGTGCCTGTCTAGATATATGGTATATATCTATATGTATGTCTGTCTCAGTGTCTGTTGTTGGTGGTAATTAAATATAGAAGGCAACAATCTTAACACGCCACCTGAGTTGACCGACTCAACTCCGCTCCACGAGTACTAGTAGTAGCCAGTTAGAGAACCACTCTCTTCTCCAAGTGGACAGAAAGTCTTCAAAATGTTGCGTCCCCGTTGAGAGGATGCGTGTAGTTCTAGTAGTAGTAGCAGCACTAGTCGAGGCCTCAGGGGTTTTGTGCGCCCGTCGCGCCTGCCAGCTTGTTCTGCAGAACTCCAACACAGGCCAGACTGTAGCGAGTTCACCCACCCCTCACTGGGAAGCAGCCCGCTGGAGCTGCGGCAACAACAGCTTGTAGTAGCGCTTGTGGTCACCAGTAACTAGCAGCAACTACTGGTTCCAGCCAGCCTGTGGGTGGAGGTAGGTGTGGAGGTACAGCCTGTGGTTGGTCAGTCAGGGCCCGCCTGGCCGCGCCCGGCGCGTGCCGCTGTCCTGCCGGCGGGTAGGTTCCGGGGGTGGGCCGCGGTGGTCACGGCGCCGTCTGCGCTGGCGGGTTTATGGTCGCTGCCGCAGTTGTAGCAGCGTCGCCCATGCTCCTCACGTTACGGTCTCGATACCTCGACTGGAGTGGCCCGTCTCCTCGGCCACACTTTGTTCCCCCCCCCCTCCCCGTGCGCCCAACCCCCAACCCCCTGCACCCACCCTCCACTCACACGCCGCCAGGGTGCGCGCTACAGCGCCACCGCCACCAAGTTGGTAATTTGGTACTCGGTCGCGCCCCCTGCGGGGTATTTTGTGAACTAATTCGGCTGAGACTTTTCTCGCGAGTTCCCGCTGCCGCGTGTACTTCGACACGTGCAATGTTATAGGGTGTTTTTGTTGGCATTGTACTTTAGTAAATAACATATAAAAATGTCTAAGCAAAAATTCGTCTTGTCGCATGAAAATAACCCAGATAAAAATAGCTCTAAATCTAATATAATAATAACCGTGGATAAATTAAGAACAAGTATAATCTATTTATACATATCTGCCAGTATCCACGATTATCTATACATTTATCCGTCTACCTACCCTCACCCATGTAACCATAGTGAGAGTATGCGATGTCCTATTTTAGTATTCTTGAGCTGTAGTGAAATCCGCCAATGATGAATTTCACACATTTCTTCTTCTTCTTCTTCTTCATTTTATCCTTTTTTCCTTTTCACATTTCTTCTAATTAAGTTTTCATATCCTCCCCATTTCCCCATCGTTCTTCTTCTTCTTCTTCTTCTTCTTCTTCTTAAACACGCGATCTTTTTGTCATGTGAATGCTGATGAACAGTTTCTGAAATTTAATTCAAAGTATAAAAAGAAAACCAAAAAGCTATTTAAAGTTGCATAGTCCAATGCCATTGAGTTGACTTTCTGCCATTTTCTAAGATAAACACATTAGATTCATCATTATAATCTACTTTTAGTTTGAAGCAATTTTATTTTAATTGCCCGCGCTTAGAAATTGCCAAATTAATTTTGCCAAGCACACCAAAACTTGGACACTATAGTCTACTGCAAGTAGAAAGTTCTATTACGTTGACTTAGGTTCTATTAAGTTGACTTAGGTTCTATTAAGTTGACTTAGGTTCTATTAAATTGACTTAGGTTCTATTAAATGGACTTAGGTTCTATTAAATTGACTTAGGTTCTATTATCTTGACCTAGGTTCTATTAAATTGTCTTAGGTTCTATTAAATTGACTTAGGTTCTATTAAATTGACTTAGGTTCTATTAAATTGACTTAGGTTCTATTAACTTGACTTAGGTTCTATTAAATTGACTTAGGTTCTATTAAATTGACTTAGGTTCTATTAAATTGACATAGGTTCTATTAAATTGACTTAGGTTCTATTAAATTGACATAGGTTCTATTAAATTGACATAGGTTCTATTAAATTGACTTAGGTTCTATTAAATTGACTTAGGTTCTATTAAATTGACATAGGTTCTATTAAATTGACATAGGTTCTATTAAATTGACTTAGGTTCTATTAAATTGACATAGGTTCTATTAAATTGACTTAGGTTCTATTAAATTGACATAGGTTCTATTAAATTGACTTAGGTTCTATTAAATTGACTTAGGTTCTATTAAATTGACATAGGTTCTATTAAATTGACTTAGGTTCTATTAACTTGACCTAGGTTCTATTAAATTGACTTAGGTTCTATTAAATGGACGTAGGTTCTATTAAATTGACTTAGGTTCTATTATCTTGACCTAGGTTCTATTAAATTGTCTTAGGTTCTATTAAATTGAGTTAGGTTCTATTAAATTGACTTAGGTTCTATTAAATTGACTTAGGTTCTATTAAATTGACATAGGTTCTATTAAATTGACTTAGTTCTATTAAATTGACTTAGGTTCTATTAAATTGACATAGGTTCTATTAAATTGACTTAGGTTCTATTAAATTGACATAGGTTCTATTAAATTGACTTAGGTTCTATTAAATTGACTTAGGTTCTATTAAATTGACTTAGGTTCTATTAAATTGACTTAGGTTCTATTAAATTGACATAGGTTCTATTAAATTGACTTAGGTTCTATTAAATTGACATAGGTTCTATTAAATTGACCTAGCTTCTATTAAATTGACTTAGGTTCTATTAAATTGACATAGGTTCTATTAAATTGACCTAGGTTCTATTAAATTGACTTAGGTTCTATTAAATTGACTTAGGTTCTATTAAATTGACTTAGGTTCTATTAAATTGACATAGGTTCTATTAAATTGACTTAGGTTCTATTAAATTGACATAGGTTCTATTAAATTGACTTAGGTTCTATTAAATGGACTTAGGTTCTATTAAATTGACTTAGGTTCTATTAAATTGACATAGGTTCTATTAAATTGACCTAGGTTCTATTAACTTGACTTAGGTTCTATTATCTTGACCTAGGTTCTATTAAATTGTCTTAGGTTCTATTAAATTGACTTAGGTTCTATTAAATTGACATAGGTTCTATTAAATTGACTTAGGTTCTATTAAATTGACTTAGGTTCTATTAAATTGACATAGGTTCTATTAAATTGACTTAGGTTCTATTAAGTTGACTTAGGTTCTATTAAATTGACGTAGGTTCTATTAAATTGACTTAGGTTCTATTAAATTGACTTAGGTTCTATTAAATTGACTTAGGTTCTATTAAATTGACATAGGTTCTATTAAATTGACATAGGTTCTATTAAATTGACTTAGGTTCTATTAAATTGACTTAGGTTCTATTAAATTTACATAGGTTCTATTAAATTGACTTAGGTTCTATTAAATTGACTTAAGCTAGGATTCCTTACACGCGGTATGCGGTATGCGAATGCGGCAAAACATCGAAAAGCATCTAAGTCAATGGGGGTGATTCCTTACACACAGTATGCGGCATGCGGCATGCGAATACTGAATCAGTCCATGTAGCGATCGGTGCGGCATGCGAATGCGAATGCCCATAGACAACAGTGCTAGAGAAACCTGACACTATGTGTGTGGGTGTGGGGGAAAGGACCCAAACCGTTCGCATACTGCATGCCGCATACCACGTGTAAGGAATCCTAGCTTAAGGTTCTATTAAATTGACTTAGGTTCTATTAACTTGACTTAGATTCTATAAAATTGACTTAGGTTCTATTAAATTGACTTATGTTCTATTAAATTGACTGAGGTTCTATTAACTTGACTTCTATGCGGCAACAAATACTTGACAAGTGCACCACTATCGAAGCTGGATATGTAGGATCAAATTTAGATAAGTGTTTTGGGTTTGAAGATATTGATGCTTTGATGCAGCTTTAAAAAAAAAGAAGGAAGTTAAAGAACTCCACTTTTCTTCGAAAAAAAAACACCATACAAGGAAAAGACACGGCCTTCTTAACTCGTTTAACTGTTGATACATGGCCACAACAGCAGACGACTTTTGGAGTGACAAATGTTCAGTTACCGGCAGCATCTATCGGAGGGCAGCGTCCATCGTCATTCTGGGCATTAACTGGTGAGTTTGCCTCGATTTACAGATGGGGGCCCTGACCTACTAATAATTCCGCCACATAAGTGAACAAGTACAACTATTCAATAAATTCAAACGGTCTCTGACACAGTGACAGTGACATACAGTTTTGGGCTTAGAAAAATGGGCAATTGCCACTGTCTCGAGAAATGTTCTGACCCACAACATTATGATTAGTCATGTTGGAATTCAGGTGAATATTTGCTTTAAATCTAGAATTTCAATTTGTTAAGGGGGGCATTTAGTTCTAGTGAAACGGCGTCACGGGACATGCGTGACGGCAGGCCTTACCGGCCGTGCGCATGCGCGAGCACGTTCGCGCTCACGGTGAGCACTATAGGGGGCTTAGGGACGGACACAGGGAGCAGCCGAGAACAGACGAGACGCGTGACGAGAACGGGCGAGAGCAGACGACAAACCCGCAAAGACGCCGCAGAAAGGGCGGGAAGGCATCGATCAACGCGGTGTACGTCAGTGGAAGCCTGGCAGGCGATGTGATGGCTCCACAAAAGGCACCGAGGCTATCTCTTGTTACACACCGGGGGTTCATGGTGAGTTATGAGGGAGTGTGTGGTGTGTGTGTGTGGTGTGTGGTGTGTGTGCGCACATGTTACTGGACGACGATCTCAGTAGTTGCACCCAGGGTGGACTATGGTCAAAGATCTACAGGCAGCGATTCCCCGAATGCGATTCACTGGTTCTTAATCTTATTGTGGATTGGCAACCGACATAAAACAGCGAAAGATTCCAAGAACCAATGCTGTTGCGTGTTGGGGCTTCGCGTCATAGGTTTTATGTTCTAGCAACATCTAAGGTCATATCAGGATGGGCATTGGCTTTTAGCAGCGTGCGCTGATAGCGACTTTATAGTGCTGCCCAACTGGTAGTCTGTGCCGCCGGCACCATGACCCGGTATTTCATCACATTATCCCAATACTGAAGAAACCAGTCATTACCATATCCTAGCTGGCTGAGTGCTAGGCTAAATAGCAACATTGGTTTTACTCAACCGATGTTCGAACCCACGATCTCCTGCACAGGTGCGGCGAGATGGCTGAAACGGTAAGAGTGCTGACTGCCTTCCCATGTTGGGGGTCGTGGGTTTGAACCCCGGCCAAGTCAAATCAATGACTTACAAATTTGATGAGTATCACTACCTAGCATAGCGCTCGGCATTACTAATACTAGAATAATAAAAGGACTGGTTTTGTCAGTATCTGAATAATATGACTAGCTTTAATTCCCAAGAGGGAGAGACTGGAAAAGTGAAAAAAGAGCTGTCTAGTGCTGATTTACTGTAGAAAATCAGGGCAGAAGTTTGATATACCTGTATTGTATTCGGGCTTCATAATCTGGTACTGTGGTAGATGTCTGCTTTTAATTATTGTTTAAAAAGATGTCTTTCTTACAAGATAAATAGGGAAATAAACAAAGATGGTGGGTGGATGTACTAAGAACCACACTACAGCTATATACATCGGCTAGTGCTACCCCATTTAGCGCTGATTCACTATAACGCTAATTTATTCACTCTCCCAGTTCAGCAGCCAATAGGAAGCCGGCAACCACCTCTCCACCCTCCATACATGGGAGATCAAACCAGAATGGGAATCCGACTTGGGTTTTTTCCACTGCTTTCGACCATGCAGACGCAGGGGTCATCTAACTATAACACAATCAACTATTGAGGCCAATTTACCGACTCATCCATTTTATCCACTATTCCTTCACTATATTGCAATATTATTTAAAACATTAGTTCTGTGTCTCTCAGTAGGTCAGTACTATACAATAAAGTCGCAATGCGTGCGTGCTGTCACAAGTCGGTGCCCATGCCATTATCTTAAAACAACAAACAAATTACGTATATAAAGAAAAGAATAGACTACATCACGGTTCCAGCGGCGCGGTGCATTGTGGGATGCATCAGAGCAAAACAACCCACCCAGAAGCACATGGCACATGCTAATACACTGGGGGCAGCTATGAAATGTGCTAGTTTCAGCTCATCTCAGCTCTTGTTCGAAACATAGAATACCAACTAAAAAAATATATATAATACATTAAGATATTATTCTTTTATCCAGCATTGCATTTAGATCAATATAATCAGGACATCGTATGCCATGTGAATTTAGATTTAGACAAATCTAGGCACTTAGAGTAGTGTTAGAGCCATAGCCAGAGTCAGTTTTACTTATTTTATTCATGTTTTTATTTATATCCTATGGTTAATGACATTTGTAGAAATAGAAAATGAGTAGGGTTAATCAGATATTGGTTATATATTTCTTTGAAACAAGTTTTTGTTGACACATTTGACATTTTAATATTTAGAACAAGAATTACTTCTGGCTAATCAATGGTGATGTAAACATCAGCCTGTAAAGTGACTGAAATTGCATGTTTCTTAGCTCAAAATGATTAATTATGGAGAGTTGTGTCTTAATCATATTCATTATATTATTATATTGCATCCTTCCGTCCATTTTTGTGCCAAATTGTTATGTATTTCTATTTATTTTGAATAATATGCCAGTTTTGCCCTATGCGTATTGGCAAACTCAATGGCCGTACGCCATACTCACTGCATTGTCAATGGCAGTGAGCAATCTCCATACAGAAAAAGTAAAATATTGATAAAACCACACCACCTAGACACAGACCGCTTGGAACACATATAGAAAACATGTTTAACAAAAAGATTATATTAAAATAATACGGTTAGGCTTTTGGATTTCTATTAATTTTGAATAAAACTCATGTTTTTCACTACACGTATTGACAAACTCAATGGCCGTACACCTTTGCTTTGCTCCCAACGCCGTTTTCAGCGCATGCACAGTCGGAACCGTGATGTAGTCTATTCCTCCACTGCAACTGACAAGTCTAACGCAGCAGGGGGAGAGGTGGGCGGATGGTGGCACCACTGGTACAGCTCGGTAAGTTGGTAGGCCTATAGAAAGGCATAGATGATGGTAATCACCTTCCGTACACTTATACTCGGATAATACGTTTGTACATCACATACAAACTATGTGCATATACACGCGTATGTCCTCAATTCAAAAACATAATTATAATGACCGAAGAAAAAAAAAAAACATGAAAATAAAGTATGTATATATATAAGATTGTTATCGGATTCCAGCAGACGCAACAATTGGGACACTCCTTCCCTTCAGATAAAGATTGCATTCCGTCAGTTAAGATGTGCGTATATTTTCTAACGTTGACACACACTTGAACAGGTTCCTAATTCTACAGATCTCTCGTTATGAGGATACCTCAGATGTGGATTCGGGGACCACGCCAAACCTTATCAGCATGTACACAATACGCATCCATATTGAGCACAGAACTTAAAAACACTCTTATTGGCACCTGCTGACCTGCTTTAAAATCGATAAAAAGACAGATTAAAGTTGCATAGTCCGAAGGGTTTGAGTTTCTGTGAGTTGATGTGAATTAGTTTTGGCAAGCTTGCCCAAACTCTGACACTAGTGACACTGTCAGTGACACTATAGACTTTTGGGGCCATATGCATGATGCGGTGTTAGCGTCGTTTTGTGTTAAAACTTGACACCGTTTAGCTATCTCCGAGATGGGGAATTAGGTCACGCGGTATGTAGAGGTGCCTAACACTTTCATGATAGCTAAAAGGGCAGTTATTTTGAGATTTGGAGTCTGTTCCCGGCGATCACCGCTATTTGACAACATCGCCGCCGATTATTGGTTTACTTTGACCAAAATCCGGCGGCGGCTTTAATATCGCTTCGATTTTATTGTTTGTTTGTTGTTGTTTTATGTCCTAGCAACATCTAAGGTCATATCAGGATGGGTACCGACTTGTGACAGTGCACACTCATGGTGACTTTATAGTGCTGTCCCACTGGGAAACCAGGCCGCCGGCACCATGACCTGGTATCCCACTCAGTCACATTATCCTGACACTGAGCACACCAGTCCTTGCCCTGTCCTAATAATGCCGAGCGCCTGGCTAGGAAGCAACAAGTATCAATTTTTAAGTCATTGGTTTGACTCGACCGGGGTTTGAACCCACGACCCCACGATCTACCAGCATGGGAGACGGATGCTCTAACTCATTCGGCCATCCCGTCTGGTTCGCTTCGATTTTAAGGTTAATTGGATGAAATTTCACTTATTGCATATGTAATTCTGTTAAATATGATAGCATTGAATAGATTTGGCCCTAATCAATACCTAACACCGCCGGGCACCAGCAAGCCTTGTTATTGCTGAGCCTGTTCCCGGCGAGCACCGCTATTTCCCAATATTGTAGCCGATTCGGCAGCGGTGGCGATTTGTTTTGGTTACATTCGTCGATTCGACAATATTAATATCGCCGCCAATTTAGCGGCGACGTTAATATCGCTTCGATTTTAGGGTTAATTTGATTCAATTTCAGTTATTGCGTATGTAATTCTGTTAAATATGATAGCATTGAATAGATTTGGGCCTAATCGATACCTAACACCACCCTTAAACCACCTATGGAACAGGTTTACCATAACCTAGTTTACACTTGTGGCGTTAGCCTTATCACTGACCCTTGCATGCGACTTTTCGCTGCTAAACGGGGGATTCCCGCCAAACACTGTTTTGGCTCGCTAACACCGACCCATGCATATGGCCCCTGCTGCAGTAACAAGTTCTATTAAACTGAACCAGTGTTCCCTTCCATGCAGAAACAAATGTTTAATAAGTGCATCAGTATCTAAGTTAGATATGTCAAATCAAATCTAGATAATTGTTTTGGTTTTTAAAATTTGATATTTCATTGGACTATGCAATTTTAGACATAAATTGAAGAGAAAGATGTGTATTTATATGTACAAGGGGATATAATATTATATATTTCACACATACTCACAAATTATCTCAATTATATTACCAACCACTCTATTGATACTGAACATCATCACAGCGCTGTTCCACATGCCCTGCTTAAAGCTGCATAGTCGGATGAAGCATCACATTTTCAAAACCAAAACAATTATCTACACTTGATTGTAAATATAGCTAACTTACATCCTGATGCACATATTAAGTATTTGTTGCTACATAGAAGGGAATACTGAGCCAATTTAATATAATCTGTTACTGCTGAAGCCTATGGTGTCAGACATTTGGGGTGCTTGCCAAAATTAATGTTGCATGCTTGCAGTTGCACTTCAAATACCTCCAAAGTTAGCCATTTAAAATAAAAGTTACCACAAACTAAAGTACGGGAGGATATAACTATCAAATTAATATATTTATCTCAGAAAAAGGGCCGAAGCTCAAAACCATCGGACTATGCAACTTTAATAGAACTGATATTGAACTGGCTGCAATATGAAATCAGTTTACTGTCAATAATATCGACATCTTAAATCTTGCCTATCAAAATAGCAAAGGTCTGAAGAGTAATAATTAGATAATGGCCCTGCCACATTACGATGTATCTCGCCAGCTCGCCGCCAACACGGAAAACCACTTTTCTACGTCGAGATACATCAAACTTTTCGGCGTGGGGGGAAAAGTTTGACGTCAATGCAATGTAGTGGGCGTAAGTGTAGCGTGCACCCGATGTTGTGGTAACGTATGTCGATGCGTGAGAGAAAAAAACAAAAAAAGGTGGGCGAAACATGTGGCTAACGAACCTCCCAAGCATGTGGCGTGTACATAGTGTAGGCATAACGTGCTCCCAGCATTCCGCTAGCGACCGGCCGATGTGTTGCACGACGTTTGAGAGCGTGGTGCCAGCGCGTGAGCAACGCCTGTCCAACGACACTCCAGCGCGTTTTGGTGTTGCACCAGCTTTGCGGCAGCGCTTGAGACGTTGGCCTAATGCGTGAGTAACGCTTCCTGATGTGTGGGGGGCAACCGACCCACCCGCACCTTGGGTATAAATAAGGCTGCAGTCTGGCTCTCTCCTCACCTCCACCAGCATGCCAGGGAAGAAGACCTCATCAGCACCCAGCCGTGGACGTGGCAAAGGGAAAGGGAAAGGGAAAGGGAAAAGCAGGAAGAGGATGACGGAGGAGACATCACCATCTCCACCACAATAGCCAGCATCTCCACCTGCACCATCTAGTCAGCCTGGACAGACGATGGAGATCCAGTCCACATCTCCGTCACCTCCTCGGTCACGCCACTCATCCGTCGCCTCCACCTCATCAAACACGCAGCAGGGGGGAAACAAGAGGAGGGTGAGGAAGTGCGACTGCACTCTGACCGCAGCAGACGAGGAACTGATGCTGGAGTTCCTGCATGACAACCCCGTCATATGGAACATCTGGATGAGTGATTACAGGCGGACGGACAAAAATGCGAAGCTTTGGCAGGACCAGGCCGAAACGATGGGCAAAACTGCGGCCCATCTCCAGGGCTGGTTCAAGTCCCTACGCGACTGCAACACGCGGCTGCACAAGAAAAAGAGCGGTGATGGGGCTCCCCTTCGCACCGAGAGGGAGCAGTGGATATTGGACAAGTTTGGGTTCCTGAGTTCAGTCGTCAGGCACCGGCCTAAGGCCTGCAGAACTGTAAGTACTATATATTTTACTGACATTGTAACTTGCAATGATGTGCATTTTGTTCATTATACACCTCCTTTTGGATAAATCTTTTTTTATTTTTTTTTTGTGACAAGTTTTTTATTCTGCGCATAATGTATAAGCTCGTATGTATTTATTTTAATGGCATTATGATTTGCAATGTGCATTTTATTCATTATAGACCTCATTCAGGATGCAGCTATGTATATATTGTAATGGGATTATAATTTGCAATGATGTGTTTTTTTTTATTCTTTACCTAATTTTGCCCAATCAATTTGTATTCATGTTACTTATGGTGCTTTATTATTGTGTCTTGCAGGTGTTTGCCACCATAGATGCACCTCAGAGTGATCTGGGGGCTGCAGAGTCAGCCTTTGCCGACCTGCAGATCAGGATCGACGACCAGCCGGGCAGACCCCCAGCTGCGGCCCAAGGCAGAGCGAAGGAGGACAGGAGTCTGCTGACAACTCTCCAGCAGCGCGTTGATCGATCGGGGAAGCTGCTGGAGAACCCGCAGCCCATACAGCACGGCCCATGACAGTGGCGGGGGCATTTGGCAACTTCGCCAGGGAAGCGATGGAGACTATGTCCAAGGGCCAAGCCAAGAAGGCACGGGCCAGGATAATTTAGGCCTTTGCCCAGTTAGCCTACTTAATACAAAAGGTAATCTCACAAGTAACTAAATATGAACCCTGCCCCCCCCCCCCTTTAAATAAGTGACAAGTTAAATTTGGCACTTAAAAAGTAATTAAACTTCCCCATAACGTAACCTTCCCAACCCTATTTTAATAACTGACATGTAAATTTGTCAGTGTAAAAGTAATCTTCCCCACCCAATTTTATTAACTGACATGTAAATTTGTCAGTGTAAAAGTAATCTTCCCCACCCAATTTTAATAACTGACATGTAAATTTGTCAGTGAATAAGTAATCCTCCCCACCCAATTTAAGAACCGACATGTAAATCTGTCAGTGTATAAGTAATCCTTCCCACAGAATTCAAGAACTGACATGTAAATCTGTCAGTGTATAAGTAATCCTCCCACCTAATTTAATAAACTGACATGTAAGTTTGTCAGTCTATATATAATTGGGGCCAGAAAACATTAAAGAAACCTACCCCACCCAAATTAATAACTGACATTTTAAGTTTGGTTCGGTATAAACAACAGATATTGATACCTTTTATTTAAACCAATAGAACTAAGAGTAAGACATTCTTTTACATACAGATATCACAGTAAATATGACAAATGACAGAGATCACAGTACAATAACATCACAGTACAAAGACATCACTAGATCATATTGTCCTGCCATTCAACGGAACCGGCTGGGGAGTTGGTCCAGTCCTTGAGGAGATTCCGCTGCTCCTTTCCTGCCCTGGAGCCAGTGTTCATGCCAGGTATGTGAGCGCGTAGCTCTGGCAGGTTTAGGCCCTCTCTCCATGGTCCAGGGATGACATTGTGGTGGCCATTGTCTTCACGGTCTAGCTGCTGATTCTGGAGCAAGGGATATCGCATCCTCATCATGTTGTGTAGGATCATGCACATGGTGATGATCAGCTTCACGGTGGAGGGGAGGTGCTGCATCGTGCTGAGCAGAACCTAGAATCGGTTTGCCAGGATGCCAAAAGAATTCTCCACGACTCTCCTAGCTTGGAAAATCCTGTAGTTGAAGATGTGTTGCTCATGCGTCATACCCCTCCCGATGTACGGCTTCATCATTGTGGGGTGTAGGGCGAAGGCATCATCACCGATCAGGAAGTAGGGTACAGAGTCCTGGCCATTGACGATAGGCTCGCTGGCAGGTAGACCGAAAGTACCATCTTCGATGCCCGCCTTCAGCTCAGAGTCATTGAAAACCTGCGCATCTGATGCCAAACCCGTTCCACCGACATCTGCCCAGATGAATTTGTAGTCTGCATCAACAAGCGCCAAGAGAACGATCGAGTAGAATCCCTTATAGTTGTAGTAGAGGGATCCATTCTTTGGGAGACACCGGCAGGCAATATGCTTCCCATCTAGTGCTTCTCATGTGTGGGGGAAGTTCCACCTCCCCATGAACTTTTCCGAGATGGCACGCCATCCATCAGGAGTCGTGGGGCAGGTCATCATATCGTCAATGTATTCAGTGATGACTGCTTTACACACCTCTCTCACAATGAGTGATTGCGTGTTGTGGGGGACCCTCCACCCAAACTTCATGGAGAAATACCTGCTCCCAGAGGCTAGGTGACGCAGAGTGAGAGCAAGCTCTCACTCTGCGTTGTGGTGGTGGTGGTGGTGGTGGTGGGGGGGGCGCTCTGGTCTCTGGAATGCTTCCGACCTCGCACACCATGACCCTCGGGCCTTGAACCTCACATCAGGCGATAACGGTTTATAAACTTAATACCTTCACACACACCACTTATTGTACATATGCATATGTGTGCATCTGTTCTGTGTGGGTGTTTGTGTGGGTGTATATATGTGTCTGTTCCATGTGTGTTTGTGTGGCAGTGTATATGTGTCTGTTCTATGTGTGTTTGTGTGGCTGTGTATATGTCAGTGTTCCATGTATGTTTGTGTGGCTGTGCATATGCATCTGTTCCATGTGTGTTTGTGTGACTGTGTATATTTGTCTGTTCCATGTGTGTTTGTGTAGCTGTGTATATGTGTCTGTTCTATGTGTGTGTGTGGCTGTGTATATGCATGTGTTCCAGGTGTGTTTGTGTCACTGTGTATATGCATCTGTTCCATGTGTGTGTGACTGTGTATATGCAACTGCTCCATGTGTGTTTGTGTTGCTGTGTATATGGGTCTGCTCCATGTGTGTTTGTGTGGCTGTGTGTATGTGTCTGTTCTATTTGTCTTTGTGTGGCTGTGTGTGTGTCTGTGCCATGTGTGTTTGTTTGGCTGTGTATATGTGTCTGTTCCATGTGTTTGTGTGGCTGTGTATATGTGTCTGTTCCATGTGTGTTTGTGTGGAGGTGTATATGTGTCAGTCCATGTGTGTTTCTGTGGTTGTGTATATGTGTCTATTCTATGTATGTTTGTGTGGTGGTGTGTATGTGTCTGTTCCATGTGTGTTTGTGTGATTGTGTATGTGTGTGCTCCATGTGTGTTTGTGTGGCTGTGTGTATGTGTCTGTTCCATGTGTGTTTGTGTGGCATGTATATGCATCTGTTCTATGTGTGTTTGTGTGGCTGTGTATATGTGTCTGTTCTATGTGTGTTTGTGTGGCTGTATATATGTGCCTGTTCCATGTGTGTTTGTGTGGTTGTGTATATGTGTCTGTTCCATGTGTGTTTGTGTGGTTGTGTATATGTGTCTGTTCCATGTGTGTTTGTGTGGTTGTGTATATGCATCTGTTCCATGGGCGTTTGTGTGGCTGTGTATATGTGTCTGTTCCATGTGTGTCTGTGTGGCTGTGTATATGTGTCTGTTCCATGTGTGTTTGTGTGCCTGTGTATATGTGTCTGTTCCATGTGTGTTTGTATGGTTGTACATATATGTGTCTGTTCCATGTGTGTTTGTGTGGTTGTGTATATGCATCTGTTCCATGGGTGTTTGTGTGGCTGTGTATATGTGTCTGTTCTATCTGTGTTTGTGTGGCTGTGTATATGTGTCTGCTCCATGTATGTTTGTGTGGCTGTGCATATGCATCAGTTCTATGTGTGTTTGTGTGGCTGTGTATGTGTCTTCCATGTGTGTTTGTGTGGCTGTGTATATGCATCTGTTCCATGTGTGTTTGTGTGGCTGTGTATGTGTCTGTTCCATGTGTGATTGTGTGTCTGTGTATACATGTGTCTGTTCTATGTGTTTGTGTGGCTGTGTGTATGTGTCTGTTCTATGTGTGTTTGTGTGGCTGTGTATATCAATCTGCTCCATGTGTGTATACATGTAAGGATGTGTATATGTGTGTGTTCCATGTGTGCACATATGTGACTGTGTAAATGTGTTTGTGTGTGTTCCATGTGTGCAGATGTGTGTAATGTATTTCTGTCTGTGTTATGTGTGCATGTGTGTATCTGTGTATGTATGTCTGTGTGTGTTCCATGTTTGCATGTGTCTGTGTTTGTTCAATGTAAATGAATGTAGTTGTGTGTATGTGTCTCTGTGTGTTCCACATATGTATATATGTGGTTATGTGTATGTGCGTCTTTTGTGTGTTCCATGTGTGCATGTGTGGTTGCATGTATGGTGTGTGTTCCATATATGTGGCTGTGTGCATGCATGGTTATGGGTGCATTCCATGCATGTGTGTGACTGTGTATGTTCCACATGTGTGGCTGTAGGTATGTGTCTGTGTTCCATGTGCATATGCATGTCTGTGCGTATGCTTCATGTGTGTACATGTGTTGTGTTGTGTGCATGTGTGTTCCATGTGTGTATGTGTGACCGTATGTACATGTATGTGTGTGTTCCATGTGCGCATGTGTGTATGGTCTGTGTTTCACATGTGTGTAACTGTGCATGTGTGTGTTACATGTGCACATGTGTGGTGTGTATGGTCTGTGTTTCACATGTGTGTAACTGTGCATGTGTGTGTTACATGTGCACATATGTAGTGTATATGGTGTGCGTTCTACATGTGGTGGTGTGTATGGTGTGTGTGTTCCACGTGTGTAACTACATATGTGTGTTTCATGTGTACATCTGTGATATGCATGGTGTGTGTGTTCCATGTGTGTGTCTATGTGTACGTGTGATGTGTGGGCGACAATGCGGGACTTTAACATCACACACAGACACTCAGCTGACCGATTAGTTACAGAGTGCGGTGGAGCCGGACCAGTGAAAAGCACGCCAGATTAGGGCAGTCAATAGAAGGCCCAGATAATCGACACTTCCGTAAACGTAATATACTGTGGCCATAAATCAACACATTGTCTCATGCTAATCTGCTCGACACGCGTATCACTGGAAGCTTGCAGTGTGATGAGCTTATCTCAAAGATTGCAGTTGTCAAAACAGTGCTACAGTGTGCCAGGTAGCAGTAGAAGAGTCTCCAGGTGCTCTACCATCATATTGGAGGTTACAGAAAAGCTTTTACAATACGCCTATTCCGAATCAAGTTTACCGTCGGTGTTAGGGCCCAAATCTATTCAATGCGATCATATTTAACAGAATTACATACTCAAATTGTGAAATTTCATTAAATTAACCCTAAAATCGAACCGATATTAATGCCGCCGCTACATCGGCGGCGATATTAATATTGTCAAATCGATGAATGTAAACTAAACAAATCGCCAGCGCACGCCACCGCTGCCGCATTGGCGGCGATATATTAGAGCCAAATCTATTCAATGCTATCATATTTAACAGAATTACATACGCAATAAGTGAAATTTCATCAAATTAACCCTAAAATCGAAGCGATATTAATGCCGCCACCGAATTTTCGTCAAATTAAACCAATAAACGAACCGATATTAATGCCGCCACCACCGAATCGGCTGCAATATTGTGAAGTAGCAGTGCTCGCCGGGAACATGCTCACCAGTAACAAGGCTGCTGGTTCCCGGCCGCCGAATCAGTGGCAATATTGTCAAATAGCGGTGCTCGCCGGCTACAGGCTCAGAGGGATTTCCCAAATCTATAAATAACGCATCGGTTAGCTAACTCCGCCGCACTTTGGCCACATACATTTCCCGTGACACATAAAAAGTTGTTCATACATTTGGCCCCTGGTGACCAAATTTGATATAAATTGTCACCCTAAATTTGGTCCTAATGTAGGTTGCACTGCAGTGAAATTGTTCCAGAAATATTGTACAATAAATAAAATATCACTTTGTGTATTATTCATCACCTCCACCCACCTTCGGGTGTGTAAACTGAAGCTGTGACCCGGCATGCAGGGACACAACTTCAGTCCTTACTGAGGGACCAGCGGAACACATGTATTGAACTTATGCTGGTTTTATGGGTTTTTCATTTGTTTTGCCTTAGGTTTTGTATCCCTAGAGACATTTCATCTCCAATGAGCAACTTATTTTTGCGGCCATAGAATAATAAAAAAAGAAAACCCCAAAAGCATATGTAAACAAACACACACAGGCAATTTCACATTATTGCTAGTAGTAGTAAGCAGATATACACACGTGCGTGAGCAGGATTTACGTCTTAGTAACATTTAAGGTAATAAATCAAGGTGGGTACCGAGTTACAGTCAGCAATGTAGGCTTCCACTCCCGACTGTTAAAGTTGCATAGTCCGATGGTTTTGAGTTTTCTGTAATTTTTCTTAAATAAATATGTTAGATTTTTCACGAATAGTAATATCTAATTTACATTAGTTGAAAGTTACTTTTATTTTAAATGGTAAACTTTTGAGATATTTGATGTGCAAACATGGAAAATTAGTGTTGGCCAAGCTTGCCAAAACTCTGACACCATAGACCTCTGCAGTAACAGGTTCTATTAAATTGACTCAGCATTCCCTTCTATGTATAAACAAATGTTTAATAAGTCCATCAGTATCTAGGTTAGATATGTAAAATCAAATGTAGATAATTGTCTTAGTTTTGAAAATTTGATATTTTATCGGACTATGCAGCTTTAATGGAAATGAATACATATAACTATAATAACCCCCCCCCCCCCCTAACACACGCACCAATGTTTTATACATGTATGGAGTTCTCGTCCTGTCAACTAGCAAAGACATGCACGTTTAATCGTACAAAGGTAAACTACGTACGGTTTGATAAATCATGTTTTTAATTAGATAAGCTCGACTGATATCATACGCAACATTCCATCAGACAGTAATATATGCCGACTAGTAGGACTAGATTAATATTGATACATGTGCTTCCCTTACTTTTGGCTGTGGAAACAATTGGGACTGTTTCATTTTTCCTAATCAAGAAAATCTAGTTCAATTAGAAAAACTAGTGATATTGTAGTGGTCTGCATTGACCTCTCGGGCAAGGAGCCGCATAGACAGGTAGGCGTGGGTAGCCTAGGTGGTGTCATGGTTAGTACACTGGCCCGGAATGCAAAGAGATGTGGGTTCGAGTCCTGCTCTAGGTGCAATATTTCCCATTTTCATCACCACCATGACACTGGTGCCGTGACCATGATCCTGTACGAGCTATGCGCTGTATGGTTGTTGAACCTACCCTGTGTATGTATGTGTTGTCGCATTGCCTGTATGTATGTAATTGTAAGCATTAAAAGACTTACAATTCCAGGGGGACGAGTGTAGTAGTCTGCACTGATCTCTCAGGCAAGTAACCACATGGACAGGTAGGTGTGGGTAGTGTGGTGATATCAGGGATCCTAGATCGTGTAATGGTTAGCACACTGGCCCGGAATGCAAAAAGATGTGGGTTCGAGTCCCGCTCTAGGCACAATATTTCCCATTTTCATCACCCCCATGACACTGGTTGCCGTGACCATGATCCTATACAAGCTACGCGCTGTATGGTTGTTGAATCTACCCTGTGTATGTAAGTGCGTTGCATTACCTGTATGTATGTAATTGTCAGTATTAAAAGACTTACAATTCCAGGGGGACAAGTGTAGTGTTATTATATATATGATATACTATATATATTAGATATTATATATATATTAGAGCCGCATAGACAGGTAGGCGTGGGCAGTATGGTGATGTCAGGGAGCCTAGGTGGTGTAATGGTTACCACACTGGCCCGGAATGCAAAGAGATGTGGGTTCAAGTCCCGCTCTAGGCGCAATATTTCCCATTTTCATCACCCCCACGACAATATTTTCTTTTCAGTTTAATTTGCGCACTGTAGATGCTATCTCGGTCACTGCTCAGGGATGTTAGGCCAGGGGTCGGGGGCAGAGCCCCCAATGGGAGCTCATGGGGAGGCCCCTCTGTAACTTGTAAGCTCATGCAATTTAAGCATTTTAAAGGCATAAAAAGTAGTATTTTCAGTAGGAAATGTTTTTTTCTTTTCATTTCTTTATAAACAATAACACTTAATATTAAACCTCTACTCCCATATATAATAACAAACATCTTTTCACCGGATGTGCATGAATTATAAAAATGACCAATTTCTATATTGAAAATTCGGAAATTCGCGAATCCACGGAAAAATCCCACTCCTGCTATTTGTATCCTTGGACCCTGCTTGAAGTTATTATTGACTCGTATACTAACCACTCATTACTACCTTGGAAGGCACCGATAGCAGGAAAGTGACTTCTTTTTGTGGAAGACATTTTAGTACACGCAAAACATCTATGAGTGTGGTTATCTTACATAAATATAGACGCATATCCCACTTTATGGTACCCTGTCATTGAGGTGAACGTCTCATGGTCAGGTTTTAAATGCAGGACAAAATCTATACAATTAAGTCAATATGCAGATACAGTAAATTGTAACAACAAATTATGTTGTGATTGTTACCCCAGGCCATATAGAACCAATATTTGAATCACAGAATTTGTCTAATGATGAACAGGTCCTGATCTCATTGTATCTTTTTCTAAACATGTGTTTGTTTCCTTAAAGAGCAGTCTGTAGGTTATTTGTATATTAGTTCCAGGGCTCATAATTTAGTTTTCTGGATTATTTTGTTCATAAGGGGTAGTGGGAAGACAACCATTAATGGCTACACTCTTCTGGCAATTTCTATTGTTAACAGAATAGTATATGTTTGTGGAATGATATATAGACATTGTGAATAAAAAATGCCTTAAATGTCTTCCATTTTCACAATGCAGCATACCAGCCTAGAAATGACTATGCACACAATATAGGTATTTTGAGTTTCGCTGGTCTCTCAGAATGCTGAGTCACAGCTAGTTTTAATTTACTCAGCAGAAGGTGGGGGACGTGATGAATTCAAATACACACACACAAATCACTATTTTATCTAATCTGAAATCTTCCGAACACAATTTCACCGCAATCCACATTCTAAAGAACCGCATCGCAAGAACCATATCACATTTGGTCATCAGGAGGTGCAAAGTGAATTCAAAGTGTAAGGTCTGTACTGAAGGATATGGCTCAGAGGGGCACCAACTCTGGCTTCTAGTCATCATCATCATCATGCTGTTGGTCACGATGCGACAAAGACTGCTTTCATTACTTGGCTGCCGCTCTCCATTTAGCTCTCTGCTGTGAGAGTTGCGTCCATGAGTCGGCCTTATTCTTAATGTCTCTCAGCTTCAGGTTTCTCTTGATGGTATCCTTGAACCGGAGACGATGGCACCCTCGCTTTCTGTAGCCAGAAGACAGTTGAGAATAGAGGATCTGCTTTGGTAGCCTGTCTGATGACATCCTAGTACCGGTACTTAAAGTTGTTCAGTCCGATGGTTTAGAGTTTCTGTCGTTTTCTGAGATAAATACATTAGATTAATCGCTATAGACTACCTTACATTAGTTTGAAGTAACTTTTATTTTAGATGGTTAACTTTGGAGATATTTGAAGTAAAACCATGCAAAATTAATTTTGGCAAGCACACCAAAACTCTGACACCATAGGCGTCTGCAGTAACATGTTCTCTTAAATTGCATCTGTATTCCCTTCAGTGTGATGACACATGTTTAATAAGTGCACCAGTATCTAAGTTAGATATGTACAATCAAATCTAGATAATTGTTTTGGTTTTGAAAATTTTATATTTTCATCGGACTATGCAGCTTTAAGTTCTAATGTGTAGGCATATGCTGAAGCTGTGGCCCAACATGCTCGGTCACAACTTCAGTCCTTCCTGAGGGACCAATGCTACTCAGAATATCCCGTATCGGTTGACAAGAATGTGGATGTGTTTCAGTAGGAAAAGTTGTGTGTTTTATCACACATAACGCACCAGTCTAGACCATTGGGTAAAACGACAGTTCCTTCTTTCAGCCGACATCACCAGCAACTAAATTACTCTGCTAGTAAGTGGTGCTAGTAGTGCCAGTGAATCTTTTAATAACATAAATTATATTGATTTACCTAGTTCTTATTTCTTGAATAAGCAGAGGCTACACTTCTTGAAAACATAAATTCACATTTGCCTACATAGATAACAGATTCACTCATAGTCATTCATACACAGAGTGTTGCGGGTAAACTAGGCCTACTTGACAAAACTGCTTCAGAATTGCACACTCAATTTCTCTAACCATGTGACGATGTGCCGTGTAGCCTGGTGGTAAATACATCAAGCCATGAACACCCAAATAAGTATGCTGTTTGTAAAGCAACACCACCATTAATGTAAATAAAACAGAATGTAAATAAAAGAGTAATTTATTCATACATTTAAAATACACCAACCGGCATGAAAAGTCCCGAAAAACACCGACTCATTCTGATAGTAAAAGCAACATTCCGCAGCGCCACCTGAAGCCATACCAGTGTTTACTTCGCGGCGCCACCTAGTGGGTAACGCCCGAACTAGCTGCGTGCTGCGGACAGTGTGGCCTCTAAAGTGGTTTCCATTGACACACCCTCCCCATTGAGGGCAGTCCCGCCCGGCCCGCAGTGTGCCCACGTCCAGGCTTAGCGTGTGAGCCGGGATTCAATTTGTCAGCCCAACAGAAGGGCTTTGTGAAGCAACCAGTAACGTACGAGGTTATAAATCGTGGTGTTAACTTCCGTAGGTGCGAGGCGAGTGCTGGAATACCCGCTGTTTATGTGACTGACGTGACAAACGCGTCGGCGGCGTGTCGCGCGAGCAGAGGCCCGAGCTGTTACTTGCTCTGGTCAAATAAAACCTGCTCTGATTAAATGTATGCTGTTTTGAATCAGTTGTGCTATAAATAGAATAAAAGTAAATAATGGAAGCGTTTATTTAACAGAATGGTAGGGCTTAGATTGAAACTGCTTATTCCCAAAACATGCACCCATATTATGCGTTTCAACGGTCCACAGACCAGTAGATGGCAGCACCTGATAGCGTGACTTAAGTACTGGCAATCAACATTACATTACAATAGCAATTGTTGGTGGTGGTCGCTCTAGGATTGGTGGGATATTTATAACAAAGATACTTCAGGCAACTCTTCTTTACTGAGAGAATTACCGCTGTGTGGAACAGCCTCCAGAGTTATGTTATGGAGGCCCTGAGTATTATGGCATTCGAAAGAAGGATTGATAGATTGTAGAGGGGTGAAGCTATTGTATATAATTACGAAGCGGCTCTGGGCTAATGTCATATCGGAGTGCGTGCAGCATCTACACATTCAAATGAAACTTATTTACCCAAAAATAATTGCCGCCAATATGCAACACGATTTTCTGCCTATATCTAAACTAATATGAATAAGCAATGGTTAGGATCAATCCCCGCTAAACGCTCTGTGAATTATTGATTTATTATTATGCAATAAGCGAGTTCAGCATTGGCCGCACGCATGTGCGAGACCGACTTCCGGTCGTCTGCGTCGGGATAAAGAAAGCTAAGTTTGAGCACAAACTCAGTGCATTGTCAATGGCAGTGAGCAATCTTCTTACAGAAAAAGTGAAATATCTCTAAAACCAAACCACCTAGAGACAATTCGTTTGGCACACATATAGAACACATGTTTACCAAGAAGATTATATTAGATTGAGATAGTTAGGCAAAGTTAGGGTTCTGGATTTCTATTAATTTTGAATAAAACTAACGTTTTGCACTGCGAGTACCACCAAACTCAATGGCCGTGAGCAATCTTCTTACAGAAAAAGTGAAATATCTCTAAAACCATACCACCTAGAAACAAATCGGTTGGTACACATATAGAAAACATGTTTACCAAGAAGATTATATTAGATTGAGATGGTTAGGCAAAATTAGGGTTCTGGATTTCTATTAATTTTGAATAAAACTAACGTTTTGCAATGCGCGTAGTCTTGCACGTGGGTTTGTTTATCCCGATGACTTCCCATCAACCACCGCGCGCCCGAGATGCTGAACTCGCTTATTCATCACAAGTATATTATTAACCAATAGCTGTTGTCCATCCTGTTTGCTGCGGAGCGACGTTCGATGAGCTATTTCCATTTCCGGTTGCTGTATTCTGGAGAATTCATTTTCCACCTCTATTGCTTATGTATATATATGTGGTATAATCTATTATACAAATATAAATTTGCGGAGGCATATATCTTATAATTATTATTTATTTATTATTTTATGACTGAATAATTATCCGTCTGTCTGCATATTTGTATATTTATTTGCTGCAAGCCAGCACCCTTCCACCGCGGCTGCCGCCCTCACCGCACACTACAACCGGCACATATGTACCACTACCAGTACACATCCATTTTTGGCCTCCCCCTTGGGGGGGTCGGTACTAGGAATACATTTGGGATGCTGTTTTATTCATGTTTTGTTTTCTTCATTTCAAGCATTAATATTATCAAGGGAGTGATGAAAAAGGGAAATATTGCGCCTCTAGAGAGCAGGCTCCGAACCCACCCTTTTTGTCAATCTAGGGATAGTGTCCTAATAATTAAACTAACATTGTTTGTTGTTGTTTTACGTCCTAGCAGCATCTAAGGTCATATCAGGATGGGTACCGACTAGTGGCAGTACACACTCATGGCAATTTTATAGTGCTGCCCCACTGGGAAATCAGGCCGCTGGCACCATGACCCGATATCCCACTCAGTCACATTATCTTGACACCGAGCTAACCAGCCCTTGCCCTATCCTAATATTGCTGAGCACCAGGCTAGGAAGCGACAAGTATAAATTTTTAAGTCATTGGTTTGACTCGACCGGGAACCAAACTCGCGAACTCCCGATCTTCCGCCCGCAAGGCCTGTGCTCTACCGATTCAGCCACTGTGCCCGGTCACAAGCACACATAAGGCAATGCGCTCACAGTAACAACCTTAAAAAGTCCACATCTTCTTTAATATTACAGCGATTTTCACAAATGAGGTGTCATTTTATTTCAAATTAAATATACTAACAGGTGAAATCCATTAAATCAAACTCGAAACTATTTTTGAAAATCACTTGGGATACCTAGTAACTTACACACACATATATATATTATATATAGTATATATATGATGATATATACACACAGTGCTATTTCAGCAACCATACAGAGTGTAGCTTGTACTAAGTTGTAGTTGAACGGGCTCTTGCTTACGGAACCAGTATTGCAGGGATGATGAAAATAAATATTGCACCTAGAGTAGGGTTCAAACCCACACTATTTTTTTGCAATTTCGGGGCTAGCGTCCTAACCATTATGATATCTAGGCTCCCTGATGCAATCACCATTTCCACGCCTATGCGACTACTACTAGTACTAGCTTGAGAGGTCAATGCAGACTACCAGTGCTAGTATTACACTATCTACGAGCACGTAGGACATGGTACACTGAACTTTTTTTTTTTTTAGAATAATGCAAATAAAATGTTTCTTAAACCACACACACCAAACAACCTCCTGTGAAAACAACCAAAGCATTCATATATGACTACGAGGAGCTGCACAACCCGCTCAATGATTCTACTCTGGTACTGGTAGTAAAAGGAGCTCTAGTCACAGCGTCTGGCTTGGTCGTAATGCGAATATAACCTACCCTCAATATCTTCTCTATAGCTTTTGATATTTGCACTGTTACCTGCCCTGTATATCTCTTCTATATGTTTTGATACTGATTGCTGTATATTGCTCTGTTTATATATTGCCCGAGGCGTCTCAATAAACGCCTCAGTTTCCCACTCCCGAGTTCTGTCTTCCTTTTCGCGCATCAAGGTTTAGTGGCGCCACCTCGGGGAGACCAGACACATTTTCTTCACATTGTTGCTTTTGCTTTCCAGTAGGGGGCTCCACCACAGTCCTATGACTCAATACCTTGAGGTAGGTGGCAGTTTTCAAAGATAAAAAGACAATAATAGCATCGTATGTATAATATGCTAGAACTATGATCCTCGAATTTCATCAATGTCATTCAACTAATAACCCAGAGAGGGAAATTGAGTGAAGATGAACTTTCAAATTGATTTTGGTATGGATCTATGGTGATTTTCCTTTATCAATGCTTACTCCTTACTGTTTGTTATATCAAATACAGGAGCACGGCATGGCACAAGTGTCACTCAATACTTACTTGAATGATTCACAATTGTATATGAAACACTCACCACAATGGCCGTTATTCACACAAGGAAACAGGAAACAGAACTCATGTGTCAACTGAAAAAAATGACGCAAAAATGTTTGAATGCTGCATCGTTTAATCCGTCTAGTGTTAAACTGTGAAACTTAGCTGTTAGCATGAAAAGGTTTTCCCAATGACAATTCATTGCAATACATTTAAGGAATACCGCATTTCGTGTGATCAAGGTGGCAAGCTATTTAAATTCTCTAACTATTTTGATTCACATCCATTCGCTGCATCTCCTCACCACCGCCCAACATAGCATTTATGGGAATACTTATGTTGTAAATAGTTTCCTTTTTGATTATATTTAAATAATTTAATATAATACCTGTCAGGTAATTATTATTTCCACAATTTTAAAAGTTGCATGGTCCGGTGCTTTAGAGGTTTTGCCAATTTCCAAGATAAATACATTAGATTAATGCAATGTAGATACTATTAATACAGATATCATGCTTTACTTTAGCTTGAAGTAACTTTTATTTTAAATGACTAATTTTGGACATATTTGAGGCGAAAACATGCCACATTAATTTAAGCAACCAGGTCAAAACTGTGACACCATAGGGTTCAGTAGTAATAGGGTCTATTAAATTGAGGTGTTACACCCTTCTATGCTCAATAAGTGCACCAGCATCTAACTTCTAAGTTTGATCTGTCACTTGCTATCCGGGCCACACTTCGTCCATACCTCTTCTTCTCCTCTCCGCTGCACCTCGCTCCTCCTTGATTATAGCCCCGTTCACACACGGGCCTTATATCGCCTCAACTAGTTTGCTTCATCTAAGTCGACTCACATTGGCCGTGTGGACGTGACGCTGAAGCGAATTAGGACTAAGTCGACTCATCTAGTTTGCCTCAAGTACACCACGCTGTGAGGTGGTTTATATGAAGCGAACTAGCTTAAGTCGGCCCATCTTGCTTGTGTGGACGATAGGGGTTTACTTGAGGCAGCTTAAGCATGTCATATGCATGCGCAGTCGAGCACTGAGTTTGTTGATTTTCCGGTCGATCAAAAGCGCATATTATATAATTTGGTCTATGAACCGGCTAGCTGTGCACAGATATTTTTTTCATGATTTATTTTGAGGTTTTCACTGCCCAGCAGATGTTTTGATCGTTCCAACACAATGCGATTCAGTCGATACATATCTAGGTCAAACCCACACACTCTCATGGTGACGTTGACTAACTGAAACTGGCGCTGGTTAGTATGGACGTGCTCATGCGCAGATATCGACTTCCACCTTAAACCGCCCCAAGTACTGCATGTGGGTACTCGACACACTTTCACGCCTAGTTCGCCTCATCTAGTTTGCCTTATCTAGTTCGGCCTAAAGTTGTGTGTGTGAACAGGGCTTATGTCTGAAAAGAGTTCCAGGTGGGGAGCCGGCCAGCATTTCACTTTCTACGTCTTACTCTGTCTGTGTCTCTGGTTCGCCAGCTGATCACCACAGAGCAAAGAGACATGGCCCTTTGACTCAGCTCTCCTCATTTCTCTTTCCTCTATTCTGCCCTTTCTTTTATTTTTCACCCGGGCTTACTTCTCCCCTTGATCAAGGGAGGTGTTTGCTTGGGTGGCGCACTTTTTCTTTTTCGCTGTCTCGCTTTGTTCTCATTGCTGAACCCGCCTTTACCCATCCCTTCCTTGGAACCCCTTGCTGCTGGATACAAGTGCTCTGTCTACCGCCGGGCCAGAGTGATCTGGAGCCGCCTCAAAGACTGTTCCTTAATTGTTGAAAAGATGTCCCCGCTTCTATAACTGCCCAACCTGAAGTTTTATCTTCAATCCAAAGATTGGACTAATTTATCGGTACCTTTCTATATTGCTGCAGTTCTGCAGCTGGTAACCGTCGTAAGATTCCGAACCCCCCAAGTCGTCGTTGGACGTGTAGAATTAAATCTAAATAAGTGTTTTGGTTTTGAAAATTTGATCTTTTCATCGACTATGCAACTTTACTTAATGTTGGGTTCCCGCCCAAGTACATTATCTCGTCAAGGCCTTAGCCACACGATTTCCATTATGTTTTCGGTTGGCTACATATTCTGTATTGTATCGCTTTAAATAGAGTAAACATGGGAACTGCCAACGCTATATCAGTTTTGGATTAAAAACAATTATAAAGCATAGGCCTGGTAATGGAAGGAACACAATCTCAGGCGCGATGGCCGAATCGGTAGAGCGCGGACCTTGTGTGCGGGATATCGGAAGTTCAGTTCCCGGTCGAGTCAAACCAATGACATATAAAATTGATACTTGTCGCTTCCTAGCCTGGCACTCATCATTAATAGGATAGGGCAAGAACTGGTTAGCTCAGTGTCAGGACAATGTGACTGAGTGGGATATCGGATCATTTTGCCGGCGGCTTGATTTTCCAGTGGGGCAGCACTATAAAGTCGCCATGAGTGCATACGATCACAAGTCGGTACCCGTCCTGATGTAACCTTAGATATTGCCAGGTCGTAAAACGCCAACAACTAACTTTATATGTACGCGTGCGTTCCCATGCGTCAGTGTAATTTCTGTCAAAGGGGACACATGCCCGACGGCTCTCTATAAAAGATTTCCACCACCAAGCTGCCCTCTGACAGCAGTGGAAGAACCAGTACTGTCGGTAGCAGCTCACTGTTCACTGTGCAGCATGCTTTGTGGAAACGGGCATATAGGGGATTTCCACAACCAGCCCGCCCTCTAATAAATAGCAGTGTTAGGAACTACCATTGCGGCTAAAAGTTCACTGCACATACTCCATGGAAAAGGTCTATTTTTGGTGTCTTTTGTTTTTGTTGGTGACGGTGTATTTATGTTGCACGTAACAAGTTAAGTCTAATGACTTGTTTTTGCCGCTAGACAGTAATAGCTCTGTAGTTCCCCTTGTTTTGTTACTTTCAGTTGTTGTGTGGCTATCTACTGCATGCATTCTTTCTCTGTTTGTAATCCTTCTCCCACATCTCCATACCCTCTGTGATTCTGTTAGTTTGACAATTGGTTAATTACGTGGTTACCTATAGTTATTTTCTCTGACTACCTCCACCTTGTTGTGTTAATAGTCATTAGTTGTTGGTTTTAAGTTTAAAGTTTACCTCCTGGGAGTATCCTGCCTAGCTGGTATACCTTCTAAGAGTTTGCTTGAATTATCAGTGTATTTTCATTTATTTATTTTGTTATTCATTATTATTTCTAAATGAATGCTGCTCGGACAAGTGTACGCCATGGATATGTACACGGATTGGATCCATATTGGCCGCAGGGATACATGACAAAGGTAGGAATGACGCTATAATTGACCATCATTTCCTCCATCACGACACGCGCCTATTGTTTCACACTCAATCACACGAGAACACGTTACGTGGTTTTGACGGCATGACCGAATGAGTTGAGCGTGCGTGTCCCGTTTTGGTAGTTCGTGGGATTCGAACTCACAGGTTCGAACCCTGGTCGAGTCAAACCAATGACTTAACAAATTTATACTTGGCGCTTCCTAGCCAGGTGATCGGCATTATTATGATAGGGAAAGGGATGGTTGGCTCAGTGTTAGGATAATGTGACTGATTGAGATATCAGGTCATGGTGCTAGTGGCCTTGTCGTCCTGTGGGGCAACACTATAAAGTCGCCATAAGTGCGCACTGTCACAAGTCGGTACTCGTCCTGATATGACCTTATATGTTGCCAGGACGCAAACCTCAAACAACCAACCAACCAATCAACATGCTGCGTTGTGATTAAAGCAGCACTTCCGCCACTGGAGTGATTTATTGACTGAATGTGGTTTCATGTCCGAGCAACATCTGAGGTCACATGAGAACGCACATCCATCCCTGTGTGCCCTCTGTGCGGATTTATAGTGCTGCCTCAATGAGATACCATGTCGCCGGCATCATGACATAATATCCGACACAGTCACATTATCGTGACACCGAGCCATAAAGTAACTGCAAGCACCAGGTGAGGGAACACTATTTTCTTTGCAAGCCTTCGCGTTCACCGGGTTTGGGATCGAACGCGCAAACTTTCGCACGGAAAATGGGCGTTGTACCACTAGTCCATGCAGCCCACGCCGCTGATAAAACGAGGCAGATGGAGGGGGGGGGGGGGCTGTGTTGGAGAGTGGCTATATCGATGACTAGCCACAACTCACTAGCGCACATTAGCTAGTGAGCAGGCTATATACAAGCCCAATAGATAGTTAGCATTATCTATATACATTTCCGCTATTTCCTGCCAGACTGTCCGTACATATTAGAAAGTCTACGCTGTGCCTGCCATACATATTTCGACATCCAGTTTCATTGTCAAGCCTTAAGCCCGGTACACACTTCCCATATAAAACCTATAACTGCCCGTTTCGTGACACAGTTTTAGTTTTAGTCGGTTTCAGTCTTTAGGTGTGTGACCCCCTATCACACCAGAGCCTTCCGATTCGCGACTTAAAACTCAGTTTTAGGTCTTATACGGGAGGTGTGTACCAGGTTTGATAAGATTCGAAAAATTAATCGGGCAGTTTTAGTCGGGAAACGGGATGGGTCGGGTTGTAACGGGTACCGTCAACGCAGTCGATTTTAGCACGTGAATCGTATACGGGAGGTGTGTACCAGGCTTGAGTAAATCCCTTTACAACATGCTTGCGGAGAATTGTTCATATGTTTCTGTTCTGTTGTGAGGGTCTTTCTATTGCTAAGTTACTAGATCAAGATTGGCTGAAATTCTTGGATTTAATTTTGGAGATGACGTTGGAGATGAGAATTTTGTCTTCGTCTTCCACCCCTTACATAGTGTTTCCCAGCTCTATCTGCGTGTGCTCAATGGAATGACCGATGCTTTGTTTATTGTGGTTTTATGTCATAGCAACATCTATGGTCATATCAGGATGGATAACAAACTTGTGACAGTAGTGTGCAATCATGGAGACTTTATAACACCGCCCCTCTGGGATATCAAGCCACTGGCACCATTGCCCGATTTCCCACTCAGTCACGATATCCGCATACTGAGCTAACCCGTCCTTGCCCTATCCTAGTAAGGTTCAGGGATGAAAGTGGTATCCGGGAAAAAAAGCGGAAATGTAGATATTCTCCCATAGGTTTAGCATTGTCAGGGAATCGCGGACAAATACGGGAAGTCAGATCTCATCTAGCCTTGTTGTGATTGTATTATCGCCCAAATCTCATATAAGAACGGGATTCGAACCACCCAACTGTTGTAATATACATCCCATCTTTTGGAATTTTGTTTGACGTTAATCGGTGAATATAAGAAATCCCGGAAATCCGCAAAACCGCGGAAGTCTTCCATCTCTGAAGGTTGAGCACCAGGCTAGGCACCAATAGGTATAAATTTTGCAAGTCATTAGTTTGACTCGACGAGGATAGGAATTCCCGACCTTCAGCACGTGAAGCCCTGCGCTCTAACGATTGGGCAACCGATGCTTCTGGATTACTAAAAAGTAAATTGAGTTAACCATGCATTAAACTGTACATTACGAGTGAGTATGCAGGTATTGCATGTATTGCAATACCTCAGGGAGTTTGACGCCCCTGCCCTGGAGAGTTGTAAACCACTGCCTTGTAGTACAGGTTCTTGAAGAACTGAAGGCTAAGGGAGCAAACCCTAAACAGAAAACCATGTCACTGTTGCAGCATTAAGGGTGGTTATGTATGGAACTCCCATCTCCCGACCAGCCACTGCAGGGACAAATAGTTTTGTGCCTGTCTTGACATGTTCTTGCCGGTGTGAAACCTCTATTTGCTCCCCGAGAGAGTGCCACTGGTAACTTGCAAAAGCCAGCAGCACTTCAACACTTTTGCAGGCAGCTTTCATGAAATGAGAGCAGCAGTCAAGTAATGAAAGCAGTCTTTGTCGCATCGTGACCGACAGCATGATGATGATGACCTGAGTTTGAAGTATCTTTTATTATTGAATTTGGAAATATTTGAAGTGAGTATATATTGTAAATTAATTTTGGTGGGCACATAGAAATTGTGATACGATTGACTTCAGCAGTAATAGGTTCTATTAAATTGACTTTCTGAAACCTTCTAATATCTATGCAGCAACAAATACTTAATTAGGGCACCATTATCTAAATTATCAAGAAGATGATAGGACATAGAAGAACGGAATTCACGTGTTGAGAAAAGAACAGTAATAGCCTATGAATAAAAACCACATTTGTCAACAATCAACAAGACAAAATACAAATACATATACAACAGCACAATATTAAACCCAATGAAATGAGATCTAGGATTCTGGTTAGTTTAAAGAACCAGACATGGCCAACTCGGTAAGAGCGCAGACTCCCCATGCGGAAGGTCTGGAGTTTGAATCACGATAAATAATACATTATACTTGCGTATATCTGGATATGACGGTGTAGTGGAAATGCAGTGCCTCCCCCTAGTTTGTTTTCAAGGCATCGGTTGACAGGTAGTTGGGTTCGAATCCACTAGAGGGCGCCCCACACCGCCTCGTCCCTACCTTCCGGCCCTGCCCAATCCCACTCATGCTTCGGACCTGGCCCGTGCTACTGCTGCCTCGCTGCTTCCTAATTTTTGTTTGTTTGTTACTATTTTATTGTTGTTTATTATTTGATTGATGTTACTGAACATTAACGCTTGAATATTAACTCGGTAGGCCATCTCGCCCAGCCAGATACGGTCAATTCAGTCAGGTAATGGTTGTGTTACGAATAAATACCTGTATCCGCCCTTTGTCGTTTGGTTATCTGCTCCCACTACATGCGATATATAATACCTATTATACACAACAAATCAGAAGTCAAATATCATATCATTTGTCCATATCATAGGTCACATAGCATATATCGTATGTAATATATACTACTATTTAGTATATTCTATATATTCTATAATAGATAATACATAATGTATATGATGTAATATAATATATACCGTATTCTTGCAGGTTAACGCCCATGTGGGGGTTAAAGCCCCCCCCCCCCCGGCCAATATTTAGTAAACGCCCACCCCTTAAACGCCCCCCACTTCAGTGATTTGCCAATTTAAACACCCAGGGCGTTAACACGCGAGAATACGGTAATACACGACGCATCATAAACATACATCACGCAATATGTGTCATGCAGCACAAATCTGATATCATATACCACATTTCACATATAACGCACCATATATCGCACACCATTCACCAAACAGTCTAGTCTCATATCACATATCCCATATAAGAGAGCCGCTATTACCCCTCGACTATCTACACCAGTAAACTTAAAGCCACATAATCCGAAACAAAACCATCAGAGTTTCGAAACTAAAACAATTATCTAGATTTGATCCTGTGTATCCAACTTAGATAATTGAACTACGCAGACTCGGATGAATGGTATATATTTGGACTTTTTAATGCACTAGAATGGTAATCGTACATGAGTGAATATAATGAGAGAAGGCCTGAGATGCTTAAGCCCTATAGTTCTAGTCTTTTATTGTGGGGTGGGCAGGATGGCAGAGTAGAATGTCCGTCGCCGTCCGCCGCCAAATTGTAGTGGCCAAGTTCGGGTTTTGCTCGCTTTATATGGCAACTAGCCGGGCCGAAAAGTCAAGAGTGCGCCAAATTTCCGTAACTTTGTAACAGATTTCATTTATCGACATCATATTTAATTTACATATGCACGTCCGCCATTTCTGCGTGGTTACTCGGCGTCGATGTACATATTTAATGTTAAAGTTTGAGTATAGGCGCCGCCACCAGACGTTTGAATAAGAATCTGACTCCAGCTTGTTCAATTACCCATGTTGCGAGCAACATCGACAATGCTATGCTTATTAAACAGTTGCTGCACACAAGGCTAGACTATGTTACTTTATAGAACCTATTACTGCTGAAGTCTATGGTGTCCAGCATTTCGACGTGCAAGCCTCAAGTAATTTTGCATGTCTTCACTTCATAAACAGCCGCAGTTTGCCATTTATAATAAAGGTTACCGTACTTTAAACTAATATAAAGTTGATAATAATTTAAAGTGATCAACCTGATATAGATAAATATTATATATGACCGACTCATGGACGCAACTCTCCCAGCCGAGAGCTAAATGGAGAGTGGCAGTCAAGTAATGAAAGCAGTCTTTGTCGCATCGCGACCGACATCATGATGATGATGATGATGATGATGATGGTGATATATATATTAATTATTATATATTATATATATGATATATTATATATATTAGACATTATATATATTATATATATTATAGATATATGTATGTATATACATGTATGTGTATAATATATCTAAAAGCCATTACAGAAACTTAAAAGAATCGACCTATATGATGTTGATGATCTACGTGACCTGACACATTCTGAAATACCAGGACGTTAAAAGAAAAAAGGTGGAATTGTAAATCGCAATAGCATTTACAAATTACAACCTCTATTACTATTAGAAGAATGTCTATTATAGTATTAAGTGTAACTTGTTAAGATAAAAAAAAGAAAGAAGGAATACCCAGATGAAGTACTAATTGTAACACCAATTTGTACAACCATCGAGTGTGATGTGCGGCATTGACCTTGATAGTAGGGTTTGTGTTGGTGATTTATAGAGCATAGTGTAGGCTTGACCTATGACCTCAGGCACCATATTGTAGCCATCACATTTTTCTCGTTCCAGTCAGATCACGTCTGGATATGAGTATCGACGAAGAAACAATGGGGGCTCTAGAATCAGGTGTCACCACAGTGTCCATTATTTACAAAATCCAGGTGATTAGAACTGTATGGGAAGAGTGTCAATGTATATATTCCCATAATATTATTATAGAGTAGATCTACATGCACTCATATATATATATATATATATATATATATATATATATATATATATATATAAATATATATGTATATATAAATATATATATATATATTATCCCTCCCCTGACTAAATTTAAATTTGTGTGTGAAGCAGTAGCAGTTAGTGCGGTGAGTAGCTCAATGGGGGCGCCACCGGTCAGAACATGGCGAATTACGAAGTGAATGAAATGCTGGTAGAACCTCCATTAATTTATATTTGCATAATTCTTACACAACATAGATTATATATATATATATTACTCATCCATTGCTTTATATATAATGATATACATAATAAAAGATATGAAATATATGAGAAAATACTTATATATATAATTATATATATATATAATTATATATATATGAAATATTATTTTCCCACGTGTAGTCTGCGTTTCGCTGGCCCCGGCTTGACCCCGACTTGAGGTCAGGTCACCGGGTGTGAGCCTGGTGTATAAAGGCAGGCAGTTTCGGAGTCGTCACCACTCGCTCTCTGCCCCACACAGACAGACATCATGAAGGTCTTCATTCTCGCCGCCTTCCTGGCCATCGCCGCCGCCTCCCCCCTGGAGCAGGCCGCCGGTCCGACCGAGGCCGACCAGCCCCAGAACCCCAACGTTCAGGCTCCCGGGCCGGTCGATCCCGCACCTGCCGCCGCTGCCGCCAACGCCCTCCTTGCCGCCGCCGCTGCCGCCAGCGCCCCCTCGTGAGTATATCCATGGCAATATGTCACTTCCAAGATATCAACGTTGGTGTCCATCCACCCAGTTACTAGTGAGACTCTCTGATAAGGCAGGGTGTGGGGTAGATAAAAGATTCACCGGGTACTTGTAGTACACGGGTGAAGGACAACATAGTGTAAATACGGGCGAAAATAGCTTTAGTATGGAACATGAACTAGAAACTGTGGCTCCAGTATCAAATGGCTACTCATATAGGCACAGAGTTGGTGAAATGGGCGAGAATGCAAAAAGACAAGATGGCAGCCAGAAAACGCCATCGATTTCACTTTTAAATTTCATTAAAGTATATGTTTTATTATATTTTCCAACTCAAAAGTAGCGGGTAAACATGAAGACATATACAAAGAATAAATGTTGCTTCTTAGATTGAGAAATTAGGCTCTCATAAAGACTCATTTCATTAGCCCGATTTTTCGACCGTTTTTATATAAGGCTGATGATCTTCACCCGTGTACTACAAGTACCGGGTGAATCTTTTATCTAGGTGTGGTGGTGAAGCACATCTCTGCACATACATACAAGAAGTGGTCTATCATTGAATATAGAATAGTTGTTAATGTTAGCACAATTTCACTGCAACCCAATTCAGAAACAAATGAAAGCGAGAGCCCTACTACATTCGGGCATCGGGAACCATGTGTTTACGGGTTCAAAGTGACTTCATAGTATTACATCTATAGTGAAAGCTGAGGCCGGGCGGGACACATCACCACTTCCAGGTGTTCAAAAGACACAGGGTCACAGCGTCAGTCTTCCTCAACAAGCAGTGGTCAGCAACTCAAAATACACTCATTGTTTCCCAGGCGCTGGTTTGATTAGGTTTGCTTTATTGGGGGGGTTTCTTGTCCTAGTAGCAATATAAGGTCATATCAGGATAGGCACCGATTTGTGACTGCACACTTATACTTTTATAGCGACTCTATAGTGCTGCCCCACTGGGATATACCATGCTGCTGGCACCATGACCCAATAACCCACTCAATCACATTATTCCAATACTGAGCCCAACAAGTCTTCACTTTATGTGAGTAATGCCGAGTGTCAGGCTAGGTCGTGACAATTACTCATTGTGTAAGCCTTTGGGTTTGACTCAGTCAAAGGTTGATTCCATATACCTCCCGTATGGAAAGTGAATGCTTTACCGAATCTGCTATCTCGTCTGGTCTCAGGCAGCGTAAGATGTAAAGCTTGCACTAAAGCTTACAGTGGTTTGGGAAACATACTTGTTTACTTTTTGTTCTGGGGAGGGGGGGTCATTAAACAAACGAAGCCCTTATAGATCATATAAACAAGCGAACAGGAAATGAGAAGAGAAACTAGACTTGGTTTGGGTTGAGTTTATTTTCTCTGGCAGGAAAATATATGCCCTACCGATAAAGACAAATTTGAAGTGAGGCAGGGAGACCGTTAGTGCCGCTTCCGAGGCAGGGGGAGGAGAGAGTGCCCGGTTACAGGGGTTCAGCTCAGAGTAAGGGGTGTTGGGAAGCGAGCAGGTGCCCAGAGGGAGCGCCAAAACATTTAGGGGGCTATTCTTTATTTATATTCACATAATCACTTATATAGCACATATATCTGATATATCATATATATACATGATGCATATATATTGTGATAGGCCATGTTCCTATTCCACTTGAGAAATAATGAGTAATGCCTAGATTGCTTCAAAACCTAGGGCGTTCCCTCGTTTAATACACGACGGTCAGAATAGAAGTGACATATCATTGCCCAGCTGGGTAGCACATGACTTCCCTCAGAGGCGGGGTCGGGAGGTGGCCGCTAACCATGGTGGAACAGTCCTTCTTGCTACCATGCTGCCACCTGTCGTTACTTCTTAACAACAGAGGTCAGCATAGTGAAGACCTTAACCCTGTGGTAGTAGAGCTAATGGCGGACTATTACAATATGCTGTAGCTATGCGTTATATATTTTGATTAGCATTAGATGTAGGTAGCAGTAATAATGAAAGCTTGTTTCTAACGTGCTTTAATTACTATCTTTCAGTGCCAATGAGGCAACTCTGAATGAGCAGAACGCCAAGCGCCAGCACAATGTCAACTACCAGGCTCTGCACTACGGAGCCGGTGTTGGCACCGCCCCCTACTATGGAGTCCCCGGCACTGTTGTGAAGGGACAGCTGAACAGTGGCGTGTACCACAATGGCGCTTATGGCTATAACAACGCTCGCCATGGTGCCTATGGATACGGTCATCAGGGCGCATACAATGGTCTCCATGGCAATGCCTATCATGGTGCTTACCATGCTCCCGCCTATAACCAAGGCTACCAACATGGTGGCTACTATGGTTATTAAAGGTGGAAGCTGCATTCCTGCACTTTGAAAACTGAATAAAATATATATATATATTTGAACACAAATAAATTTCCTTTGTGTCCTTTATATAGTAAAATAATCATGGCAAATAATTGGTTTGCTTTGTACAATTTTCGGATTATTTTCTAACAGAACTTGGATGCATGCATTCTTGTATAAACAGTAAACCTGGTGTATCTTAGTTCATCACTATTTCTACAATTACATCCATAATATAACAAATGACACATTCATAGGAACATCAGTTATCATGAATTCATTCTCATGTACTATTTTATTTCTTTTTTGAAAAAACACTTTATTTACCAGAATATATTCGTGATGTCCTATACAGAAATAGCCTGAACTGAGACTAGTAATGACGTGTGGTCCCTGTGGCCTATTGGTTAGAGTGTTGAACTTGTAATCTGAAGTTGCTTGGTGGTGTGGGTTCAAACCCCCCTACAGCCCAAAACCTTTTTACATTCAACAACAAAAAACGTTTTTCATCTATATGTGTTTCTTATTGAATTATGCATTGTAATTTACTAACATTTATTTTACATTACACAAATATATTTCCTGATTGAACTACTCTAAAGAAGATTGAAAATACCCCAGTTTTACTCTCCCTTCTCTCCACTCACCCAGCCATTTTTAAAACAACAGCTGCCAGCTAGTCCCAGCCGCAGAACCCCCCCAACCCCCCGCCTCCCCACCCTCACCTCAGCACTACTCTCCCCATACATATTTGATTCTATAAACATAAAAACTAAACAAGGTTGTGCTTGGAGAGCAGTTGTCGGAGTACGCCTCCCGTCGCCACGAGGTATAACTGGCCACTTTAAGGTCTCGCCTACACCAAATATTAAGCTTTTTGAGATATTTTTAGCAATGATGGCTGAATCAGTAAAAGCGCTGGTTGGCTGTGTGGAAGGTCAGAAGTTCGAACCCAGGTCAATTTAATCACTTACAAAATTGATACTAACTTGATACTCGGCATTAGTACGATAGGACCAGGACTGGTTTGCTCAGTACCAGGATAACGTGAGTGAATGGGGTATTGATCATTGTGCCAGCAGCCTAGCGTCCCAGCCGGTTAGCGCTATGAAGTCACCATGAGGATGCACTGGCACAGGTCAAGACACATTTGGATCTGACCTTAGATGTTGCTAGGACACAAACCTCAAACAAACCAACTATTTAAAACCAGTTAATAAGCTGATCCAATTACCTTTCACAATTTGGTTTCGGGTAAAGCTAAGATTCTTTATACGCAGTATGCGGCATGCGGCATGCGGCATGCGGCATGCGGCATGCGAATGTCATATATGCGGCATCCCCCGCAACAGTTGTTGGGATTTTTCATCCTAATTTGTGAAGGAACAGTATTGGTTTCTATGGCATTCACATGCCGCACCGATCGGTCCATGGACCGATTCAGTTGCCGCATTCGCATTCGCACATTCGGACGTATGGAAGCACCACCATTCATTTACATGCTTTTCGATTCTTATTCGCATTCTCATTCACATGCCGCATACCGCGTGTAAGGAATCTTAGCTTTAGATGTCCGCAAATCACTGGGCGTGCCATACATAACTTGTTTTTGCATCGTCATCCCAATATAAGTGATATTCAGAATATAACTGTGTAGATTCCCTGAATATCAAAGCCATAATCAATGGTATGCCAACGACAATGCTTTCTTTCATGGAGGACTTCCCTGTGCCATTCATCTGCCATGCGGGTGATGAGTGATGAAAATGGGAAATATTGTCCCTACAGCAGGATTCGAACCCACGCTTCTTGTCATTCCGGGACTAGCATGCTAACCATTTCATTACCTAGGCTCCCTGATGCAATCACCTTATCCATGTCTGCCTGTCTATGTGGCTCCTTGCCTGAGCAGTCAGTGCAGACTACTACTCATCCCCCTGGTGTTTTAAATGGTTTATATCAATAAATTGTTTAATGTTTACAATCACATACATAGAAGATGATCCTGAAAATAATTTTTCTGAGAAACAGACAGAAAATTGAAGAACAAATCAGTAACGTACAAAGTGGGTTTATATCTGGAAGAGGTACACGTGAAGGGATTTTCAATATGAGAATGATTTGTGAACGTTATTGTGAAATGAACCAGGATGTTTATGCCTGCTTTATTGACTATGAGAAGGCCTTCGACCGAGTCAATCATGAAATGTTAATCAAATCTTTACAAGATATTGGTGTCAATGGCAAAGACATTAAACTAATTGTGAACTTATACTGGACACAACGTGCATTTATAAAAATGGAGCATGGCCTATCGGATGAAGTTATGATTAAACGAGGAGTTCGACAGGGGTATGTATTGTCGCCATGTCTATTTAACCTGTACACAGAGATGATTTTCAGACACATTGAAGATTGCAAGGGAGTGACAATAGGTGGCATGAACGTCAACAATCTTAGATATGCCGATGACAGTGTAATACTAGCAGACAGTGAGAAAAACCTACAAGATATAGTGAATAAAATCAATAAAGCTGGAATACTATTCAACATGAAGATGAATGCCAGGAAGACCAAAACAATGGTTATAAGTAAAGCGACAGATAAACCAAATATCAATATAACCATAGATGGCACAAACATAGAACAAGTATCCAAATTCATATATCTCGGACAAAAGATTACAAATGATGGGAGATGTGAGGAAGAAATTAAAAGAAGGATAACAATAGCCCGAACAACATTCTCCAAAATGTATAGAGTGTTAACATCAAGTAAGATATTAATACAAACAAGGAAGGGTATTCTTCAGTGTTATGTGTGGTCTACTCTAATGTATGGGGCTGAGACATGGACAATCTCTAAGAAAATGTACAAATGTTTAGCAGCATTTGAGATGTGGACTTATCGAAGGATGATGAAAATATCATGGGCAAAGAAGATCACCAACAAAGAAGTTCTCAGATAAATTAAAAATAAGAAAAGCTTGTTTGCCACTATACAGACAAAGAAACTTATTTATTTTGGCCACATCATTCGTCAGAGTTCAATATACCGTACATTGTTGGAAGGGAAGGTGAATGGCAGCAGAGGGAGACCAAGAACATCATGGTTTACAAATATTTCACAGTGGACAGGCTTGAATTATTCACAGTCTATCAGAGCAGCACACCATCGGGACAAGTGGAGAACCATTGCATCCAACCCTTGACTAGAGGATGGAACTATTGATTGATTGATTGACATGGAAAAACTGCACTTACACATATATATATACCTACACAGGGCAGGTGAACCAACCGTACAGCACATAGCTTGTATGGAATCCAGTTCTTGGAAGAAGTGTGGTGATGAGTGATGAAAATGGAAAATATTGTTCCTACAAGAGCAAGATTCAAGCGCACACTTCTTGCCATTCCAGGCTAGTGTGCTAACCATTACACCACCTAGGATCCCACCTGAATTCATGCAATGATTGGAGTTTTACGACATAGCATCATATATGGTCATCTCAAGATGTATACCAACTTATAATAGTCTGGGCTCATGGCGGCTTTGTAGCATGGCCCCCACTAAAATGCCACACTACCAGCGCGACTATGTAATATCCCACTCAGTCACATTAATTATCCTGGTACTAAGCCAACCAGTCCTCGCTGTATTACTGATTAAGAGCAAGTTAGCGAAAAGTGCTAATTTGGCAAACCTTGGGTTTGACTTCGTTGGTTGGTTGTTGGGGTTTTACGCCCTGACAACATATCAGGTCATATCAGGACGGGTACCAACTTGTGACAGTGTGCACTCAAGGCAGCTTTAAAGTGCTGCCCCACTAGGAGACCAGGCCCCCAGCACCATGACCTGATATCCCACTCAGTCACATTGTCCTGACACTGAGCCAACCAGTCCTTGCCCTATACTAATAATGCCGAGCGCCTGACTAGGAAGTGAAAAATATAAATTGTTATGTCATTGGTTTGACTCGACCCATGAGTTCGAATTCCATGATCTAGCAAAACGGGAGATGGACGCCATCCCATCAGGTAATTTGACTTAGTTGGAGCACTGCGCACGACCTCCAGCATGGGCAGTGGTAGATAAAAGATTCACCCGGTACTTGTAGTACACGGGTGAAGACCAGCCTTATATAAATACGGGCGAAAATAGCGTTAGTATGGAACAAGAAGTAGAATGCCTGGCACCAGTGTCAAATGGTTACTTATATCAGAACAGAGTTGGTGAAATGGGAGAGAATGCAAAAAGACAAGATGGCGGCCAGAAAACGCCGTCGATTTCACTTTTAAATTGTATTAAAGTATATGTTTTATTATATTTTCAAACTCAAAAGTAGCGGGTAAACATGAAGACATATACAAAGAATAAATGTTGGTTCTTAGATTGTGAAATTAGGCTCTCATAAAGACTCAGTTCATTAGCCCGATTTTTCGACCGTTTTTATATAAGGTTGGTTTTCACCCCTGTACTGGAAGTACGGGGTGAATCTTTTATCTAGGGCAGTGGACGCCATAACCACTGTGCTAACCCGCTCGGTTAGCGTCTCATTTAAAGTAATTAATAGAGGAGCTTCGAACAGCATTAATGACTTTTACATTGGATGCACATGTAGCTTGCTATCCCATTAGCCATTGTGTGACAGGTTTGTTTCCAGGTCACGGCCTTCACTGCACTGACCTTAGTTATGACCTTAGGAATGATTTAGGAGACGCAGGACTATTTGAATTCTCCAGCTATATTTGAAACCATCTTTAAGAGATTCGCTTGGGTACTGCTAATAATAGTTAAATAATAATAATTAAAATGCTACCCACATTTCCGAAAGTCCTCATGATGCTAAAAAAAAATCACTATCTAACATAATCTTTGGTTGATTTAATGTCGTGTTGTTAATTAATTGTCAGGAATAATATAACCAGTTAATGGATCTCGGGTGATTTTGAGGTAGTTTTCCCAGCTGGAATCACAAACCATGCCTGACACAACTCGCTTCACAAACTCCTTAATTGCATATGATAATTGAATTGTTAAGCCCCAGTCACACCTACCCGGATCAGGGGCCAGACGAGCCCCCGACCGTGATCCGGCGTGGTCCGTGGCGATCTGGTGTGATCTGTGGCTCATCCGTGGCTGGTCCTTAGTGATCCTTGGTGATCTGTGGCTGGTCCGGCCTCGTCCGGGGTCCGCCCCGGATGTTTTTAAATGTTTAAAACATCCGGGGCAGTCCGAGGGATCTTGCGATCCGGGCTCGATCCAGCATTGTCTGGGATGATCCGGGGGTGGTCCGGGTAGTCTGGGTGCGGACCGGGGGTAGTCCGTGCCGCGTCCGGGCCAGTCCAGGGCTGTTTTGCCCATGTTGAGCCACGTTTTAGCCACGGTTTAACCCGGACCAGCCCCGGACTAGCCCCGACGTAGCCACGGACCACTCCCGGACTGCCCGGATAAGACCCGGACAAGCTGGATGAGCACGGATCTGCCACGGATCGCCACGGATCGCCCGGTTTACCACGGATCAGTCTAGGATGAGCCCTGTCTTTGTGTATATATAGCAGGAGCAAGTCCACTTCCAGTCCGGTGTGGCAGTAAATCGCAAACCCCTGGAAATTGCACACCCCGGGGTTTGCGATTTACTAGGAAATCACAAACCCCCCCTGGAAATCGCAAACCCCCCTGTGTTTTGGGACCGATTCGGGCCAAATCTATTCAATGCGACCATATTTAACAGAATTATATACTCAAATCGTGAAATTTTATTAAATTAACCCTAAATTCGAAGCGTTATTAAGGCTACCGCCGCATTGGCGGCGATATTAATCGGCGAACTATTATTATTGGGGGGTTCGTGACCTGACCGTGCATTACTAAACGGCGCCGTTAAAACGGCCCGTAATCGGCGAACGTAATGTAAACAAATCGCCGCCGCATCGACGTCGCGTTCCATACTGGCGGCGGCGGCGATTTGTTTACTTTACGTTCGTCGATTCGAAAATATAACTAGTAATATCGCCGCCAATGCGGCGGTAGCCTTAATAACGCGTCGAATTTAGGGTTAAATTGGTAACCAAATAAGTGAAATTTGACCAATTTAACCCTAAATTCGACGAACGTAAAGTAAACAAATCGCCGCCGCCGCCGAATGGGGGGTTTGCGATCTTCAGGGGGGATATGCGATTTCCTAGGAAATCGCAAACCCCCCATGCCCATATATGGTATGGGGGTTTGTGATTTCCTAGGAAATCACAAGTGGGGGTTTGCGATTTACAGGGTTTGCGATTTCCTGCTACACCGGGACTGATCCGTGACTACTCCGTGGGTACACCGGGTAGTCCGGGGGTGGTCCGGCTAGACCGGGGGCTAGACCGGGGGCTCGACTGTGTAGGTGTGACTGTGAGGCCAAAAACAACCAAAATAGCGATTTTATCCGGGGCTGTCCGGGACAGTCTGGGGGACTGGTCCGGGGGTGGTCCGGCTAAAAATCCGGGGCTCGTCCGGGTAGGTGTGACTGGGGCTTGAGTGCTATCCGTGTATCTATGGTTAGTAAATCAGTAAAAGGTGTGTTAGTGACACATTCTCTGTGCCGATATTCTTTGCTGTACTTGATAACCTGTCCAATCTGATAAAACTAATATTGGGCTGGTCCCAGTCTGATGAAACCCTATTGTGTTGAGTTAATTAATTATAGCCAGTTATATGTTAATATATAATAGTAATACTCCTTATCGATTAAAATAAGGATGCGTGAAATCTGATCACGTCTACTCTATCCATTGTTATCCAAATATTGAGTTCAAGTTCTTCTGGCTTTTAGAATGCGCACCAACCTCGTTTTCGCCGGAGACGGTTGGTTCTGAAGCTCCATATCAGACAATAAGTATTTAAATATATATATTGTTGGGGTTTCACTATACATATTGTTGGGGTCACTATACTTATTGTTGGGGTTTCACTATACATGGAATATTAATTTCCTCTACTCCACTACTAGGGAACATGATACATAGTAGTAATTATATATATGTGTATATATATACAGATATATGTGTATATATATATATATGTGTGTATATCTATGTGTCCAGCGGCCCACCGCTGGGATTTAAATGCGCAACACGGAGGTCGGCGCGCCGGGCGAAAGGCCGCGACTAACTGGCGTGGTGATCCCGATTTAGATAAGGCGGGGGGGGGGGGGGGGAGGCGGCGACCCCGGAGTTCAGCGGGGTCAGCGCAGGACCAGCCGCAATGCGGCGGGCGCTGTCGGTGCTAATGGGCGTGACATCGCCATTAAGATAAGGCGGGGTAGGCCACGGCTGCACCCCATCGCCACCCAGCTGCCGCCACTCGGCATCCCGTGCGTGCGCAATCACCACGCTTTGAGCTGCTCAGTCGGCTTTTCGGCTGCCACCTCTGCCTACCTCCCCCGGCACTACGCATATCCGCCATGGCAGAAGATGGAGATTATTCAAGCGACTTTGTGTTTCTGGATTGAGCCTCCCAAGCAGGGCTCAACCGGAAAATCAACGGCACCATGTCTCAGGAGGAGATGCCAAGCCTGCCAGCCTTACTACACCCTGGGGAACCGTCCAGGAGGCAGTGGAGGTGTGTGCGCCCACCGTATATCACCTGGGCGGCCCAGTTGAGTTTGCCACATATAGACTGTAGCTCCCGCTTGGTGAGACTGCGGCGCGCTGCCGCTCTCTCGGCCTCATGTATGAGGGTCTGGAGCTTCCGGGCGGAAGGGCGAGGGTGAAGCTGACAGTGTCAATTACTACGCCCAGGAAGGTGATGTTGGTGCTGCGCCCCACCAATTTCCCATGGTTGATGGTGAAACCCAGCTCGCGCAGCAGTGCCATTAATTCAACCATACCGCGGCGGCACTTGTCGCGGCAGGGGTGTGTGACGAAGAAATCATCGCAATGAACCAAAACGTTGTCGCGCCACCCCCGCGCATGCATGATCCCAACAGCTGCCTCCGTGAGCTGGTTGAAAACAATGGCACTCAACCGCGCGCTGATCATGAGTCGGGTATCGTAAATATAAGTGGGGGCACTGTGGCCCGCGAATGTCCATTGCAGGCCCACATGTGGGTAATCCTACATGCTCCAGTAGATGCTGGAAAGGTCAACCTTTCCCATGTACCTGCTCCGCTGTACCATGGCGGCGGCCTGCTCTATGCTGGTGCAACTGTAACCCGCGCCCTCGGTGCAGTCGTTGATGGCACCTCCCAGAGGGCGGGAGGCGTCTTGTATTAACCTAAAACTGCCTGCCTCCTTGGGGATGGCTTCCAGGGCGCTGGTGATGCGCGCAGGGCCGTTGCGCTTGACGTATCACCATTCTCGAGCTCCGCCCATATCTGGCCCTCCCCTGCCGGCCGGGGGTCCGAGCGCATGGCCGAGGGGTGGTTGGGCTGGTGTGATGGCGTATCAGATATGGGTGAACTGGTGATACGGAAACCGTCGCACACCCCGGCGATGATTTCCGCGCGCGCTGGGGTGTCGAGGGCGGGGGGGAGCAGCCTTCCCAGACTTCCTGTATGAGGGCTCCCCCCGACTTCTCCTATTCTCTTTCGCGTGTTCGTATTTTCACAGGGAGTACAGGCACTTCCCCGTGATGGCGAACAGCCGGCATATCACCTTCTCCCTGGCCACATCCCCCAGCTGGAGGAGGTGCGTGAAGAGGCACTGGTCTTGAATTGGACCAGGCCCAAGGGAGTGTCGACCACCTGCAGGTACTCTTTCCGCTTCTTCGCAATGCGTTCGCGCACTGTGCGGGGCAGGTAGTTGATAATCTGCAGTGCCTTGCTGGTCTTGGCGCATATTGTACGGTTGTGGCGCGGGTCGGGGCCGAGACCGTGTCGACTGGCGCGGGTCATGGGGTCGGGCAGCGGCGCTATGTCTCCAGTAGCGCTCCCGGGGGGGGGGGGGGGGGGTCGGGCGTGCTCCAGCGTGCCGACGTAGTTGCTGCTCGTGAGGCCAAGCACCCTGTCGGCCGCTGTGGAGGACCAGAGCTGGTCGAATGCCGACCCTGCTCGAGTATGGCGTGGTGCTCCTGCTGCTCCCTCTCGGCGTTGCGCTGCCGGTCGGCGGCTGCCGGTCAGCTGACTTGCGCAGGGGTGGGCTGGCTGTCCCCCGCCCGGGGCTGGTGCTGCCCTGAAAGGTCTCATTCCCCAGGGTGTAGTAAGGCTGGCAGGCTTGGCATCTCCTCCTGAGACATGGTGCCGGTGGTTTTCCGGTTGAGCCCTGCTTGGGAGGCTCAATCCAGAAACACAAAGTCGCTTGAATAATCTCCATCTTCTGCCATGGCGGATATGCGTAGTGTCGGGGGAGGTAGGCAGAGGTGGCAGCCGAAAAGCCGGCTGAGCAGCTCAAAGCGTGGTGATTGCGCGCGCACGGGATGCCGAGTGGCAGCAGCTGGGTGGCGATGGGGTGCAGCCGTGGCCTACCCCGCCTTATCTTAATGGCGATGTCACGCCCATTAGCGCCGACAGCGCCCGCCGCGTTGCGGCTGGTCCTGCGCTGACCCCGCTGACCTCCGGGGTCGCTGCCTCCCCCCCGCCTTATCTAAATCGGGATCACCACGCCAGTTAGTCGCGGCCTTTCGCCCGGCGCGCTGACCTCCGTGTTGCGCATTTAAATCCCAGCGGTGGGCCGCTGGGCACATAGATATACACACATATATATATATATATATATATATATATACACATATATCTGTATATATATACACATATATATAATTACTACTATGTATCATGTTCCCTAGTAGTGGAGTAGAGGAAATTAATATTCCATGTATAGTGAAACCCCAACTTTAAGTGCCTGACTTAATGCGAATTCGGATATAACAAACAGTCATTTGACCTTTTTTAAAATTGAGGATGTTAAGTCAACCTTCAACCCCGATTAAACGTCTCCCCACTTTTTGCGATGACATTTTATGGACCCCGATGGTTGTGTTATTATGGGGGTTTGACTGTATTAAGCGATTAATATAGATCAAAGTGATCAGTCAGGTGCTATGTGCTATGTAAGTTATTATGTTAAGATAAATGGCGCAGCGTATTCTTTCTGTATATTATTTATTCATTGCTGCTGTGCTATTTCTCTTGACGCGTCAGCTGATCCCTTCCCGATCCTTTACCTCGTTCAATGCGGCTGACACCTCTCGGGTCACTTCCAGGCGTCTCGAATGTGCTGGACTAACCCAATTGAAGAAATGTATGTTAGATTCATGTTATTTAGTTTATCCTTAGCTTATAATATGCATATATATCATGATTCTCAATTGAATGAGATGTAATATGTTAGATTCGTGTTATATGGTGTTTCCTTAACTTATATATATCATGATTCTCAATTGAAGAGATGTGATATGTTAGACTTACGTTATGTAGTATTCTTAGCTGAAATCTATCATGATTCTCAATTGATAGGTGATATGTTAGATTCATGTTATATAGTGTTTCCTTGGCTTATATATATCATTATTCTCAATTAAGATGAGATATGTTAGATTCATGTTATGTAGTGTTTCCTTAGCTTATAAGCTTATATATATCATTATTCTCAATTAAGATGAGATATGTTAGATTCATGTTATGTAGTGTTTCCTTAGCTTATAAAGTTATATATATCATTATTCTCAATTGAGATGTGATATATTAGATTCATGTTATATAGTGTTTCCTTAGCTTTAAAGTATATTATATATCGATTATATTCTCAATTGAGATGTGATATGTTAGATTCATGTTATGTAGTGTTTCCTTAGCTTATATATATCATTATTCTCAATTAAGATGAGATATGTTAGATTCATGTTATGTAGTGTTTCCTTAGCTTATAAAGTTATATATATCATTATTCTCAATTGAGATGTGATATGTTAGATTCATGTTATATAGTGTTTCCTTAGCTTATATATATATCATTATTCTCAATTAAGATGAGATATGTTAGATTCATGTTATCTAGTGTTTCCTTAGCTAACCTCAAAACAACAAGAAAGTATTTGCATCATTTATTTGTTCTTCATGAACATGCGTACACATGGTTATAGTGTTCACTGCTGACCTGGGTAAGCATTGAAGTCACCTTTATAAAGACCATTGTAGCCAAAGGCGCCATTGAAGAGGAGTACAGGAGTGTAGGTGCCATAGTAATAGCCTCCATTGTTGTAGGCTTCACCTTTGTAGGCTTCACCGTTGTAGGCTTCACCGTTGTAGGCTTTACCGTTGTAGGCTTCACCGCTGGAGGCTTCACTGCTGTAGGCTTTGCCATTGTAGGCTTCACCAGTGTAGGCTTTACCCTTGTAGGGTTCACCATTGTATGGTTCACCATTGTAGGCTTCACTGCGGTAGGCTTCACCGCTGTAGGCTTTACCCTTGTAGGCTTCACCAGTGTAGGCTTTACCCTTGTAGGGTTCACCGTTGTAGGGTTCACCATTGTAGGCTTGAGCATTGTAGGCTTGAACATTGTAGGCTTGACTGTTGTAAGCTTTACCATTGTAGGCTTTCTCATTGTAGGCTTTCCCATTGTAGGCTTTCCCGTTGTAGGCTTGACCATTGTAGGCTTGACCCCGATAGGCTTCATTGTCATCAGCTTTGTTGTAGGCTTGACCACTGTAGGCTTGACCGCTATAGGCTTCATTGTTGTCAGCTTTGTTGTAGGTGCTATTGTTCTCGGCTTCATTGTTGTGGGCTTCATAATTATAGTGACCACTGACAACGCTATGGTGATCATAACCATATGCGCCTTTCTTGTTGACATTATGGTCACCACCATGATGGTAAACATGGTGATAGCCCTGCACACCATGGCTGGAGGGACCACTGTTAACTTGTCCCCCGATGGAGGTGCCAGGAACGCCGTAGTAGTAGGCAGTGCCAACACCAACACCATACTGCAGTGCATGACGGTTTACTTCAGATTGACGCTTGGCGTTCTCATCATTTTGAGAAGCCTCGTTGGCACTGAAAGAAAGATATTAATTGCATTTTACTTTGTTCAGGTATTGTACGGTATTAGTTCTGACATTGTTTTTTTGCAGGAGATTGATTCCTTATAATTCTTTTTTTATTTTATTTGATAAAACTAGTGACCTTGGAATGCTTTAGTGTCACTTCGTAGAGGAGTCTCCTCCATCGGTGAGCATGTGCCCTGGTATATGGGTTCAGTGATTCTTATAACATCAGTACTGCCTAACCAATAATAACCACAACTTGAGCAGTACCTTTAAATTCCCAGAGAATACCTAGTTTCAAATTGTGCAAACTGTAAACATACTTGAAGTGATAGTTTTGAATAATTAGAGTTGCCGCTGTCCTGATAACCCACTTCTAAAACCGGATGTTATGAAAGTACATACTGCTCAGCACTTTCAGATTGGTTTGCAGACTGATCACACTAAAGCATATCCTGCACGATGAGCAGATGCAGTGTGAATTAACCTTTTCTCTTTTTTTTATTTTCCACTTTCATCTCGCAAGGACCTATCTGCCAGCATATTCAACATTAAGCATATTGCTTAGGAGGCTGAGCAAAGAAAGTATTTCCTTTCATAGCCAGCCATAGACAAGGAAACGGGGCTATAACTGGACAATTCTTAGAGAAGCGCGCTGTTACACTCGATATGGGTTTACTTGGCTGTTAGCCAGATATATATTTACTGAAAGTAGATTTAGCTTGGATATTCTAAGAGACAAAACCTATTAATATAAAATCATGGTTCTTAAAGTTGCATAGTCCATAAAGCATAAACCTCTCCAAAGCAAAACAGTTATTTAGATTTGAACCTACATATCCAACTTAGAAACTGGTGCACTTATTACGTATTTGTTGCTACGCAGAAGGGAACAAATACTAAGTCAATTTAATGGAACCTGCTACCAGGGGCATAGCTAGGTGTACGCGCGTACGCCAAAACGTCCACATCGTTTTGTCCAAAAAAAATGTAATTAAAAAATAATAAAGAGAGAGAGAGACAGGAGGCATGTAGTAGTCCGGAGTGTCGAAAACTCAAGCCTAAAATGTGTAAATTCCGCCAGCTTAAGCTTAAGCGGCTCCCTAAACCCCCTGCCGAAATTAGGAGTACACATCATTAAAGGTCTAGCTACGCCCCTGGCTACGGCTGAAGACTATGAGAGCAGAGTTTTGACAAGCACGTCAAAATTACCTTCACATATTTACACTTTAAATATCTCCTAAGTTACTTTTAAAGCAAAGTTACTTCAAACTAAAGTAAGACAGTTTGTAATTCTCGATCTATCTTTATCTCAGAAAATGACAGAAACTCAAAACCATCAGCTTTAGATAATTCAAATTAGATCTACTCAAAGACGGTCCTTTCTATTTATTGGAATGTTCAAATCAAATTGTTCAGAATAGCCTTCTGAAAATGTTTGCCTGTATATCGTGATCAATTTGACTGTAAAAACCAGCACTCATAATTTCTTTCCAGATTCTATGGAATAACAACGATTTGAAAGCTAGAATTAAGTCCAAATGTTGCTTTGGTCGTAATGCTTGCAAATGCTTGCAGCTTCCTAAGCAATATGGCGTCCAAATTCACCAAGCCTCGACATTACGCATCAAGCTACTCTTAGCTAATGCCATTTCCAGTCTCTCTCGAGCTTAAAGCTGCATAGTCCGATGAAATCATGAAATTTTCAAAACCAAAACAATGATCTAAATTTGATTCTACATATCTAGCTTAGATACTGATGCACTTATTAAGCATTTGTCCCCACACAGAAGGGAATAGTCAGGCAATTGAATAGATCATGTTACTGCAGAATGCTATGGTGTCAGAGTTTTGGCAAGCTTGCCAAAATTAATTTTGCATGGTTTCACTTCAAATATCTCAAAAGTTAGCCACTTCAAATAAAAGTTACTTCAAGCTAAAGTAAGGTAGATTATAATGATCAACTTAATGTATTTATCTCAGAAAATTTCTGAAACTCAAAACCATCGGACTATACAATTTTAACTACTGTATAACCGTCTAATACATCATAGTATCTGCTACTACTCATGGTTCAATTATACAGTCGCGAAGGCAAACCCACTGCTCAGGATCTAATCTAATATAGTTCAGGATACTACTACTCTTCATGGTGGTGCTACAGCTACGAAGCACCGATGACAACCCAAACGTCCTCAGATATCATGCTATACCCACCTAATATAGCACAGGGTACATCAACTAGTCATGCCATCACTACAGCAATGCGGGCCAAGAAGCCAAGCTCATCCTCACATCATGGGCTACTATACCTTAATATAGCACAAGTTGCTGATATACGCACGATGGTACCACAACAAGGAGGGTGGCAAATAAAATCCCCATCCTTCATATATCTGGCTATATAACCACCGAATATAGCACAGCGTTCTGGTATACTCACAAGGGCACCATAACAAGGAGGGGGTTAAAAGTAATCCCACTCCTCACATATCGGGCTATAACCACGTAATAATATTAAGAATATATCACACCGTTCTGGTATACTCATGATGGCGTCAGGGCACGGAGAGTGGTGAAGGCGACCCCACCCCCCACATATCGGGCTATAACAACTTAATATAGCACAGAGTTCTGCTATACTCATGATGGCGCCACAACAAAGATGGTGGCGAAGGCGAGCCGCCCCCCCCCCCCCCCCCCCGCTATAACCACTTAAAAGTTAAAGTTGCATAGTCCGATGTTTTTGAGTTTCTGACATTTTCTGAGATAAATATATTAAGTTGATCATTATAATCTACCTTACTTTAGTTTGAATTAGCTTTTATTTTAAATGGCTAACATTTTAGATAAGTGAAGTGCAAATAAGTCAAATTAGTTTTGGCAAGCACGCCAAAACTCTGACACCATAGGCTTCTGCAGTAACAGATTCTACGAAATTGTGTCAGTATTCCCTTTGATGTGGTGACAAATGGTTAATAAGCGCACCAATTTCTAAGTTAGATATGTAGAATGAAATCTAGATAATTGTTTTGGTTTTGAAAATTTGATGATTTCATCGGACTAGGCAGCTTTAATATACTCACAGCGTTCTGGTATACTCACGATAGCACCACAAGGACTGTGGCGAAGGCGACAACCCCCCCCCCCCCCCCCTCCCCCCACACACATATCGGGCTATCAGCACCTCAAATATCACAGCGCGCTGCTATACTCACGATGGTGCCAGGGCACGGAGGGTGGCGAAGGCGGCGGGCGCCGGGTCGTACACCTGCCTCGGTCCGAGCGCCTGGTGCGACACACGAGGTCCGGGCGCCTGGTCACGGACGGATGGGCCCGGGGCCTGGTCGGAGACCATCGGTCCCGGCGCCTGCCGGGAGGGGTACGCCGCGGCAACGGCCAGCAGGGTGGCGGCAAGAAGGACTGACTTCATGGCGGTGCTTGGTAGGTCTGTGGCGGCGTCCTGTCACTCTTGCAATGAGCTGAGCAGAATTCTGGTTCCTGTCTAGCCGGAACCAACTGGTTTTATACCCCACCCAAACCAGCTACTCCATCAACGCCTAGACACCAGTTTGGTGATGATGACACCCCCCCCCCCCCCCTATTTTTACGCCCATCTTCTTTAAAAAGAATTAATTTAATTTCATTTTCATTTTTATTTTTAGACCCCGCCCACTCTCTCCATATTATCCAAAAAGTGGGAAGTGTGTGTATGTGTGTGTTTGGGTGTGTGCTTGTGTGTGTGAGTAGGTGGGTGTGTGGTTGCCTGGGTTTCAGGTTGTATGGGTGTGTGAATGGGTGAGTGTGTGGGTATGTGTAGGTGTGTTTGGGTGAGTGAGTGTGTGGGTATGTGTAGGTGTGTGTTTGGGTGAGTGAGTGTGTGGGTATGTGTAGGTGTGTGTTAGGGGTGTAATTGGTTGGGTATGTGTAGGTGTGTTTGGGTGAGTGAGTGTGTAGGTATGTGTAGGTGTGTGTTAGGTGTGTGAGTGGCTGGGTATGTGTAGGTGTGTATTTAGGGGTGTGAGTGTGTGGGTATGTGTAGGTGAGTATTTAGGTGTGTGAGTGTGTGGGTATGTGTAGGTGTGTATTTAGGTGTGTGAGTGTGTGGGTATGTGTAGGTGTGTTTGGGTGAGTGAGTGCGTGGGTATGTGTAGGTGTGTGTTAGGTGAGTAAGTGTGTGGGTATGTGTAGGTGTGTATTTAGGTGTGTGAGTGTGTGGGTATACATGTAGGTGTGTGTTGGGTGAGTGAGTGAGTGAGTGTGTGTGTAGGTGTGTATGTTTGGGTGTGTGAGTGGTTGGGTATGTGTATGTGTGTTAGGTGTGTGAGTGGGTGGGCATATATGTAGGTGTGTGTTGGGTGAGTGAGTGAGTGAGTGTGTGTGTAGGTGTGTGTATTTGGGTGTGTGAGTGGTTGGGTATGGGTATGTGTGTTAGGTGTGTGAGTGGGTAGGTATACGTGTAGGTGTGTGTTGGGTGAGTGAGTGAGTGTGTAGGGTAGAGGGGTGTTTTTGTAAGTAAGTGCGGTTCAGGTAGTCATGTAATGGAGGCTGTGTGACCTGTTGACTTTACCCTCCGACAGGAGCCAACATTCTGCCTCACCATGTCCACTGGATCCATCATGGCACAGCAGGTGCCAACTAAAGGGCACCTTTTTAACACAGCTGCCCCCAGTTTGGCACGTCAGTGTGGCCTCTTCTACCACCCCAATACATCGAGTTGTCACCGAGCTACCCTGACCGACGGAGAGACTTAAAACGAGACTTAGCAATTTTACCACCAGGTCACGTGGTTTAAGCGTGTATCCTCACACGGGCATTTACTAAGCTTTTAAGTTGCAGGGGTATAGCTAGGCGTACGAGAAAGAGAGAGAGAGAGACAGAGAGGGGAGGCATCTAGTAGTCCAGAGTGTCGAAAACTCAAGTCTAAAATGTGTCAAATCTGCCAGCTTAAGCTTAAGCGGCCCCTAAACCCCCTGCCGAAATTAGGAGTACACATCGTTAAAGGTCTAGCTACGCCCCTGAGTTGTATAGTCCAATCATTTTGAATTTCTGTCATTTTAAAAAAGAATGTGAGTGTGTGTGTGACACTGTCACACACACACTCACAGTGGACAAGTTTATGCTGCCCACACTAGTTTAGTCTAATGACTTGTTTTTGCCACTAGGCAGTAGTAGTCACGTGGTTCCCCTTGTTTTGTCACTTTCAGTTGTTGTGTAGCGATCTCCTGCATGCATTTTCTCTCTGTTTTAAGGTATTTTCCTACATCCCCCCACTCTCTGTGAGTTTTCTAGTTCTACATTTGGGTAGTTGTTTGGTTGCCTATAGCTTCTTTCTGCCACTGCCTTCACCACGTTGTTAGTGATCATTAGTTTTAAGGTTTGAAGTTTACCACCTAGATTTATCATGAAAAAACCTCTAACCCCATAGGCTTCAGCAGTAGCAGGTTCCATTGAATGACTTAATGTGTCTTTCTATGTAACAACAGTGGACAGTGTACAGACGGCAGGTGAAAAAGCTGCATTCCTTCATGATGCGACATCTGCGTTCAATCATGAGGCTAACCTGGAAGGACAAAGTGACGAATAAGGAAATACTCGAACGGATGGGGCTGCCCTCTATGGAAGATCTTCTGATCAAAAAGAATCTCCGGTGGACTGGACACCTCATGAGGATGTCATCAGACAGGCTACCAAAGCAGATCCTCTATTGTCAACTGTCTTCTGGCTACAGAAAGAGAGGGCGCCCCCATCTCCAATTCAGGGATACCATCAAGAGAAACCTGAAGCTGAGAGACATTAAGACTGACTCATGGACGCAACTCTCACAATGGAGAGCGGCAGTCAAGTAATGAAAGCAGTCTTTGTCGCATCGCGACCGACAGCATGATGATGATGATGATGTAACAACACATACTTAAAGCCGCTTAGTCCGATAAAGCATTACATTTTCTAAACCAAAACAATTGTCTAGAATTGATTCTAGATATCTAACTTAGATAGTGATGCACTTATTAAGCACTTATTAAGCATTTGTTGCTCACATTGAAGGGAATACTGGGTCAATTTAATAGAGCCTGTTACTGCTGAAACCTATGGTGTCAGAGTTTTGGTGTGCTTGCCAAAACTAATTTGACATATTTGCATTTCACATATCCCAAAACTTAGCTGGTTAATAGAAATGTTCTTTCAAACAAAAGTAAGATAGCTTATAACAATCAAATTAATGTCAAAGACCTTATAATACTAAGACGGCTCACTCAGCCTGTACTGTGTAATCAAAATGATCAAACCCACCACTTGGTGCGCTGGCTGTTCTCTTGGTTAAACAGGTGCTATATTATATGTATAAATGTATATATATGAATGTGAAAGATGTGTGATGATGGCGATGATGATGATGATGCTGATGATGATGTGTATTTGTTCATAGCAATTTCATATTGATGTGTATTCATACTTACCTATCTCATGTATAATATAATTGTATGTGTTTACATGTGAAATGCCAACCAGCAGCCGGGCTGATCAAACCCACCACAAGGTGGCACTGCGAAATTTACATTACCATGGGAGTGAGCCGTCTTAGTATTATAGGGTCTTTGTTAATGTATTTATCGCAGAAAGATGGCAGAAATTTGAAACCATCGAACTATGCAACTTTAATGGTACACTAGTATCTAAGTTGGATTTGTAGGTAAGTGCTTTGCTTGTGAAAAGATGATGCTTTCATCGGACTATGCAGTTTTTGTGAACTGTTCATAGCATAGCAAAACAAAACTGGGTCAAAGTTAGCCAACTGCTAAGACGAGCCACGGGATAATTTGTTCTGAGGTTCCCGGGAGGATGTCTCCTTACCGCGGTGTTGGCGCTGAAGCGGCCATGTTCAGTGACGTCACACAGGGAAGACATGGGTGGAATTCTTTTCTTTGTTCAAATGTTTTTGTTCTTCTGAATAACATGTTGTCAGCGCTAATGTACTGGTCTTCCAGCCCTAATGGCAATTGCCACTACATAGTAAAGACCCTATAATACTAAGACGGCTCACACCCTATCTCTCCCATGGTAATTCAAATTTCGGAGTGCCACCTTGTGGTAGGTTTGAACAGCCCAGCTGCTGGTTGGTGTTTCACATGTAAACACATACAATTATATTATACATGAGATAGGTAAGTATGAATACACATCAATATGAAATTGCTATAAACAAATACACATCATCATCAGCATCAGCATCGCCATCATCACACATCTTTCACATTCATATATACATTTATATATATAATATAGCACCTGTTTAACCAAGAGAACAGCCAGCGCACCAAGTGGTGGGTTTGATCATTTTGATTACACAGTACAGGCTGAGTGAGCCGTCTTATTATTATAGGGTCTTTGTACATAGTAAACAAATCTATAACAATATACAATCAGGTTAACCTCCTTTTAAAGTTGCATAGTCCGATGGTTTTGAGTTTCTGTTATTTTCTGAGATAAATATATTAGGTTGATTTTTATGATCTACCCTACTTTAGTTTGAAGTATCTTTTATTTTAAATGGCCAACTTTTGAGGTATTTGAAGTGCAAGCATGCAATATTCATGTTTGGCAAGCATGCCAAAACCTAACACCACAGGCTACAGCAGTAAGAGATTCTATTAGATTGCCTCAGTATTCCCATCCATGTGGTGACAAATGTTTGATAAGGGTTTGCTATATTAGCAGACAATGGACGCTGTGTGTGTGGAGGGGTAAAAGGTCCGCGTTCCATTAACGTCACCAATCTGCCGCTATTACAACCGTAACAATTTCATTACAGCTTTGCCTCGATCTCGGGTTTTCTCGCAGCTGATTTGTACAAGCGTCTCCGGCTAGTAAATGTCGTCTGCTGGTTGGTGAATGTCGTCTGCGGCCAGTAAAGTACTTTGCCGTCACTAAATGTTGCATGCTGTCACTGAGTGTCATATGTCAATCATATATATATATATATATATATATATATATATATATATATATATATATATATGTGTATACACAGACACAATATATATATATACATATATGTGTATATATATATATATATATATATATATATATATATATGAACAGTGATTTAATTTGAACTCTATTTATTTATATTTATTTTTTATTCAGAGCCGACGGCAATTAAGACGTCAGTGTTAAGAGCATCTCATAGTCATACGGTAATGTGCCAGATATATTAATAAAACATAGGATTTAAACATTGCTTCCTAGAACTTAGAAGTAAGACAATCAGGTTGAATAGCGGTGCATGATTTCCCCACTACTGTGGGAGCAAGGACTCGTTCTGTAATGCATTTTCAACCCGACTATGTATTAACCAGTGATTTGTTTTCACTTATACATGGCAGTTGGCATCAAATGGAGTACTGGACATGCCCTGCTCCATTGTCATTTCCGGTACAGTAGACATAGTTGGTGATCTCGGGATTGTGTGTGTGTGGGTGTGTGTGTGTGGGGGGGGGGGGGGGGTGAGGTGGCGCAAAAGTGCCAGGGGCCATATTCATGTAGTCGTGCCTGGCTTAGCCGGAGCTACACGCTAGCTCTGGGGTAGCTATCCGAGGCTATCGGCGGGTTGGAGAAATAGGTCAAGTCGTATTCACCAATGTCAAAGCCGCCGCGGATAGCTAACCGTGAGTTTATTTATAGATTTGGGAATTCCCGCCTGTGCGACGGCAGCGTTAATATTGCTTCGAATTTATGGTTTATTTGCTGAAATTGTCTGTGTCTCTGTGTCTGTCTCTGTATGTGTCTCTGTATGTGTCTCTGTCTGTGTCTCTGTCTGTGTCTCTGCATCTGTGTCTCTGTCTGTGTCTTTGTTTCTGTGTCTCTGTGTCTGTCTCTGTCTGTGTCTCTGTCTGTGTCTCTGTGTCTCTGTCTGTGTCTCTGTCTGTGTCTCTGTCTGTGTATCTGTGTCTGTTTCTGTGTCTCTGTGTCTGTCTCTGTATGTGTCTCTGTATGTGTCTGTGTCTGTGTCTCTGTCTGTGTCTCTGTCTGTGTCTCTGTCGGTGTCTGTGTATCTGTCTGTGTCTGTGTCACTGTCAGTATCTCTGTGTCTGTGTCTCTGTGTCTGTGCCTCTGTCTCTGTCTGTGTCTCTGTGTCTGTGTCTGTGTCTCTGTCTCTGTGTCTCTGTCTGTGTCTCTGTCAGTGTCTGTGTCTCTGTCAGTGTCTCTGTGTCTGTGTCTCTGTATTTGTCTGTGTCTCTGTCTGTGTCTCTGTCTGTGTCTCTGTGTCTGTTTCTGTGTCTGTGTGTCTGTTTTTGTGTCTCTGTGTCTGTCTCTGTCTGTGTCTCTGTCTGTGTCTCTGTGTCTGTGTCTCTGTCTGTGTCTGTGTCTCTGTGTATCTCTGTCTGTTTCTGTGTCTCTGTGTCTGTCTCTGTATGTGTCTCTATATGTGTCTGTGTCTCTGTGTCTTTGTCTGTGTCTGTGTCTCTGTCTGTGTGTCTGTCTGTGTCTCTGTCTGTGTGTGTGTATTTGTGTCTCTGTGTGTGTCTCTGTGTATGTGTGTGTGTCTCTGTGTATCTGTGTGTGTGTCTATGTGTATGTGTGTGTGTCTCTGTGTGTGTGTCTCTGTGTCTCAGAGAGAGAGACAGAGGCACAGACACAGACAGACACAGACACAGACAGACGGAGACACAGACAGAGACACGGTCAGAGACACAGAGACACATACAGAGACACACACAGAGACACACACAGAGACACAGACACAGAGACACATACAGAGACACAGACAGAGACACAGACAGAGACACAGACACAGAGACACAGACAGAGACACAGACACAGAGACACAGACAGAGACACATACAGAGACAGACACAGAGACACAGACAGAGACACAGACAGAGAGAGAGACACAGACAGAGACACAGACACACAGACAGAGACACATACAGAGACACATACAGAGACAGACACAGACAGAGACACATACAGAGACACATACAGAGACACATACAGAGACACAGACACAGACACAGAGATACAGACAGAGACACAGACAGAGACACATACAGAGACAGACACAGAGACACAGACAGAGACACAGACAGAGACACAGAGCGAGACACAGACAGAGACACAGACAGAGACACAGAGAGAACGTGCCGATATACGTTACCACAACGTTGGCCCCGCGCTAATATCGCTTCGAATTTAGGGTTAATTTGATGAAATTTCACTTATTGCGTATTTAATTCTGTTAAATATGATAGCATTGAATAGATTGAGATGCACACACGCACACTAACCGGCGAGGCTAGCAGTTAAACGTGATTTGAAACTGGGGTAGCTTAACCTCGGCTACGGTCGGCGGTTAGAGCTGGCACACGCACATGAATGCGTTTTTTCCACCGTTAGCCGTGTGAGGCTACCGTAGCCGCGGTTAAGGCACTGGCACCACCACATGAATACGGGCCGTGGTCACCTAATTTCAACGTTGTTATTTTTACAGGACTATTCGCTATATCTGAAGAAAATATTAAAATTTAAAAAATATCAACTGCGACATTGCTATTAAAAATCTAAAAAACTTTAACAGCTGAGAAGGGTCATTAATGCTGAATGACCATAATAACCACAACTTGACAGAGACACACAGACACACACAGACACACAGACACACAGACACACATACAGAGACAAAGAGACACACACACAGACACAGAGACACGCACACAGAGACACACACACACAGACACAGAGACACACAGAGACCCAGAGACACACACACAGACACACACACACACAGACACACACAGACACACACAGACACACACAGAGTGTCTGTGTGTCTGTGTGTGTCTGTGTGTCTCTGTCTGTGTGTCTGTCTGTGTGTGTATCTCTGTGTCTGTGTGTGTGTCTCTGTGTCTTTGTGTGTGTGTCTCTGTGTCTGTGTGTGTCTCTGTGTGTGTTTCTGTGTCTTTGTGTGTGTGTCTCTATGTGTGTGACTCTGTGTCTGTGTGTGTGTCTGTGTGTGTCTGTGTGTGTGTCTCTGTGTCTCTGTGTCTCTGTGTGGGATGGAGGGAGAGAGGGAGAGAGAGAGAGGGAGGGAGAGAGGGAGGGAGGGAGGGAGGGAGGGAGGGAGGGAGGGAGGGAGAGAGGGAGAGAGAGCGTGTCTGTGTCTCTCTCAGAGACACAGACACAGAGACACACACACAGAGACACAGAGACACACACAGACAGACACACACACACAGACACACACAGAGACAGAGACACAGAGACACACACAGATACACAAAGACACACACACAGACACACACAGACACAGCGACACATAGACACAGAGACACACACACATCGACAAAGAGACACACACAGAGACACATAGACACGCACACAGAGACACAGAGACACATACACAGACACAGAGACACAGAGACACAGACACAGAGACACACACCCAGAGACGCAGAGACACAGAGACACACACACAGACACACAGAGACACACACAGACACACAGAGACACATACACAGACACAGAGACACGCACACAGACACAGAGACACACAGAGACACAGACACCCACCCACTGAGACACAGAGACAGAAACACAGAAACACACACAGACACAGAGACAGGCACACACAGAGACACAGAGACACAGACACAGAGACACACACACAGACACACACAGACACAGAGACACACACACTGATACACAGAGACATACACACACAGACACAGAGACACACACACAGACACACACAGAGACACAGACAGAGACACACACATAGACACAGAGACACACACAGACACAGAGACACACACACTGAGACACAGAGACACACACACATAGACACAGAGACACACACACAGACACAGAGACACACATACTGAGACACAGAGACACACACAGACACAGAGACACACACAGACACAGAGGCACACACACAGACACAGACACAGAGACACCCACACAGAAACACAGAGACACACACATGGACACACACAGACACAGAGACACACACAGAGACACACACATAGACACAAAGACACACACTCAGACACAGAGACAAACACTGAGACACACACATAAAGACACAGAGACACACACACAGACACACACACAGACACAGAGACGCACACACAGAGACACACACACAAAGACACAGGGACACACACACAGAGACACACACACAGACAGAGACACACACACAGATACAGACACACAGACACGCACACAGAGACACACACACACAGACACACACAAGCACACACAGAGACACAGAGACAGACACAGAGACACACACACACACACACACAGACACAGAGACTCACACACAGAGACACAGAGACACAGACACAGAGACACACACAGCAACGTGCTAGCAACATTCCTCCAACGCGCTGGTAACGTGTGTCGACATCCTGCAAACGCGCCCGTAACACGCGATCCAACACGTTGGCGCGCGTCAGCCCGGGTCGGCCCGCGTCGAAAGTTTTGTGCAAGCACAAAACGTTGGACGTGGCCCGACACGCGCCAACGTGTTGATCGAGACGTTGCTGTCACTCAAACTGTACCGATGTGTACCGACGAGCCACTAACGCGTTCGTAACGCGCCGGTAACGCGTGCCGACGTTTCGCCCAAATAGGCAACACGTCGGCACGCGTCGACGCACGTTGGTGAGAAACATCGTAGTGTGACATCACCATAAGGGTCACTCAGAGCCTTCCGCCACCCCCCCCCCCCCCCCCCCCCCCCCCCCCTCTGCTAGTCAGGATCACCACACTCAGGCTCAAGGCAGGTGGTGGCCAGGGGAGCCACACATCTTGGTGGTGGTGGGCACATCACTGGTAACCATGGGGACCAGGAATGCTGGATCCCTATTGGTAGAACTAAGAATGCTTGTTTCTCATTGGGGAAATAGGGTGGGGTAGTACTCTACACTGAATCCATGTACCATATAAATAATAAACCAGAGGGCTTGACTCTCTCTCTTCTTTCACTCTTCATACTCTTCCTTTCTCTTTGTCTGTATTGATTTCACTATAGCCTGCCTACACAACCACAGATTCGAGCCATAGACTTTACAACTTGTTTCTTTTATCATGTACAAACAATGAATAATCATATTTGACCATGTTAATTCTGATTAAGTAAACTTGCGTTGGTCACGTGACCATTTAATGTCCAGCCTCTTATTTACTATGCAATGTAATCATATTGCATGCATCGCAAGAGTGTTCACACATAGCTAAATACCATAGGCATAGATTTATTGTTGACTGTTTATCCCCCACTTGTTTGCGATTACATTAAAAAAAAAAACACCAACCATTTTGCATGTTTTAAATTTATTTAAAAAAAATAAAAAAATAAAAAATAATTATCAGGTACTATTGTTTCCCACAACATTTATTAATTGAACAGCAAGTCTGACTATCGTTGATCAAACCAATCTAGATGCTCGCACACTTAATTACATAGCTGAATTATTAAGCAGTTATTGCCCGAAATGGAGTTTGAGGCTCTAGGCCTCTTGACTGCACATTGATCACGACACAGATGTCTGGCTGGCAGAGGAGGTGGTGCATGTGTATGGGGGAGAAGTGTAGGGTTGGTAGATGTGGTGATGCATGTGGGGTGGTGTAGGGCTGGTAGGCGTGGTGATGCATAGTGGGAGTGTAGGGTGGCAGAGGAGGTGATACATGTGTGGTGGCGTAGGGCTAGTAGGCGTGGTGGTGCATATATGGGAGTGTAGGGTGGCAGAGGAGGTGATGCATGTGTGTAGGGCTGGTAGAGGAGGTGATGCATGTGTGGTGGCGTAGGGCTAGTAGGCGTGGTGGTGCATATATGGGAGTGTAGGGTGGCAGAGGAGGTGATGCATGTGTGTAGGGCTGGTAGAGGAGGTGATGCATGTGTGGTGGTGTAGGGCTAGTAGGCGTGGTGATGCATATATGGGAGTGTAGGGTGGCAGAGGAGGTGATGCATGTGTATAGGGCTGGTAGAGGAGGTGATGCATGTGTGGTGGTGTAGGGCTGGTAGAGCAGGTGATGCATGTGTGTGGGGTGTAGGGTTCATAAGTGTGGTGAGGCATATGTGTAGATGTAGGGCTGGTGGATGAGGTGATGCATGTGTGTGGAGTGTAGGTTGGTAGACATGGTGATGCATGTGTGTGGATGTAGGGCGGGTATAGATGATGCATGTGTGTGGGGTGTAGTAGATGTGATGATGCAAGTGTGTGGATGTAGGGCTGGTATAGGAGGTGAAGCATGTCTGTGGGGTTTAGGGTTGGTAGACGTGGTGATGCATTATGGGAGTGTAGGGTGGCAGAGGACGTGATGCATATGTGTGGGGTGTATGGTTGACAGAGGAGGTGATGCAGGTGTGGTGGTGTAGGGCTGGTAGATGTGGTGATGCATATATGGGGGTATAGAGTGGCAAAGGAGGTGATGCATGTGTGTGGAGTGCAGGCTGGCAGAGGAGGTGATGCATGTGTGTGGAGTATAGGCTGGCAGAGGAGGTATTGCATGTGTACACCTACACTGCGGGCACTAACAACAATGCCCTAGTAACCAGCCGCTTTCCCCAGAGTCGTGACAGTTCAATGCCTGGTGATCCAACATGGCGCATTTCCGGTGTGTCTATATTCGCACGTAGGCACACACACCTGCCCGTCTACTGAGAATTCAAAAATAGCAATATACCATTTATGTATTTATCCCGAGAATATGCGCAGATTAAGTTATACTGTGTCGGGCATGCGTAATGATGCCTCGGCACACACTAGATGATTAGTCACTACTCAAAATGAAACTAACTTAGTGACTGCTGTGTGGCTCCCCCCCCCCCACCCCCCACCCCCACCCTGCCACCACATATGCCGGTTGTTAGACCATTGCGAACAGTGTCTGCCTGAAAGCATCCCTGGTTGGAAATGACGCATGCGCATTGTACAAGTCTAAATAAAAAATAATAAAAAAATGTTCAAAGCTCAGTTAAAGTTGCGTAGTGCGATTGTTTTGAGTTTCTGCCATTTTCTAAACATTTTCTAAACATAAAAACATTACATTGATCATTATAATGTGCTGTACTTTTGTTTCGTTTAACTTTGATTTTAAATGTCCAACTTTGGAGGTATTTAAAGTGAAAATATCTCAACATTAATTGTGGCTAGCATGTCAACATCCTGTTACAATAGCCATCAGCAGTAACAGCTTCTATTAAATTGGCTCAGTATTCCCTTCGGCAGCAAAATAGGCTTATTTAATTTGGACAAATTGATGCTTGCGTCGGACGATGTAGCTTTAAATCATCTTGAATGATGAACTCATCAGTTTTAAATCAACACCTTTTCTTGAAGATTTATACTGCCTATCATGGATAAGTCTGAATAGACTTGTTTTCACCATTAGACAGTTTGTCGATAGAAAACCCGAGCCTACACTTTTACCGACCCAAGGGATTTTTAACCTCCAACACCACATAGACATGGTATGAGAGCAACTGGCCTTTGATGACGCTGTCAGTTACACACAGTGGTGGAAATCCAAATTGGCAGAGGTGGGGTCACAGGGAATCGAACCACTGACCTTCAGATTAGGAGTCCGACTTAGAAAAAAGTCACTCTAACCACTCCGCCACAGAGAACACCAATCCCGGAAGAAACAACACCCACTGACGAGACATTAAAGTGGCATATTTCAACCGTTTTGAGTTTCTACCATATTTTTCAGATATATCTACATATTAAGTTCATCATTATAATGTACGTTACTTTAGTTTGAAGTAACTTGTATTATTATCTTTGGAAACATACACAATTACTTTCGGTGTACGCATCAGGATTCTGGACACCACACGCTTCAGCAGCGACATGCTCTATTCAAATTATTTAGTATTCCCTTCTATGCAGCAACAAGTGTTTAATAAGTGCACCAGTATCTAAGTTTTATATCTAAGATAAAATCTAGGTGTTTTGTCTTAGAACATTTTGAACTTTGTTGTTGAGAAATAGCCAACTATTAGTTTAGATATATGCATAATTGTTTGACTTTTGTGTCCTAGCAAGATTGAAGGTCATATGACGACGGGTACAAACTTGTAGCAGGGCGTGCTCACGGCGGGTTTATAGTGTTGCTCCACAGGGAGACTGCTAGTAATAGGTATTTCAAAGTGGGCGGATATGCTGTCCGCATGGCAAAATCTGACATAATTTAACCATTCTAAAACCATTCCAATCTTCACTAATTCCTTTTTGTTTGAAATAAAAATTATATGAAGTGAATGCCTGTTCTTTTGCCTTTTAGGGTGTTTGATTAACATGATGAAATAAATGAGAGTCAATGGACACTTGTTTGGGTGTACCATCGGCAGCTCTGTGCACGTTTGTCATAGTCTGTTTGCACCCAGTCTTAGCCACTCCCTTCCCTAAAATTGCTACCTTGCAGAGTATGGTCACCTGAGCTCAAAATAACCAGCGATGAAAGATGGAGAAGAAACCGGGCTTCATTCGCATATCAAGCATGGCTGTCTTAGAGCAGGAAATTTGATTGAACAGAACGAGTGAAAACATTTAGACGCTCATTCTCCTTGAAAATTAATCAGGATCGTCCTGAAAATTATATCATCAGAAAGCTGAAGTCTTCCTCTACCTAACCAGAGCAATATTTGGTTATATTCGGCAAGGTTGGTCTGAGAAATGACCATGTCTTCCTGTCTCCCACACCGGAGCAACAAACATGGTGTTGATTGAAGCTTCTGTTTCGGCAGAAAAAGCTTGATGTGGCACCCATCAATGATGACTTTAGAGTATGGAAATTGCCAGACATTGAAAACATTTCTGAAGCCTATTGTCGCCTGAGGGAATCTGTTTAATCATCTTAATAAAGTTGATGTCTTTGTGACCTAGACTTGTAGTCAGCTAGCAATGGCTATAAAAGTGAACTTTCAGTTTTTGCCTTATATTAATTCAAAACATGTAATATCATATACAGCGTTTGATTCTGATTATTTCGGAATAATAAATAGAGTGAGTGGAAGTAGAACAGAAGTTATGATGTTTCAAAGAATTTATCAATACCCCTGATGATATTCAGTAGAAATTAAGGAATTTAGCAAGTTTAGCATGAAATATCTGACCAAATAGTGGTTTGGGAAAAAATGGAGGCTGTTATTTATGCTATAGAGAGTGAGATTCTATAATATTGAACAAATTATACATAAGAAAGCTTTTGTGTTGTGGCTTTAAAACCCTAGATTTCCCTAATTTGGAAATGTGCACAAATAAGGGCGAAAAAAAGAATCTTTCAAACCTCATAATATCACAACTTTTTCAAGAGATCTATACACATTTTATATCACTGGAATTGGATTTTAAAATCTATATACCTATATAATTTTAAACACTGAAACATTAAAATAAAAAATCACTTTGGAGTACCTAGTAGTAACAAATCATGTACAAATAATCTGACTTTTTTCTAAGGTATTACGTCCTAACAACATGTACGGTCATATCAGGATGAACACCAACTTCTGACAGTGCATGCTCATGATGATTCACAGTGCTGCCCCACAGGGATACTGTATCACTGGCACTATGACCCGGGATTCCACGCAGTCACATTATCCTGACACTGAGTAAACCAGTCTTTGCTCTATTTTACTAATGCCAAGTGTCAGGCTAGGTAATAAATCAATTTAGTAAGTTATTGAATTGACTCAGCCGAACTTTCGAACATGAACCTTCCACAGGAGAAACCTGCATTCTTACCAAGTGGGGACCTGCGCAAGCCTGTGTGGTTGTGCTCCCGGAATGTCCACCAAGGCAGACGCTGCCCTCAATGGGTGCAGGCCAACAGCTGGTCCCCGTCCAACAGATGTGAGCCTTCTCCGTGAGAAATGTCACACATTGCAAGTTTTTGTGGACAAATGTTTATTTACCAGCGTAGATACGAGAATAGACAGGTGTTTTATTTTGTACCACCAATCAGTGGCCGAATTTACAACAGTTCTAATCTTTTTGTAAACTGAAGTTAGCCCACCAGTATGTCATAACCACAGAAGTCCTATATCAACCAGCACTTGTGAACAGTGAGTTGCATTAGGTTCAAACCTGTTATCTAGATTGTTGTAAATTATGATAACCATGGATACACTATGAATACACACGTGATCCTCTGAAACTGGGGTGCGCTTTGCTTCCTTAACAAAGGGATTAAATGGCACTAGTGCCGTTTGAAATAAATAGAAAATAGTCTCATGTAATTCAAATTGCTAAATTAATTTTGGCAAGCACACCAAAACTCTGACACCTCAGGTTTCTGCAGTAACCGGTTCTATTAAATTGAGTCATCATCATCATCATCATCAGCATGCTGTCGGTCGCGATGCGACAAAGACTGCTTTTATTACTTGACTGCCGCTCTCCATTTAGCTCTCTGCTGTGAGAGTGATGTCCATGAGTCGGTCTTAATGACTCTCAGCTTCAGGTTTCTCTTGATGGTATCCTTGAACCGGAGACAGTTGAGAATAGATACATTTCAGGAAAGCTGCCTGCAAAAGTGTTGAAGTGCTGCTGGCTTTTGCAAGTTACCTGCGGCACTCTCTCGGGGAGCAAATAGAGGTTTCACACCGGCAAGAACATGTCAAGACAGGTGCAAAACTATTTGTCCCTGCAGTGGCTGGTCGGGAGATGTTGGGAGTTCCATACATCAACCGCCCTTAATGCTGCCACAGTGACATGGTTTTCTGTTTAGGGTTTGCTCCCTTAGCCTTCGGTTCTGTCAAGAACCTGTACCACAAGGCAGTGGTTTACAACTCTGCAGGGCAGGGGCGTCAAACTCCCTGAGGTGTTGCAATACCTGCAATACCTGCATACCTAAATTGAGTAAAGTAGTTATATCTCTACTAATGTTGGTTTATATATCCATACACCCTCACCTGTCTATTCTTTAAATGCATAGTCCAGTGGTTTTAAGTTCTGCCATATTATTTAGATACGTAGGTGAGGTTGTTTGCTATAACCTACATTATTTTAGTTCGATGTAATTTGCATTACAAATGGGTAACTTTGAAGAAACATAAAATGGAGACATGCAAAATTACTTTCGGTGTGCACATCGAAGAAAGACTGGACACCACAATGCAAATTTGCTGATTACCATTTCAGAATTGACCTCAGCAGTAACATGTTATTAAATTGACTTTGTATTTCCTACTACTCTGCAATAATATTGAATAAATACACCAGCATCGAAGTGGGATATGTATACTCAAATCTAGATAAGTATTTTCATTCAGAAAAGTGTATGCTTTCATCGGACGATGCAGCTCTTACCTTGGACCTTCAGCTTTAATTCACTAATGAACTCTATAATATTTTCCCTGATCCTCTTTCTTAGCATTTCACTTCATTTGGCGGGAAACTCACCCCTCATACAGGGACCTATCCCAAAGAAACTTACCCTTATTTTCGTCGTATCTGATTGGTTGATTATATGCAGTTACTACTTATATTACCTCAACATATTTGGATAGCAATGAACAAAACAACTTCCACCAATTAATCACAATAATTACCTCGAAAGGTATTTTGATGCTTAACAATTAGCCAGGGGCATCGGAATATACGATTTTAAAAATAGTTTCTTCATAACCATATTTTAGGAGCATTTAAGGAAAATGTGTTTCCCATGTTACTATAAATCAACTTTATCAAACAATGGGAGACCACACTTGTCACCGCCATAATGATAGCCTTATTTGCACATTTTCTTCTGCTAATAATCTGGTCGCAAATGCTACTTCTTTGATGCAGATATACCTCCCCTAATACATATTCAGTTTGATTTTAAACTACAATACAAAACACAGACGGTGTCTTCTAATGTAAACGCAGCCAACCAACCACATGGGTGAAATATGGCATTTGAATAGAAACAAGCAATTACAAACATTCACTACAATGTGCAGTCATCGCGCCGCGTTCGCTGACCTTTAAGAGTTGTCACGCGCGGGCCGAGCACGCCTCCACTGTGTGCGTACATGACATGCGCCTGGGGGGGCCATACTTTTGCGCATGCGCTTTGCGCGACACCAGACGCCCACCCTTGAGGTGTCTCGCTAGGCATTCCCCAAGAACCCTCTCCCCGCTCCCACCCCTGCCTCCCCCCCTAAACAAACAAAAGACCAAAATCACCAGCATTCCTAATTTGGTTTGGGGATCAGGTAAATGCTAGTTGAGGGCCGGTAGTGCGTGTGAAACTTGACGTGACAAGCGTTTCGCTGACAGTGTGCACGATGTATGACAAGCCTGACTGACCCCGGCCCAGTTGTCTGTGATTGATGTGACCTCCGACATGATTTCTGAATGAACTAGTGTCACTACTGTCTGCTTGTCCAAGGACCCGCGTTATCAACTCATTCGCCGCAACTAGCTTTATAGTGCTGCCCCATTGGCATGCCGCTCTACCAGCGCCATGCATGACTGCTCAGTCACATTAACATGACAGTGGGCTAACCATAATCAATTCGTTCCATATACTGGCAATCGAAATATCCAGAACCTGATCAATGTCGTAAATCAGATCAGGTTGTACAATTTTCTGATATAATGACAAGAGGATATATGTGAACTCTACTATAATAAATTGCAACTTATCTATATAATGGTAAATGGTAATATATAAAATCCAAAGGCATATGAGGGATATGTGGAGTTGGTAAACTATTACTCATTAGGTATAGAAATTGTATAGTAAAATAGTATAGAGGAGGAGTGTCACTTCTTAGATACAGTCTTTGGAGGAGTTGCCTCACATACCCCCTCCCCCCAGGTGTTATTTATGGATCACTGGCCACCACAAGGCACTGTAGCCAGCATGACAAGGCCTTGGATACAACAGATTGAACCCTGATTGGTGGATCAACCCATGTGACCACCAACCACCATCTTAGATTCTAGAAACCTATATAAGATAATAAACCAGGGAGTCTCACTCTCCTACTTTTCACTCTTTCTCTACTTTCCTTCATTACCTGTATTGATTTCTCATTAGCTTGTCCACACACACCACCAGCCGGCGACTTTACAAGGTGACCTATAAGTGTCAGGTAAATATGGATCGGCGAATCGGCATCTAGTCCCCTGTGTCACGTGGGACTTCATATTTGAAATTCCTTACCCAGAACGAGGCTGGCCCCATACACACGACGCACGACGCTGCAACAATAGATTATTCAGTTCAATTATCGAAACTACATCCCTTGTACACAGACAGTACTACTCAAATACTTAACAAGACTACATAGTGGGAGAACATTAAAACCTGAAGACACTCATAAAGAGAGAGTTAGATAGAGGGTTAAAAATAACAATAAAATATAACCATTATAAGTGTATTGCAATTGACCTCAAGTTGTAATAGGAATATTTTGTTAAAGTTGTATAGTCCGATGATTTTGAGTTCCTATCATTTTCTGAGATAAATATATTACTATTATTACTAATATTAGGCTGATCGGTATAATCCACCTTACTTTAGTTTGAAGTAACTTTTATTTTAAATGGCTAACTTTTGAGATATTTAAAATCCAAACATGCAAAATTAATTTTGGCAAGCATGCCAAAACTCTGACACCATAAGCTTCTGCAGTAATAGGTTCTATTAAATTGACTTAGTATTCCCTTCTGTGTGGCGACACATACTTAATAAATGCACCAGTATCTAAGTTAAAAATCTAGGATCAAATCTAGTGAATTGCTTTGGTTTTGAAAATTTGATGTTTTCATCGGACTATGCAGCTTTAAGGAACAGTGAATTTTCATGTTACGAACACACGGTAAAATCAGGCACGGTAAAACCAAGCATTACGACCAAGGAGACGTGACCCTCCAGAGCGCCAAGACGATCTCGGATCCCTCTGGAGCGGTCGCCCTCTTCGTCCCGGCCTCCCGCACTCCCGGCTCTGCCCCATCGCCACCTGGACCACCTCGGTCGCCCTTGTCCCCGCTGCGCCAGCCGATCCGGCCTTCATCATGTCCTCGGGCTGGCCGCTGGAGCCTCGGACCCTCACAGCCATCCTCCGTGGTGCCCTCCGGGCCCTCCCTGTGTCAGCTCCTGAGACTTTCACTCTCCATAGTCTACGGCGGGGCGCCGCCCAGGCATGCCAGCGTGCAGGAGTTCCCTTGGCAGACATTATGGCCCAGGGCACCTGGACTTTGGGGGCGGTACATGCGTACCTCCCCCACCTCGCCCCCTCTGCCGCCCCTCACGCCCTCTCCTCCCTTTTGGTGGAGGGTTCTTCGGGGCCCCCCTTCCCCCATGATCATTCCTGTCATTGTGATTGTGATTGTTCTCTTATGCTTATTTCCTCTTCACCTATTGCGTTGTATTCTTGTTGTCGCACTTTGAATAAAGCGCTCTTCTTCCACCCCCGCCTCCTTCTCCTCCTTCGCCGCATATCATTTATACGAAGCGAAGCGAATTCAATAAAAAATAATATATGCATATTCGCTTCAGCTCGTGGGTGTCAGTCAGGGGTTCCTGGTTAAATACAGAGACTCCTACTACATACTGAAATGCTGGAAAAAATTGATTTGTATAATTATACAGTGATATCTGACAAGGCTTGTCGTCATCCCCCTTAGTCGAATACATTCAACCAATGGCCGCGCTGTATTCTGGTCACGTGAGACCAACACGTGATGAGAGTGTGGAGAATCAGCTTTTATTTTTACACTATGTCAAGACTACAATTTCAACGTAGACTCTACTTAAATGAATATTACAATTTAATCAACAATAATGCATCTCAGTTAAAATAGTGTCGTGGGGGTGATGAAAATGGGAAATACTGCGCCTAGAGTGGGACTCGAACCCACATCTCTTTGCATTCCGGGCCAGTGTGCTAACCATTACACCACCTAGGCTCCCTGATATCAATACACTCCCCACGCCTACCTGTCTATGCGGCTCCTTGCCCGAGAGGTCAGTGCAGACCACTACACTCGTCCCCCTGGAATTGTAAGTCTTGTAATGCTTACAATTACATACATACAGGCAATGCACTAACACATACATACACAGGGTAGGTTCAACAACCATACAGCGCAAAGCTTGTACAGGATCCTGATCACGGCAACCAGTGTCGTGGGGGTGATGAAAATGGGAAATACTGCGCCTTGAGCGGGACTCGAACCCACATCTCTTTGCATTCCGGGCCAGTGTGCTAACCATTACACCACCTAGGCTCCCTGATATCAACACACTCCCCACGCCTACCTGTCTATGTGGTTACTTGCCTGAGAGGTCAGTGCAGTCCACTACAATAGTAAAGCTATTAGTCTAATTGTACTGCATACTATACTTTATATTCGAATGTTTCCCCCTTAATACGGATTGGTTGTTTGTTGCAGTTTTAAGTCCTAGCTGCTTTAGTCACAACGCAGCATGTTGGTTGGTGCTTGTTGGCAGTTTTACGCACTGCCAACATCTAAGGTCACTTCAGGACGGGTACCGACTTGTGACAGTGCGCACTCATGATGACTTTATAGTGCGTCACTGTTAGAATAGGGCAACGACTGCTTAGCTCAGTATCAGGATAATGTGACTGAGTGGGATGTCAGATCATGGTGCTGCTGGCCTGGCTTCTCAGTAGGGCAACACTATAAAGTCGTCATGAGTAATATAGGTTCATGCTGTCACAAGTCCGTAACAATCCTGATATGACCGTCGATGTTCGCAGGACATGAAGCCCTCAAGAAACGAAAAGAATATAACTCTTTGTTATTATGACACCAGGATAGCTCTGTTTTGTTTAGTGCTAGGGGCGTAGCTAGACCTTTAACGATGTGTACTCCTAATTTTGGCAGGGGGTTTAGGGGGCCGCTTAAGCTTAAGCTGGCGGATTTTACGCATTTTAGACTTGAGTCTTTGACACTCCGGACTACTACATGCCTCCTCTCTCTCTCTCTCTCTTTATTATTTTTTAATTAAATTTTTTGTTGACAAAACGATGTGGACGTTTTGGCGTATGCGCATATGCCTAGCTACGCCCCTGAGTGCTGTATTTCTAGGAATTTATTTAGAGTACTAACTGAGCAATTACTGTATATGGAATTGGGTAAATTATAACTGATAGAAGTCTGGTCTCGGAGTTACACCATGTATTCCTGACATGAATATTTAATGTATCTTACTTCTTAGTGAAAGATCACACTTAGATTGCAATATTTGAACTCGAATCCAGGAGGTTGGGATTGATCTGCCCAAGACCTTTAGACTTGAGTGCCATGCCACATCGTGAAACTGTGCTGCGATGCCGAAGCACATTTGCCTGAAACCTATAACAGCCTGCCTCCCCCAGCCTCGAGTCGGCTGGTATGCGCCGGGCATCACACCCGCCTCCCCCAGCCCCGAGTCGGCTGGTATGCGCCGGGCATCACACCCACCTCCCCCAGCCTCGAGTTGGCTGGTATGCGCCCGGCATCACACCCGCCTCCCCCAGCCCCGAGTCGGCTGGTATGCGGTGGGCATCACACCCTCCTCCCCCAGCCCCGAGTCGGCTGGTATGCGCCCGGCATCACACCTGCCTTCCCCGCCTCGAGTCGGCTGGTATGTACCCAGCATCCCGCCCACCTCCCCAGCCCCGAGTCGGCTGGTATGTGCCCGGCATCACACTCGCCTCCCCCAGCCCTGAGTCGGCTGGTATGCGCCCAGCATCACACCCGCCTGCTCTGCCTCGAGTCGGCTAGTATGCGCCCGGCATCACACCCGCCTCCCACGCCTTGAGTCGGCTGGTATGCGCCCGGCATCACACCCGCCTCCCCCACCTCGAGTCGGCTGGTATGCGCCCCGCATCACACCCGCCTCCCGCAGCCTCGAGTTGGCTGGTATGCGCCCGGCATCACACCCACCTCCCCCAGCCCCAAGTCGGCTGGTATGCGCCTGGCATCACACCCGCCTTTCCCGCCTCGAGTTGGCTGGTATGTGCCAGGCATCACACCCGCCTCCCCCGTCTCGAGTCAGCTGGTATGCGCCCGGCATCACACCCACCTCCCCCAGCCCCGAGTCAGCTGGTATGCGCCCGGCATCACACCCACCGCCCCCAGCCCCGAGTCGGCTGGTGTGCGCCCAGCATCACATCCGGGACCCCCAGCCCCGAGTCGGCTGGTGTGCGCCCGGCATCACACCCGCCTCCCCCACCCCGAGTCAGCTGGTGTGCGCCTGGCATCACACCCGCCGCCCCCAGCCCCGAGTCGGCTGGTGTGCGCCCGGCATCACACCCGCCTCCCCCACGTCGAGTCGGCTGGTATGCGCCCGGCATCACACCTGCCTCCCCCGCCTCGAGTAGGCTGGTGTGCGCCCGGCATTACACCTGCCTCCCCAAGCCTCGAGTCAGCTGGTCCCCCATGGCTATTATTGGTAGACATGTGGTGCCCCATAGAGAAGAGTGGACCTACATAGGCTATAAAGCATACTCAACAGTTTTCAAATTGACTTTAACTGATAGTAAGATTTGCTAACTACTTTCTAAGTTTGTAATGCACCTTCGCCTACATTATTGACCACAATGTATGACACTAATGGCCACAACTTGACCAGAATGACCCTCAGACTATGATTAGACCCTAAATAATGCCTAAAGAATAGGTTATTTCAAGCTAAGTAAATGATCACTTGTCATATTTAATCATGATAATTGTTAATGAGTATAATTTTTCTGGTCATAATATAGGCCCATTAAAATAGCAGAGTCCGATGTTTTTGAGTTTCCGTCATTTTGTGAAATAAATATATATTAGGTTGGTCATTATAATCTACCTTACTTTAGTTTGGACTAACTTTTAATTGAAGTTTTATTGTAAATGGTTAACTTTTGAGATATTTGAAGTGCAAACATGCAACATTAATTTTGGCAAGCCTGCTAAAACTCTTACACATAGGCTTCTGTAGTAACATATTCTACTAAATTGCCTCAGTATTCCCTTCTATATGCCAACAAATGATTAATAAGTGCATCATTATCTAAGTTAGATATGTAGAATTAAATCTAGATAATTGTTTTGGTTTTGAAGATTTGATGTCTTCATCTGACTATGCAGCTTTAAGGAGATACCGAATTGATCCAGAAATATATCTTTATATATAGATATGTGCATATATATACAAATATTAGTATATTTATATATATATATATATATATATATATATATATATATACATATATATATATAACAAATTCTATAAAAACTTCAGTAGACAAATATAGAATCACATTAAAAAGATGTTGACAGGGGTAGGATTTATCTATAATTTTTTGTTATTAAATGGGAGGGGGTGGGCTCCTCTCTATTTGTAATGTCACTCTACTGAGACGCAATGCACTTCCCACTAGTGGTCGTCTCAGTTCGGGGATGAGGGGGTGGAGTTCCCGCTCTATGACGTGTGACCAGACAGGTGGGTGAGTGCGCGCTCTTTGCATATTCAAATGTCCGCCACTATAAAGGTGTGGCGTGTGGACGCACCCCCCGTGTGTGTCCGAGCAGGTGTGAGCAATACGCCTGTGTCCGAGCAGCTCAGCAACCCGCACAAGTCGCCACCGTTAGTTACATCACCGGCTTCCCGCCACGAGCCTGCGCAACCAGCCCCTCCCCGTCACTACCACTGCCAGCACTGCAACTTTTACTATACTACTACCACCGCCAATACTGCAACTACCACGCCAGCATTACTGCAACTACACTATAACTACTGCCCCGCTACTACTATTGCAACTACACCACTAGTACTGCCACTAGTACAACTACACCAGCAATACTGCAACTAGACAACAACTACTGTCCCTCTACCACAATTGAAACTACACCACTAGTACTACACCGGTAATACTGCAATTACATTACCGCTATTACAACTACACCACCACTCAAACCATCATTACACCAGCAATACTGCAACTACACTACCACTACTGCCGCACTATCACTATTGCAACTACACCACAACTACCACCATCACTATTGCCTCTTATACAACTACATCAGCAATACTGCAACCACCCTACCATTCTTGCCACCAGTACCACTATTATAACCACTACTAAAACCACTGCCATTACTATCAGAGTAAGTACTAGGCTACCTTCACTATCACTACTACTATTAACACCACTATTACCACTATTACAACTACACCACCAATGCTATAAATACATTGCTACTGCCACCAAATATTAATAATATTACAAATATACCACCATTATAACTACCACTACAATAACAACATCACCACTACCACAGTTACAACTACACCACCAGTACTACCACCGCTCCTACGACTGTTATAACAACACCAACCCGCTTACCACCACTACTACAACTATACTACCACTACTACAACTACACCACCACTACCACAACTACAACAACTACACCACCAGTACTACCACCGCTCCTACGACTGTTATAACTACACCAACCCGCTTACCACCACTACTACAACTATACCACCACTACTACAACTACACCACCACAACTACACTACCAATACTACAATTCACCACTCCCACCACCTCAACTACCACTACTGTAATTACACCACTTCTATCACTACTCCCAGCACCAGCACCACGACGCAATGCTTTATTCGATGCCTGCAGGTATGTCCATACATTCCTCCCCCCCCCCCCCCCCTACCCTTCCCACCTTCCTTGTTCTTGCACGACGTCCATGTCCTTACAGCTATTCCACTTTTGCCGCACACGATAAGTGTTCCTTGGACTAATTGAACTCATTTCAACCCGCACATGTGTATCTTGTGCATGGGACAAGTTAAGCCTGGTACACACCTCCCGTATACGATTCACACGCTAAAACTGACTGTCCGACGGGACCCGTCACAACCCGACCCGTCCCGTTTCCCGACTAAGTTTTAGTCTTTAGGTGTGTGACACCCCCCTCCCATTACAACCGGACCCGTCCCGTTTCCAGACTAAAACTGCCCAATTCATTTTTCGAATCTTATCAAACCCGGTACACACCTCCCATTTCGCGACAAAGTTTGAGTTTTAGTCGGGGTCAGTCTTTAGGTGTGTGACCCCCTCTCACACCAGAGCCTTCCGATTCGCGACTTAAAACTCAGTTTAGGTTTTATCTGGGAGGTGTGTACTGGCCTTTAGTCAATGTTGTTTCCACCATTCGCAGCGCCACCTATGACTTCACTGAATCCATGTTATCTTTCCCACCAACAGGTGCCACCAGGGCACCCTAAAGTAAAATGGCTGTTTCCATCGTTAGACGAGGATTAATATATATTACTGCAACCTATGGTGTCAGAGTTTTGATATACAGTAACCTCGTTAGCCGACCACCTTCATAGATCGACCATTCCCCTATATCGATCACTTTATTTGGGTCTCAAACCATTGCCCATACAATACCATTATAATGATTTGACTAAACTCCCTAAGCCAACCACCTCCCTAAATGGACCATTTAAAGTCGGTCCCATGGTTGGTCGATTTAGCGAGGTTTTACTGCACTTGCCTAAATTAATTTGGCATGTTTACACTTCAGATATCTCAAAAGATAGCCAAATAAAGGTTATTTAGAACTAAATTAAGTGTAGCAATCACCCTAATATATTAATCTAAAAGAATTACAAAAAAATCTAAACCATCGGACTATGCAAATTTGAGTTATTTTAATATTTTGTTGTTGTAAATGGTTACATCATTGGAATTTCCTTATTGTGGCGATATCAACCAGTAAACAGCCCATAGAGTTTGCCTGTACGCGCAGTGCAAAACGTCTATTTCATTCAAAATTAATAGAAATGCAGAACCCGAACCTTATCAATTTAATATAATCCTTTTGGTAAACATGTTTTCTATATGTGTACCAAGCGATTTGTCTCTAGGTGGTGTGGTTGTAGAGAAATTTCACTTTTTCTGTATGAAGATTGTTCACGACCATTGACAATGCCTTGAGTTTGCCGGTACGCGCAGTGCAAAACATTAGTTTTATTCCAAATTAAGAGAAATCCAGAACCCTAACCTTATCAATTTAATATAATCTTTTTTGTAAACATGTTTTCTATATTAGGTCACGCGTGAATAGTGTGAATTGTAGTCGTACATGCGCATATTTATTTTGTTGTATTTAGGGGCCTGTCCGCTTTGCTGAACGGCAACAGTGTAACTGACGAAATTCAAACCGATGCGCGTGCAGCCTCACGAGACAGATGCGTGCGCATCGCACGCCCATAAGCGTAGACCTCGAGGTTACGAATATGCGCCCGTACGCGTAGACACTACGTTTCATATATCGGTTGGGTATCAAATCGACAACCTTGGAGTCACTATTTTGTCTATCCCATAACAACTATGGTAAATATGGACAAATGTTTCATGCCACTGAAGTCTGTACCTTCTCTGAGCTGTACACCAGGTACATTGTGACGTCACTTCCAGAATGCAATAGCCACATTTTTACCAGGCAGAAGATATAGACAGACAGTGCTCTTTGTGAATGCAAGCTCATGCCATCATGTTAGTGAAATGAAGACCTTAAGGTGTTGGTAGATCAATTACAGGTTTCAGTACGGAAGCAATTGGTTTGCATTTCTGCAACTTCCATATTCCATAGTCGCATCTCAGGTTCGCCAGCAATTCTGTGAAGCGGAGATCTCAATGGCGACCTAGTTGTTTTTCTAAGAAGCAACCTCACATTTATGTACCATGTACTTGATTTAGTTGCAATGTATTGTACTTTTCTAGACTGGCATGCAATCATCACCAGGTCGCATTTTTGTGCCTTTTTCTTTGTACATTAAAAAATATGTTATCCAAATTATTAAGATATTACATTAAGAGGTGAAGACAGCGCGTAAGTCGGTTTAGAGAGAGTCATGCAATAGACTGCATCACGGTTCCAGCGGCGCGGTGCATTGTGGGATGCATCAGAGCAAAACAACCCCCCACCAAAAGCACATGGCACATGCTAATACACTGGGTGCAGCTATGAAATGTGCTAGTTTCAGCTCATCTCAGCTTTTGTTTGAAACATAGAATACTAACTAAAAAAATATATATAATAAATTAAGATATTAATCTTCTATCCAGCATTGCATTTACATCAATATAATCAGCACATTTTATGCCATGTGCATTTAGATTTAGAAAGATCTAGGCACTCAGACTAGTGTTAGAACCATAGCCAGAGTACTCAATGCATTGTCAATGGCAGTGAGTAATCTCCATAGAGAAAAAGTAAAATATTGATAAAACCACACCACCTAGGCACAAACCGCTTTGAACATATATAGAAAACATGTTTACCAAAAGGATTATATTAAATTGATAAGGTTAGGGTTTTGGATTTCTATTAATTTTGAATAAAAATGACATTTTTCAATGCGCGTATCGGCAAACTCAATGGCCGTGCGCCTTTGCTTTGCTCCCAAGGCCGTTTTCAGCGCATGCGCAGTCGGAACCGTGATGTAGTCAATTCTGAGTGGAAATGGGCCGAGTGATAGTGGCGCCAGGCGGATGTGGTTAGCTAATTGAATGCAAGGGACAACTGGTCTCCAGGTCACTCCAACTACAAGTAAATGAATAGCTTTAACAGATTCCAAGAAGCGATGAGTGCGGACATATTAAAGTTGCATAGTCCGATGGTTTGAGGTTCTGTCATTTTCTGAGGTTGATCATTATAATTATAGTCTACCTTGCTTTAGTTTCAGGTAACTTATATTTTAAATGGCTAACTTTTGAGATATTTGAGGTGCAACAATGAAAAATTAATATTGGCAAGGATTCCAAAACTGACACCATAGGCTTCTGCAATAACAGGTTTTATTAAATGGCCTCAGTATTCCCTTATATGTGGCAACAAATGTGTAATAACTGTACCAATATCTAAGTTAGATATGTAGAAACAAATCTAGACCACGCAGCTTTAAATATTTACTATATATATAATAACAAATAATATTGTCAATGCATTCTCTTCGGTGGTAGGCACCGCACTGCTCATCTGAAAACCCGATCTGATAAAACTAGTATCGGGGTGAGCAGGCTAATATCACTTTAGGATATTCCGGTTATTTGCTAAAATAATTTAAATTTCTAGTTCTATTTCTCAAAATGGCTGAAGTCTGAGAACTAAAGTAATTTAATGGATCCTTTATTGCTTTATTATGGGGTTTCAGTTCCTTGGGTTTCTAGAAGGTATTTCTACCTCGTCTGCACTGCTACTGATACTCATCTTGAGTCACTTAAGCCATATCGGGCAACAAATGCTTAATATCCTAAATTCTGGAGCCCAAGTTCCTTAGTGCTGAAAAGAACATCCTTTATTACAATAAATGGAATACCAAGATTACTTATGCCCCAACCAAAGATAAAACAAAACATGTTTGAATGACTAATGAAACGCAATAGATAACCATACAACTTATAGTGACAATAATTATTGTCGCTATAATTATTATCGCTATAATTATTATCGCTATAATTATTATTGTTCTCATTATTGTTCTCATTATTATTAATGTCGCGAACCCAGATTACCTGCTTATGCTTATATCTACAATTATCGTCTCTAGGATTACTGCTCTCGTTATTAATATCAGTAACCAGGATTGCCTCCTTACGCTTGCAGGTCTTGTTGTCGTGCTGTACTGTTGCTATACAAGCACGTGTGCATCACCCACCTCCAGGGTGAGAAGGCAACTAACTCCGGATGGCTTCTGCGCAGGTCTTGACAAGCTCTTACTCTCCACCCTGGATACCATCAGTTCCACTTCCAAGCTCATTGAGGCCTTTGTAAGTTAGCGGTTCAGCCTGTTTTTGGTTACAAGGTACAGATAATACCCCAGTCACACGAGGCCTGCGTTCGCTAACGATCGATTTGCGACGTCAAAACCTCCTCCTTGCGCCCTCCTTACGCCCTGATTGAGTGCTGTCGCCGCGAGAACGCCACTGCGTTCATTTCGGGAATTTTGGACGCAAGGAGGTTGCTGCTGCTGCACGTGCAACCTCCTTACGCCCTGTTCCGGCGGCGCCATTTAAAATGGTTGGCACCCTGGCGCGGCCCTGGGTTGGTGCTAACACATGCGATGCTTGCAGTCACCATGTGGTCGGCGCCGACATGACGCCGACATGGCGCCGACATGGCGCCTACAAATCAGTGTATCGAATGGAACGCTGGGTGGTTGGGGTCCTTTTGGGCGTAGGGAGGTTGGCGGTGAACGCTGGCTCTCGTGTGACTGGGGTATTATAATCAACAAGGCACTCGGCTTCATGATAATCAGCGGCTCAATGTTGGCCCCGCAGATGTCACGTGGGGTTGGCTCCTTCAGTGCTTGGGACATTTGCCGCGCTTGCGCAATTTTGAGACACACCAGGTGCACCAGTGGTCAAAATTACACTCCCTGTTGTCCTTTGCACATCCTTACTCTTTGTTCCAATTGAAACAAGGCTTTTCCACATCCTGTGAGAATAATGGCCTACTGCCACCTCCATATGTGCTAGCTTTGGTGTACTTGCCTCCCTGCAGATTCTGCAGAGTAATAATGTATGGACAGTTCCGGGCTGGTACTCAAACTCTGCTCCACGATAGGGCAATGCTAATTTACAGGGCCTTTTTGAACATTACCACACGACTCAATCAGTCCACGCCATATTTTAATAATGCTGAGTCCCAGGCGAGATAGAAAGAAGCATTAATTCTGTACGTCTTTGGTTTGCCTCAGTCAGGAATCAAACCCACGACGTCTCGCATGCAAATTGGGGCACCACCTCACCCAGTAGGCTCTATATGTCCACAAGTAGTGGGGCGGATATGTAACAATTTCTACTTGAGGTGTGCACTTCCGGAAAGTGAATTCATAGCTACATATTAATTGCAAAAGCGATAGTTAAAGAGACTAGTATTCAATTAACTTCTATTTTTTCTGTTTTGCAAATTGCTCTCACATACAGTGCTCCCGAAGTGATGTAAGCGAACTCACCGGTCCGGAGGGGTCGTGCCAGACCTTCATTGAGCAGCTGAGCAGCCAGAGCGGTGCCAAGGTCAAGGCCGCTCCCGTTTCACAGGTCGACCTTGAAAGAATTGTTGACACAGCTGCGTTATTGGTAAGGTTATTATGTAACCATGTGTGTAAATGTGTCACTATTCGCTGACAACATATGTAAAGGTGATGCTGTTATGCAACCATGTGTGTAAATGTGTCACTATTCGATGACAACATGTGTAAAGGTGATGCCGTTATGTAACCATGTGTGTACATGTGGCACTATTCGATGACAACATGTGTAAAGGTGATGCCGTTATGTAACCATGTGTGTACATGTGGCACTATTCGATGACAACATGTGTAAAGGTGATGCCGTTATGTAACCATGTGTGTACATGTGGCACTATTCGATGACAACATGTGTAAAGGTGATGCCGTTATGTAACCATGTGTGTACATGTGGCACTATTCGATGACAACATGTGTAAAGGTGATGCCGTTATGTAACCATGTGTGTACATGTGGCACTATTCGATGACATGTGTAAGGGTGATGCCATTATATAACCATCTGGTTAAATGTGGCACTATTCGATGGCATGTGTTAGGGTGATGCCGTTATGTAACCATGTGTGTAAATGTGGCACTATTCGATGACAACATATGTAAAGGTGATGCCGTTATGTAACCATGTGTGTACATGTGGCACTATCCGATGACAACATGGTTGAAGGTGATGCCGTTATGTAACCATGTGTTTAAATGTGGTGAAATTACGTAACCATACATGCAAAGGTAGTTATTTTACACAAAAATCTATGTAAATCTATGTAAATGTAATGCTATTTATTACACAGCTATTTGTGTAACAATTATATAAGCATGTTTTTAAGGTAGTTATATTACATTGGTAATTATGGGAAGGTGGTTTTATTACACAACAATATTTGTAAATGTAAATGTATTACACAACCATCTGTCTAAAAGTGACAACATTACATAACCATGTGTGAAGTTGACATTACAGAACTATGCATAACAAAGGTGGGCTTATTACATAACCACGTGGGTAAAGCTTGTGCTATCACACAACCATGTGTGTAACAGCGAATTTGGAACGCAGACATGTGCATAAGTTGGTTGGTTATTTGAGCTTTACGTCCTGGCAACATCTAAGGTCATATCAGGATGGGTACCAACTTGTGACAGTGCGTACTTATGGTGATTTAACAGTGCTGGCCCTCTGGGAGACCAGGCCGCCAGCAACATGACCTAATATCCCACTCAGTCACTTTATCCTGCTACCGAGCCAACCAGTCCTTGTCATATTCTAATAATGCCGAGCACTTGGCTAGGAAGTGCCAAGTATAAATTTGATAAGTCATTGGTTTGACTCGACCGGGAATTGAACTCCCGATCTTCCGCACATGAGGCCTGTGCTTTACCGATTCGGCCAACGAGTCAGGTGACATGTGCATAAAGATAACCCCACTACACAGGCATGTGGTGTGCAAAGATGGTGCTATTGTATAAACATTTGTGTAAATGTGTCATCCAACCATATGTGTAAAAGGGGTATTGATGCGCGAAAAGGAAGAAGGCAAGGCGGAGGTGGAGAAAAGAGGCGTTTATTGGGACGCCTCAGACAACATACAAGTTATACAAACAGGAGAGTACAGAGAGGAAGCTCAGAAGGAGCAAAGCGTATAATACAAGCTAGAGACAAGGGAGAGTACAAAGAGGAAGCTCAGAAGGAGCGATAACGTATAACTTATACTAGGGTAGCAGGAGCTCGTGGGAGCTTAGAGTTCAGGGGAGGGGCGCCGAGGAGCCCTCCACCAACAGTAGAAGGAGAGTTGGGTGGGTGGGTGGAGAAGAAATAGGTGCTGCAGGGAGGACGGCTGGAAGGCGAGTGGCTGAGGGAGGCCGGCGGGCGGCCTTATAAGGGAGGGAGCTGGACGGCGAGGGCGGGGGAGGTGAGAAAGCGGCGGGGCAGGGCGAAAGGCACGGGAGAAAGCTGAGGGACGGATGACAGGGCAGGTGAGAAAGCTGCGCGACGGCAGAGGCGGGGGGAGGGTCTCTTCCTTTCCTCGCATCAAACGCAATGCGAGCATTACGACCAATGCTACCCGTACGTGCGTCATGTTTGTGTGGTGGTGGTGGGAGGGGGGGGGGGTGTCCCATAACAGGAAACCTTGTGCCTACAGCGAGACTCGAACTCACACATCTGCCATTGCAGAGTTGGCGTTCTAACCATTAGGACTATCTATGTTCCCTGATGCAATCTATCTACCCATGGCTACATGTGCATGTGGCATTTCACAACACTATGCAACACTCAGCATGTCCTGGTCATGCACCCAATGTCACGGGAGGCTTTTGTTGCACATGGGAGACAAAGCATACTTAGACTAGAGCGAGACTCGAACCCACACCTCTGCCATTCTAGGGCTAGCATCCTAACCATTATACTTATATTATTTAGTCTGCTTGATGCAATCAGCCAACATACTCCTGTGGCATTTTATCTGAGGAGGTGAGTGCACCTAATTACACATGTAGGTTCATCACTGCCAACTGAAGTGCGAGCTCCTCACGGCCTAAGGCTCGGAGGCCCTCAGTGGTTCTCCCAGTACGAGTGTTGTGCGTTCACACAAGGGGGCGCCACTGAGTCTATGTGTCAAGGTAGTTCTCAGAGGTGTTAGTGTTTGACACGAGGGTGAGTGTCAGTATTGCACATTAAGTTAGTCTGGTTCTCGGACTCAGGTTGCTCATGGGTCAGGTGCCTTACTACTAGTACCACCAGTTTGGAACAATCTGTGGCGCCTCACTAGGCAGGTAACTAAGGTAATTTGAATCGCTAGCCAGAAGTATCATAATTGACCGGATTCTCTCTTTCTCTATGAATGCATCATGCTGTCGGTCGCGCTGCGACAAAGACTGTTTTCATTACTTGACTGCCACTCTCTATTTAGCTCTCTGCTGTGAGAGTTGCGTCCATGAGTCGGTCTTAATGTCTCAAATTTCATGAAAGCTGCCTGCAAAAGTGTTGAAGTGCTGCTGGCTTTTGCAAGTTACCAGCAGCACTCTCTCGGGGAGGAAATAGAGGTTTCACTCTGGCAAGAACATGTCAAGACAGGCGCAAAACTATTTGTCCCTGCAGTGGCTGGTCGGGAGATGTTGGGAGTTCCGTACATCAACTGCCCTTAATGCTGCCACAGTGACATGGTTTTCTGTTTAGGGTTTGCTCCCTTAGCCTTCGGTTCTGTCAAGAACCTGTACCACAAGGCAGTGGTTTACAACTCTGCAGTGCAGGGGCAGGGGCTTCAAACTCCCTGAGGTATTGCTATACCTGCTATACCTGCAATACCTGCATACATATATATATATATATATAGGATCTATATATATTATTTGATCTATTACGTAAATGAGAAGACAAAACAATTAGTTTGGTTGAGCTATCTCTGGCTGGACCCTCCTTAAAAGGCCCCTCCGCTTGATTAAAGTCAAAATTCTGCGTGAGTGAGGCAGATAGTGGGGGGGGGATGCGCACACGTGACCCCCCTGAGTCGGTAGCTCCACTGTATTGGGAGTATGAGCTGGTAGCCAAGGCGCTCCAGCCCAGTCAAGTGAGCAGTAGACAAGCAAGGAATTACTAACATAGGAAGTACCCCCCCCCACCCCCAGGGTGCATGTCGGCCTGATACACAATAACACACTCAGTCATATATCAGCCTTATCGGGTGGCTCGCAGGCACCAATGTATTACAAAGACTGAGTCGCATAAAAGTCCCGTACTGGCCTGCAAACACATAATTAACCATGTGCTCATCTAGCACCACAAGGCATATATATAGGTTAATAGCAGACAAGCAATGCAGGTGGACTCCATTCCAAATAATATTTGAATAACAAGTTATACAACACATAATGTACACATCGAGAGGCCAACAATAATTAAGAATACATATTCGTTCCCCCACCCACTATTTATATTCGCATAGTGCATTATACAACATGTAAACTGGTTGAAAGTGACAGTTACAGAGAAGCCAGCCACCCTAACGGTGAACTTCAGGCATATGGGTAGGGAACCATAGAAATTCACTCAAACTGTTTGAATAGCATGTAAAACCTATTTATACCCATTTAATCTGCATTCGCGAATTGATGCCATCACATATGCTTTGTTGGACTTCCACAGAAGACGCTCCATGAGATCGCGTATGGCACGTCTGAGCTCTCTCGAAGAACTGGCTCCATGTTAAGTGTGCATATCCACTGCGAGTGTCCACTCACCTCCTGGCACCGTAACAACTGCCCACATCGCCAATGGATCGTCCCCCTGGCGGCAGTGGCCGGAAGTACAGCCGGTGGATACTGCACGGAATCCAGCAGGCTCTTCCAGGACACCCACAACAAGCTCCACGCCCTGGAAATTCATACAAAAGGAGTGGTAGGTGAACTCATTCATCCCTAGGACACTAGTACCTGCCGTCAGCACCCTCTATGATCACTGAACACATAGAGATGGCGGCCCTAGAGTCAGGAAGCGAGGGTGGGTGGGCGGGGGTGGGCGGGCTGCAACTACACACTGCTCATGCTACACATACATACAACAGAGCCCCGGTCATATAGCCATTAGCGGATGTAATTGAACGTAGTGGAGGCTAACATAGTTGAAAGTAGTTGAACATAGTTGAACGTACCGGCATCCATACTTGTCTCTGATGTTAACTTGGTAATAATGTGGGTGAGCCATTATCTCCGATAAAATTTTTGGACATGTTCAAAAGAGCGGTACATTAGAGGCTGAATTTGCATCCATGATTCTAACATACTCTAGCGTGCTCTAGCATACTTGGACAAAGCCCTGGTCACATAGGCATTAGTGGACGTAGGTGAACGTAGTGGAGGTAAATGTAGTTGAACATAGTTGAACATACCGGCATCCGTACTGTAACGTATCTATCCATACCATAACGTATTTATCTGTACCGTAACGTATTTATCCGTACCAAAACCTGCCAAACGTTAACGTATTTCAACGTAGTTTAACGTACTTACACCATGTTTGACCCACATTAATCTATCCTATGGATCACTATGTCCACTAACGGCTATGTGACCGGGCCTTTAGCTTGGGATTTTCAGGTGGTATGCACATGGAATAAAATGCTATTGGAATAAAACGTGATGGAATGAAGCACTATAGAACCTCATATGTTGGAACAATTTTTAATGTGTAATCTCATGTGGTACGCAGCTGCGTACATGTGTACAGGAAGTGGTATTTTACTTAATGTAAAATACTTGTCAGCACAATTTGACTGCAGCACAATTCTGTGACAAATGTAAAGGAAGAGCCCTGCTAAGTAGACAGAGTTCAGAAACCAGCAGACAGTGTGTGTAAATGTGTGTAAATGTGTGCAAATGTGTGTAAATGATTACGAACTGTCGGTGAAGGACACACCTTGCCACCACCTACTCCTTATGAGGGCACACTGCCCTAGTTTAACGTACTTACACCACGTTTGACCCACGTTAATCTATCCTACGGATCACTACATCCACTAACGGCTATGTGACTGGGCCTTTTGCTTGGGATTTTCAGGTGGTATGCACATGGAATAAAATGCTATTGGAATAAAACGTGATGGAATGAAGCACTATAAAACCTCATATGTTGGAACAATTTTTAATGTGTAATCTCATGTGGTACGCAGCTGCATACATGTGTACAGGAAGTGGTATTTTACTTAATGTAAAATACTTGTCAGCACAATTTGACTGCAGCCAAATTCTGTGACAAATGTAAAGGAAGAGCCCCTGCTAAGTAGACATAGTTCAGAAACCAGCAGACAGTGTGTGTAAATGTGTGCAAATGTGTGTAAATGATTACGAACTGTCGGTGAAGGACACACCGTGCCGCCACCTACTCCTTATGAGGGCACACTGCCCGGTCCCCAGTCCCACCTAATTTGGTGCTGCCACCTGTTGACTCTCGAACACCACAATCACATCTGACGGCCCGGTCACATACACGTTAGTGGACGTCGTTGAACGTAGTGGAGGCTAACATAGTTGAACGTAGTTGAACGTACCAGCATCCATACTTCTCCAGTACGTTCAACAACGTTCAACTACGTTAGCCTCCACTATGTTAAACTACTATAATGGGCGCAACTCGTAATAGGGGATACCAAAGTTCGCGAGGTCGACACCAGGTGGAAGCACCGTACTACCTGGGGAGGGAGATGGTCACAGAACAGTATCAAAAGGTGGATGGTGGATGTAACCCTAATTCCCAGTGGATAACCCTAATCCCCTTAATATAAATATTGCTTATTTCAGCATGGGCTGACACCAGAATGTAGGTCATGCTCATGCCCGGGAGGCTCCGGGATTGGGGGAGGGGGGGGGGGGGGGAGAAGCACATGCACTGTCCCAGGAGAAGATATCTTTAAAGCATATCAATAATGATGCACTTCATGGATGAATGACAGTAAGGAAGCGTTTCGCTAGCATGTTGAGAACTAATGGTAATATTAAGGTGAATTGATAATCTTACCTTATTTTCAAATAATAGATATTTTGGAAAAATACTCAAATATTCGAAGGAGTATTCTCTCTTCTTCCTTCGTAATAATTTGTTCAGATATTTAAGGTATATAGCATTTGTCCAACATTGCAATAACAAGCACGACTAAATCACTGTTATTATCAACCAGAAATATTATATCTAATTGAAATAGATCATGATGTTGTAAACAAAGGGTGCTTCTTATCCCCAAGTGGACATCCATCGAAGTACTAACAAGGCTCAACATCACTTAACGTGGGTGATCAGATGAGAATTGGTTTTCAAATATTATGCTTTGTTTATATTCACAAAACCATTTTACACAGCAACTATATTTCTTATATATATTATTTTCTTTCCTTCTTTAGATGCAAGACATGGGATTACAACAACAAATGCCACTTCACGCGCCTGCGCAGTCGTCGGTTGGGCCTCTGCCAATCAGTGACACGGTAGAGCGCCTCACCTACAGCTTGGTGACGCTGACAAACATCGTCAAGCAGGCCGAGGTGACGCTTGGCTCGCTCTGTCACGTATGCGAACACAGCTTAAGTCAATGCGGCTATTTCCAGGGGACTTAAGGAGGGTTCACACTCAGCGATGAACATTGGGAACGCAGAAGGAGCACAGGGTTAAGCTAGAACTATACTCATCAGACACCTGCATTGGTGGTGTGCACCTTGTTGCATTGTGGTGCATTGTGCTACACTGTGCAGCGTTAGGCTGCACTATGTTGCATTGTGCTATATTGTGGTGCATTGTGCTATATTATGCTGCACTTTGCTGAATTCTGCTGCACTGTGTTATACAGTGCTGCAGTTTGCTGCACTGTGCTGCACTTTGTTGCAGTGTGCTATACTGTACTGCACTGTGCTATTCTGCCCTTCATTGTGTTGCACTGTGCTGCCCTTGTGCAGTGTAAATGTGCCTTTTATGATATTCCAACTTGCCATGTTACATACAAAAATATTAAAAGAAAATAATAGTATTAATACCGCGGATGGCTCTATGTCGGAAATAATGGTTATGGTAAGCGTTGTGAACTATGTTCCTTCTTAAAATATGTCATCACTGAATTTGCCCGTGTCTCCACCTGGTGTTCTTCTATATAACCACACACATGGGACGCCACCTAGCGAAAGTTGTGCGACTAGTGTAGAATCACGAGCTTGATCTAGTTATGGTTCCTTAAATGGATTTTGGCATTTGTTATTGGTTAGTTTTGAGAATGAAAGTGGACTAATGGATTGTAAAAGCCCTAATAAGAGGTCGATCAGATTGATTGTGATAGGTTGATTTGGGTTTTACGTCCTAATAACACAATAACACCCGTTGGCAAATAGCACGGAATATTATTGTGAGGGTGCAGAATTCTCTTGGATTTTGGTTGGTTGTTGGAGTTTTACGTCCTAGAAACATCGAAGGTCATATCAGGACGGGTACCGACTTGTGATAGGTGCATTCGTGGGAACTTTATAGTGCTGTCCTACTGGGAGACGGTGCCACTGGCACCATTGCAGAATATCTCACTCAGTCAAATTATCCTGAATCTTAGCCAACCAGTCATTGCAATGACGGTGAGGTAGCGACAAGTGTTGAATTGTAAGTCATTGCTTTGAACGAAAGCGGGGATCGAAACCACGACCTCCCGCACAGCAAGTGGGCACCTTACAAGTTATGCCACCCTGTGACCACGAAGCGCAGATGGATTGACAGACATGGTGTCCTAGGGCCGTAGCTAGCGGGGTGGGGGAAAGTGGGGGGAGGGGGGGGGTTCCCCCGCTCCCCAGGAAATAGAACAACCCAGTATGTAACCTCTCTGAAATGGCTGGAAATGGCATTAAATATTTTAATTTCCTAGGGGCCATAGCCCCCAGACCCCCCCCCCCAGACGCCCCCTAGTGCCTCGCACCTTCCCACACTCACCCATTCCAAGAATTTATCTGTAAACCGAAACAAAAATTCCAAGCTACAGCTATGTGTTCAGACATGGCATGAAGACTGTATCAAGGTGATGTGATGTGGTTCTTTGCTTTAACAAAACATGGCCTTGTGATTGTTGACAGCACGTGGATACTGACACTATACTGACACTGACAGCTAAGTGCCCGTGCCAGCTGTCTTTGACGCCGGACCTGCTATGCGCAAACCAATGTGCATTACTTCAGATGGAGAATTAGTTGAATTAAAAAGACTGTGAGAGATAATCAGAATTTACTAGAGAAGCATGTTCTTTAGTGAATTAACAGGCAGGAAATGTCAGGGGCACAATCGAAAGTATCTTAAACCAATACTGATGACATAATGTTGATATTTGTATAGGATGATTGTCGATAGACAGGGCTTGTATTCATAACTAAAAAAGCATCTGCGTATGGTTATTGTGGACTGGACTTTGTAATATCAAGTCCACATCTAATTGCATGTGATATTAATGTTACAACTATTAATAAAACATATTCAAAGTTATCTCAGAATGAAAACAAATGTATATGCGTTGTTCCCACTCATTTCAGTAGAATGATCTGACAAATTATATATCGAAAGCGATTAAATTAACTGAATTATGGCATCATTGGTGATATATCTTGCCTTGCTCTGGACCTGGCTTGCCCCCCCCCCTCCCCCCACCATCACCTCCATGCTCCTCTCCCCGATCCACCAACTCCATCAACATGGAAACCATCACTCTCCTTCTCCTGCCTCCTGTCCCCACTGCTTACCTACCAAGTAACACTATAAACCTTATAGTGACCCAACTTATATGAAGGTTTCTGCATTTGACCCACAAAACAGAACACTAGAATCTAACCGATGAAATTAACTGTCAACATGCTGATATCTCAAAGCACGACAATCAATCGAAAAGTACCAATATCGTCTTTTGTCATCACTCATCACATTCTCATGTCCTAGTTTATTCATAATTTAAAATGACTTGTGTAAATGGGTAAACGATACACAGTGACAAGGCCGGAAGACCAGTGCACCGGCGCCGACAAATGTATTATTCTGAAGAATAAAAACATTTACAAAAAAGAAAATTTCTTAAATGTCGGAAGTATTGCTGAAAACAGAAGTGGGCAACATTACATCAGTTCTGCAATAATATTATAGACAAATCAGCGCTGCAACAATATATTAGACAAATCCGCCCTGCAACACTATTTGATAAACTCAGCTCTGCAACAATAAAAATCATCTCTGCAACAATATTTAAGACAAATCAGTTCTGCAACAATATTTTAGACAAATCAGCGCTGCAACAATATATTAGACAAATCCGCCCTGCAACAATATTTGAGAAACTCAGCTCTGCAACAATAAAAATCATCTCCCCAACAATATTTCAGACAAATCAATTCTGCAACAATATTTTAGACAAATCAGCGCTGCAACAATATATTAGACAAATCCGCCCTGCAACAATATTTGAGAATCTCAGCTCTGCAACAATAAAATCAGCTCCCCAACAATTTTTCAGACAAATCATTTCTGCAACAATATTTTAGACAAATCAGCTCTGCAACAATATATTAGACAAATCCGCCGTGCAACAATATTTGAGAAACTCAGCTCTGCAACAATAAAAATCAGCTCCCCAACAATATTTCAGACAAATCAATTCTGCAACAATATTTTAGACAAATCAGTTCTGCAACAATATTTCAGACAAATCAGCCCTGCAACAATGCAGTATCCCCTACCTCAACCCTTTTAGCATTAATGATATAATTAGTTCCATTTCTTAAATGTTTTTCTTAAAACAATTAACAAGTGTGTAATTTTGTTTGCTTTTAACAATATTTGTACAGTGAAAGCCCAACTTAACATGGTCCGATTTAACGCGAATTCGGATATAACGCAAAGAGTCATTTCATAAATTGAAAGGCATTTCAGTAAAGTGAATCCAGATTTAGCGCGACAGAATTTCCCCCCGCGATGTCTTTTCATGGACCCCAGTGATCTCATTATAACTGGGGCTTACTGTATTTTGTAAGACGCTTTATGGAGCATGACCTTTATACAAAATATAACTCCATTTATGGTGGCCATCAGTGAGCTGGGACACAACTGTCACAAACGATGTGCGAGCTCATGTTGTGAAGACAAGGAACCCGTTACTTTGACCTATTGTAAAGTCGTCGGCTGGCAGCTGTAGTTGTGTAGGCAGGCTAATAAGAAATCACTACAGGCAAGGCTAAGAAAGGCAGAGTATAGAGTGAAAATAAAGTAAGTGAGCGCTTGCACCCTCAGGTTTATTATTATATAGTGGTTTCTGGACTTGACATGGCATATCATCTGACCATGCCCTCCAATCAACATCAAGCATTTCTAGGTCCACCAATCAACAGTAAGCATTTCTAGTATCCACCATCGACACAACTGTGATCTACCTCCACCACCATGCCTAGGCTATTGGCCTCACCTGCCCTTTTGTGTAGTGTGTGTGTGTCCTGACTAACAGTTGGGGGGGGGAGGGGTGGGGGGTGAGTAGAGCTCTTGAGCCCCTTCCACACTAACAGTAGTGCCCCTCTCACACTATCTATAGAATACACAATGACTATTTCATATAAGTAAAGGATCACCAGCACCACATAATATATTAATGCCCCTGGCCCTATACATCATTTACCTTTATAGACCATTTGTAATCCCTTATAGACCAGTTCACATTCCCCATCAATGTGTTTTATCAGAATATTTTACATTATGACGCATGTTCAAAGCACTACAACTGTCAGTGCATAGCAACGGACCGGAAGTGAACGATGCTGATTCCGCGGATTCGAAGCACGGCGGGAAAAACACGCAGATGGCCGTGCAACAATTCTAGGAAGTTCCATTCCCCTCAAAGATGGCATGGCATGAGTCCCGGAAAGAAGCCATTCGAGTGCGCCTGCCCGATCCATGCCTCTCGGCGCTCCTGTCAGCCTATCGGCAGTAGGGCCTCCATCCATATCGCCGGGCCATATCCCACTGTACAACCTCTTTATCAGGCTTTACCGGGCGCGGTGGCTGAATCGGTAGAGCACGGGCATCGCATGCGGGAGATCTGGAGTTTGGTTCCCGAAACGAGTCAAACCAATGATTTATATGAAATTGATACTTGTCGTTTCCTAGCCTGGCACTCGCCATTAATAGGATAGGGAACGGACTGGTTAGCTCAGTGTCAGGATAATGTGACTGAGTGGGATATCAGGTGATGGTGATGGCGGCCTGATTTAAATCCTGACAGAGGGACTGTACGGAGGGGCTTTGAACACACAAACAGCAGCAGTATAAAGTCACCATGAGTGTGGACTGTCACACTGTCAGTGTGGACTGTCACTGTCAAGTCGGTACCCGTCTGAATATGACCTTAGATGTTGTCAGGACATAAAACTCAAACAACCAGCCAACCAGCCCTGCCCCACAGCCCCTGTGTCAGGATTTAAGCAGTTTGTGTGTTAACAGCCCCTTCCTACAGCCCCTCTGTCAGGAGTTAAGCAGTTTGTGTGTTTAAAGCCCCTCCCTACAGCCCCTCTGTCAGGAATTAAGCAGTTTGTGTGCTAACAGCCCCTTCCTACAGCCCCTCTGTCAGGAGTTAAGCAGTTTGTGTGTTCACAGCCCCTCCCTACAGCCCCTCTGTCAGGAATTAAGCAGTTTGTGTGTTAACAGCCCCTCCCTACAGCCCCTCTGTCAGGAGTTAAGCAGTTTGTGTGTTTACAGCCCCTCCCTACAGCCCCTCTGTCAGGAGTTAAGCAGTTTGTGTGTTAACAGCCCCTTCCTACAGCCCCTCTGTCAGGAGTTAAGCAGTTTGTGTGTTCACAGCCCCTCCCGACAGCCCCTCTGTCAGGAATTAAGCAGTTTGTGTGTTAACAGCCCCTCCCTACAGCCCCTCTGTCAGGAATTAAGCAGCTTGTGTGTTCACAGCCCGTCCCTACAGCCCCTCTGTCAGGAGTTAAGCAGTTTGTGTGTTAACAGCCCCTCCCTACAGCCCCTCTGTCAGGAGTTAAGCAGTTTGTGTGTTAACAGCCCCTCCCTACAGCCCCTCTGTCAGGAGTTAAGCAGTTTGTGTGTTAACAGCCCCTTCCTACAGCCCCTCTGTCAGGAGTTAAGCAGTTTGTGTGTTCACAGCCCCTCCCTACAGCCCCTCTGTCAGGATTTAAGCAGTTTGTGTGTTCACAGCCCCTCCCTACAGCCCCTCTGTCAGGAGTTAAGCAGTTTGTGTGTTCACAGCCCCTCCCTACAGCCCCTCTGTCAGGGGTTAAGCAGTTTGTGTGTTCATAGCCCCTCCCTACAGCCCCTCTGTCAGGATTTAAGCAGTTTGTGTGTTAACAGCCCCTCCCTACAGCCCCTCTGTCAGGATTTAAGCAGTTTGTGTGTTCACAGCCCTCTGTCAGGAATTAAGCAGTTTGTGTTTTCACAGGCCCACCCTACAGCCCCTCTGTCAGGATTTAAGTAGGTTGTGCGTTAACACCCCCTCCCTACAGCCCCTCTCTCAGGAATTAAGCAGTTTGTGTTTTCACAGCCCCTCCCTACAGCCCCTGTGTCAGGAATTAAGCAGTTTGTGTGTTAACAGCCCCTCCCTACAGCCCCTCTGTCAGGAGTTAAGCAGTTTGTGTGTTTACAGCCCCTCCCTACAGCCCCCCTGTCAGGAGTTAAGTTGTTTGTGTGTTCAAAGCCCCTCCGTACAGCCCCTCTGTCAGGATTTAAGCTGTTTGTGTGTTCACAGCCCCTCCCTACAGCCCCTCTGTCAGGAGTTAAGCAGTTTGTGTGTTCACAGCCCCTCCTTACAGCCCCTCTGTCAGGAGTTAAGCAGTTTGTGTGTTCACAGCCGCTCCCTACAGCCCCTCTGTCAGGAGTTAAGCAGTTTGTGTGTTCACAGCCCCTCCCTACAGCCCCTCGGTCAGGATTTAAGCAGTTTGTGTGTTCACAGCCCCGCTCCCACATGTGCATAATCCTCGTCCGGTCACCAGTGTCACGGGGTGTTGCAAACAAAAGGGAACATTCTGCCTAGAGCGGTCCTCGAACCCACACTTCTACCATTCCACGGCGAACATCCTGACCATTAGCGAATCTATGCAACCAACCTCTCCACACAAACTTGGCTACGACTTGACGAGGATCCTGGACTCTGAGGTCAGTACTTGTTCGCGACGAAGATAGAATCATCAAGGGAATCAATATCTGAACAGAAGAAAACACTTTTTTCGTGGAACACATCTGGAGATTAAATGAATGTCCGTTTCAAACTCACGTCAACAGGCGGCGCTCGGTCCCATACATCCAGATAAATACTCATACTCAGCCGTTGGAATGGCTTATTTCGTGTACAGGGTGTTAAGTCACCAGTGAGTAGCTCACTATAGGCAACAATAAGAGAGTGACATGTGGGGGGGGGGGGGGGGGGGGAGTGGTGCATCATCTGTCTGGAGTACTCGGTGGGAGCCAAGTAGTGGCAAGAGAGCAGAGGGGGGGGGGGGGGGGGTGGAGGGGGCATGTGGGAAGTAACGTGGTGAGCTGAGGGGTGGATATGTGGCAATGAGAAAATGTGGAGGGGTGGTGGAGTGGAGGAGTGGAGGGGGGTGGTAGGGTGGGGAGTGGAGGGTGGAGGGGTGGTGGGTGGGGGGGGGTGGAGGGTGGAGGGGTGGAGGGATGGTGGAGTGGAGGGTGGAGGGTGGGTGGGGTGGAGCGGAGGGGGTGGTAGGGTGGAGGGTGGAGGGGTGGGGGGTGGTGGAGTGGAGGGGTGGTGGGGTGGAGGGTGGAGGGTGGAGGGATGGTGGGTGGAGGGGTGGGGAGGGTGGAGGGTGGTGGAGTGGAGGGTGGGGGGTGGGGGGGTGGAGGGGGTGGGGGGGGTGGAGGGGGGGGTGGGGGGTGGGGGGTGGAGGGGTGGGGGGGTGGGGGGGGTGGTGGGGGGGAGTGGGGGGGTGGTAGGGTGGTGGGGTGGAGTGTGGAGGGGTGGTGGAGTGGAGGGGTGGTAGGGCGGAGGGTGGAGGGTGGAGGGATGGTGGAGTGGAGGGGTGGTAGGGTGGAGGGTGGAGGGTGGAGTGATGGTGGAGTGGAGGGGTGGTGGAGTGGAGGGGTGGAGTGGAGGGGTGGTGGAGTGGAGTGGAGGGGTGGTGGGGTGAAGGGGTGGCGGAGTGGAGGGGGTGGTGGAGTGGATGGGTGGAGAGCTGGAGGGTGGAGGGTGGAGGGGTGGAGGGGTGGTGGGGTGGTGGGGTGATGGGGTGGTGGAATGGAGGGGTGGAGGGGTGAAAAGATAGAAGGGTGAGGAGTGGAGCAGTGGAAAGATAGAAGGGTGAGGGGTGGAGAGGTGGAAAGATAGGAGGGTGAGGGTTGGATGCGTGGAGAGGCGGAGGGAAGGAAGGATGGCGGGGTGGATGGGTGGATGGGTGGATGGGTGGATGGGTGGAGGGGTGGAGAGGTGGAGGGCAAAATGGTTGAAGGATGGAGAGGTCGATGGGTAGAAGGGAGGGGTGGAGGGTGACGGGACGGGAGAGAGGAGGGGTGGGCGGGGTATTGGAGTGGATGGAGGGGTGGGTGGTGGAGGTTTTGAAGTTTTTTGTTTGTTGTTGTTTTGCGTCCTAGCAACATCTAAGGCCATATCAGGACGGGTAGAGGACTGGATACTGTTGAAAGAGAGATGGCGGGATTGTGGGTGCACGTGCAGGTTTGGAGGGGAGGAGGGGTGCCACCAGGTGGCGGGTCGGGAGGGGGCGGATTGGATGGACGAGTAAACGACGTTTGTAGGGGGTGGTCGGGTACCGGGGTGGGGAGGTGGCAGGCGGAGGATGGGAGGGAGGGGGAGCTGGAGGCGTCCAGTGCATACTGCTGTCCACGTCCACTGGTCATTACTAAACTCTCCACCCATGTCGAACACACCACACCCTGAGATGGTGCCCGGCCGGCCGTCTTCCCCCGGCGTCCGTCTCCTCCCACCGTCACCCGGAAGTCCTGCCCGCTGCACCTCCTACCCCTTCAGTGCTCAGCGCCACCCCACGCCCCAGCTCCCGGCCGCCCCGGGCCCGCCTCAACCCGGTACCGCATATACGATGGACCCGGGAACCCGTCCGGTCACAGCGACGACACTCCGCCTCAACGGGCACCAGATTGCAAGTCCCGGGCCGCCGCTAAACTGCGCCGCCGCCACCGCCACCTCACCTGCCGCCACCGCCACCTCACCCGCCGCCGCCGGCCCCTCACCCGCCGCCGCTGCCCCAACCACACGCACCGGAACCCCAGTACCGCCCGCCGCCCACCGCGCCCACCCTGCGCGCTAGCGAGCCGCACCGGATTAACCCCCAACTGGACGATGGCGCCCAGAGGCCCGGGCACGGCGGCGGAGGCAGCGGCCTGAAGAGGGTGCCGGCGACCATGAGGATGGCGGCGGGGCGCCCCCTTCCCTCTGCCCGCTGGGTGCCGGCGCCCGACGCCCGCCGGACGCGCTGGTGCTGGTGGTGGGCGCTCGTAGTGGGCCTGCCGCTGCTGCTCCTCGGGAGGACGTCTCCCCAAAGCCTGTGAGTAGGCCCGACCCAAACAAAAATGCATTTCACCAGAAATGCGCTCTGATCCACGTAGATTGAATTCGATTTTCTTCAGTAAATATGCAACTTTCCGGTGTTTTCTTTTTTAATATTTAAAAATAATTAAAAATAAATTTCGCTGATGACTAAACACTAATGATTTATCCGTCCATTAGTATATATAGAGAACGCAGGTCCGCTGGAAGCCCAACGGAGGCACCACCGGGCGTAAACAATAGGTATTGATGGTTGTTAGTAACTTCCGCAAATTTATACTGTCATAATTCTTGTACATCATATATATTTATTATATATAGATATGATCTATTATGGAACATGGGAGTAACAAGGGCATATTATTATAAAACCGGAGGAGGAGTGGGCAGATTGAGGGGGGGGGGGGGCAGAGATGCCACCTGGAGGTAAGGAAGGGAGTAGGGCTGCTTGGAGCAGCCAGCCTGCCCTCAAGGCCACACAACAACCACCAGCAACCACCTACGCAAACACAACAACTTACAAGGAACGGTCACAGGTGGTTGGGGAAGACAATATAGAGATACAGGATAATTACATTGCATCATAATATACGCATAATACTTTATAGTTATACATAACATTCTACCCCCCCCCCGTTCCCTCCCCTATCTAACTGACATGGCCTCACTGTATAGATGTTAAACACTAAGTGTTTTAGTTCGACTCTACTCCGTGGTGGCGCCATCGGCGACAATGGGCTCCTGAACATGCAGCAGGTAGTAGCATGCATTCTTTTGGCATAGGTAGTAGTCTCGACATGTTTGAGTGCTAGTTGTGCATTAGCCATTGAATTCAGGTCGACCTTATTCATTATTTATACTCGCATAATCCATTATATATCACAATTGAATTCAGGTCGACCCTATTCATTATTTATACTCGCATAATGCATTATATATCACAATTGGTTACTATTTAATTGTTGACACAAGGTATATGGTCATCGGACAGTAACATGATCAACACAACTTTACTAATTCATAATTATTATGATCGACTTCACAATAATTATGACAAGTTATAATTTGTATGGCTTGAAACAATTTATTCCCTGGGAATTATTCAGGGCTTACCCATGGTCTGAGGGTCTCCGTTGTCAAGCTGTGGCTATTAGTCTCATTCAGTCCTAATGGCCCGCCTCAGCTGTCAGAGCGATGCAAGTCAGGGGATACTTACAGACTTGGAAAGTAGTGCAAACTCTGCTACGATTTCAAATAAATGTGAAGCCTTTTCAGTAAGCCTTGTCACCTATATAAGTTCACCCTTTCCTTGTCGGTGTGACGTCACAGAACTAATCCTATTAGTATAATAACCACGTGGTACTCGGTCTAATGGTGCCGGCCAGATCAGTCCCTACCTACTGGGTCCGAGCTCAAATAGCCCACTGTATAGCCCTGTTCACACACACAACTTTAGGCCGAACTAGATAAGGCAAACTAGATGAGGCGAACTAGGTGTGAAAGTGTGTCGAGTACACACATGCAGTACTTGGGGCGATTTAAGGCGGAAATCGATATCTGCGCATGAGCACGTCCATACTAACCAGTGCCACTTTCAGTTAGTCGACGTCACCATGAGAGAGTGTGGGTTCGACCTAGATATGCATTGACTGAATCGTATTGTTTTGGAACAGTCAAAACTTCTGCTGGGCAGTGAAAACCTAAAAATAAATGATGACAAAAATATCTGTGCACAGCTAGCGGTTTCATAAACCAAATGATATAATATGCACTTTTGATCGACTGGAAAATCAACAAACTCAGGTCTCGACTGCGCATGCGTGTGACATGCTTAAGCCGCCTCAAGTAAACCACTTCCATCCACACAAGCAAGACTTAAGCTAGTTCGCTTCATATAAACTACCTCGCTACGCGGTCTACTTGAGGCGAACTAGATGAGTCGACTTGGCCCTAATTCGCTTCAGCGTCGCGTCCACATGGCCAATGTGAGTCGAACTAGATAAGGCGAACTAGCTGAGGCGACTTAACGCCCGTGTGTGAACTAGCCTTAAGTGTAATTCAGTTGATCTTTCTGAAATGTGAATATTTTGTTAAGATACAACTAATATCCATGTAAGGCAAACGTAGTAGAATCACTTGACCAGATCTTTATCTCATTAGAACTCAATTGGTGATTTGGTAGTAAAAGCAGATGCTCCAATTTGCCTCTATGAAATTAATATAGACACATTTAAAGAAATCAACTTCAGAATAATTATCAATTAAAAAAAGATTTAACGAAGATCTTCATTCAATAACCAATTTCATCAAATTACTGCTTTGGCAAGTTGTCTTACTCTACCTGTACCTAAATTTTCTGTAGCGACCTGTTATTTCCAACATTGACAATTTTACCAGGTGGGTCGGAAACAACCTTTCGATATAGATAACGAGCCTGTTAGTTCTTCAGGTCATCGTCAATCAATCAATAGTTCCGTCCTCTAGTCGAGGGTTGGATGCAATGGTTCTCCACTTGTCCCGATGGTGTGCTGTTCTGATAAACTGTGAATAATTCAAGCTGCCTCTGTGAAATAGTTTGCTAAACCATGATGATTCTTGGTTCCCTCCCTGCTGCTACCTTCCCTTGCCTAACAATGTACGGTATATTGAACTCTGACGATGATGTGGCCGAAATAAATAAGTTTCTTTGTCTGTATAGTGGCCAAAAAGGTTCCTATTGTTAATTTTTCTGAGAATTCTTGTTGGGGATATTCTTTGTCCATGTATTTTTCATTCCTCGATAAGTCCACATCTCAATGCTGTCTAAACGTTTGTACTTTTCTTAGAGATTGATCCATGTCTCAGCCCTAATTAGAGTAGACCACACTAACACTGCAGAATACGCTTCCTTGGTGTATTAATATCTTACTTTATGTTAACACTCTATACAGTTTGAGAAGGTGTCGGCCATTTTATCCTCCTTAATTCTTTTTCCACAACATGAAAGGTTTGCCACTAACGACAAATGTTAGCTTTGCCTCTTTTTCTCTTCCAGGTCACTCAACAACTTCCTGATGACAGGACCAAAGGTGCGTGTAATTTAATTTAAAGCTGCCTAGTTCCAGGGGTGTGAGTTTCTGTCATATTATTTTCTAGATAAATGCATTAGGTTGATCATTATAATTATAATCAAAGACCCAATCATACTAAGACGGCTCACTCCCTATCTCTCCCATGGTAATGTAAATTTCGCAGTGCCACCTTGTGGTGGGTTTGATCAGCCCAGCTGCTGGTTGGTGTTTCACATGTAAACACATACAATTATATTATACATGAGATAGGTAAGTATGAATACACATCAATATGAAATTGCTATGAACAAATAAGCATCATCATGAGCAGCATCATCAGCATCGCCATCATCACACATCTTTCACATTCATATATACATTTATACATATAATATAGCACCTGTTTAACCAAGAGAACAGCCAGCGCACCAAGTGGTGGGTTTGATCATTTTGATTACACAGAACAGGCTGAGTGAGCCATCTTAGTATTATAGGGTCTTTGTTATAATCTAATTGTCTCTAGTTTGAATTAGCTTTTATCTTAGATTAGAGTGCTACCTTCGGAGATATTTGAAGTGAAAACTTGAGAAATTAATTTTGGCCTGCACATCGAAATGTTGGAATCATAGCCTTCAGCAGTGACATGTACTATTACATTGAAGTAATATTCCTTGTATGCAGGAATACATGTTTAAGAAATGCACCAGTACCTCAGTTGGAAATGTAGGATCAAATGTAGGAAAGTGCCTTGGGTTAACAAAGTTGATGCTTTCATCAAACTGCAGCTTTAACTGTCTCGCTATTAGTACTAAAGTTGCAGGTTTCTTGGTAAACAAAGTTGATGCTGTCATCAGCCTGCAGCTTTAACTGTCTCGCTATTAGTACTAAAGTTGCAGGTTTCTTGGTTAACAAAGTTGATGCTTTCATCAGCCTGCAGCTTTAACTGTCTCGCTATTAGTACTAAAGTTGCAGGTTTCTTGGTTAACAAAGTTGATGCTTTCATCAGCTGCAGCTTTAACTGTCTCGCTATTAGTACTAAAGTTGCAGGTTTCTTGGTTAACAAAGTTGATGCTTTCATCAGCCTGCAGCTTTAACTGTCTCGCTATTAGTACTAAAGTTGCAGGTTTCTTGGTTAACAAAGTTGATGCTGTCATCAGCCTGCAGCTTTAACTGTCTCGCTATTAGTACTAAAGTTGCAGGTTTCTTGGTTAACAAAGTTGATGCTGTCATCAGCCTGCAGCTTTAACTGTCTCGCTATTAGTACTAAAGTTGCAGGTTTCTTGGTTAACAAAGTTGATGCTGTCATCAGCCTGCAGCTTTAACTGTCTCGCTATTAGTACTAAAGTTGCAGGTTTCTTGGTAAACAAAGTTGATGCTTTCATCAGCCTGCAGCTTTAACTGTCTCGCTATTAGTACTAAAGTTGCAGGTTTCTTGGTTAACAAAGTTGATGCTGTCATCAGCCTGCAGCTTTAACTGTCTCGCTATTAGTACTAAAGTTGCAGGTTTCTTGGTAAACAAAGTTGATGCTTTCATCAGCCTGCAGCTTTAACTGTCTCGCTATTAGTACTAAAGTTGCAGGTTTCTTGTGTTAAACGCAAAGTTGATGCTTTCATCAGCCTGCAGCTTTAACTGTCTCGCTATTAGTACTAAAGTTGCAGGTTTCTTGGTAAACAAAGTTGATGCTTTCATCAGCCTGCAGCTTTAACTGTCTCGCTATTAGTACTAAAGTTGCAGTTGTCTTGGTTAACAAAGTTGATGCTTTCATCAGCCTGCAGCTTTAACTGTCTCGCTATTAGTACTAAAGTTGCAGGTTTCTTGGTAAACAAAGTTGATGCTTTCATCAGCCTGCAGCTTTTAATCTGTCTCGCTATTAGTACTAAAGTTGCAGGTTTCTTGGTAAACAAAGTTGATGCTTGTCATCAGCCTGTCAGCTTTAACTGTCTCGCTATAGTACTAAAGTTGGGCAGTTGTCTTAGTAAACAAAGTTGGATTCAGTATAAAGTTGCAGTTGCAGTTTCTTGGTAAATCAATAGTTGATGCTTTCACAGCCTGCAGCTTTAACTGTCTCGCTATTAGTACTAAAGTTGCAGGTTCTTGGTAAACAAAGTTGATGCTGTCCAGCCTGCAGCTTTAACTTTCTCGCTAATGCGTCTGTTGCACTTGTTCTTCGGCAAGTTGTCTCATCAGGCTTACAGCGACTTTCGCACTGGTTGCCTGGTAACACAAGATGATGCTTTCATCAGCCGTGCAGCTTTAACTGTCTCGCTATTAGTACTAAAGTTGCAGTTTCTTGGTAAACCAAGTGTGATGCTGGGTGCAGCTTTGTACTTCGCTGTTAGTGGCGGTTTTTGTACGTCGAGTTGCTCAGCGGTTTCTTGGTGATGCGGCGGAACAAAGTTGATGCTTCATCACATGCAGCTTTAACTGTCTCGCTGTTATACAAAGTTGCAGGGTTTCTTGGTTAACAAGTTGATCTGTCATCAGCCTGCGATTTAACTGTCTAGCTATTCATACTAAAGGTACAGAAAGTTTCTGGTAAACAAAGTTGATGCTAGTCATCAGCCAGCAGCTTTAACGTCTCGCTAATAGTACTAACGTTGCAGGTTTCTGGTAAACCAAAGTTGCTTGCCCCACTACCCGTCGATGTCAGGCTGGTCACGCGTCTAGACGGATCGATCGCAGTTTGGCACTAAATTTGCCAACGTTGAGAGCCTGGTGTCACAAGTTACGACGCTGTCATGCCGGCGCGTCGGCAACGCGCATAATCTTTGCAACTCGCTAGTAGTACATCGGAACTGTTGGCAGCTTTCTTGGTAGGAGAGACAACGTTGATGCTTTCTTTGATCAAACGGCGCAGCGTGTTGACTTTGTGCGCTAGTGTTGAAGAGCGGTTATTGGCGCGTTATTAGGCGCAGTTCTTGGCGCGGTTAACAAAGTTGGCGCGTTCATCGGTCTGCAGCTTGTAGCGTGTTATCTGGCGCTGTTAGTCGGCGCCATGGTGTGCGAGTGTCGGCGCGTTTACGCGTGAGAGGAGTGTCGCGCCGGCATCGCTGTTAGTATGGCGCTATCAAGCGTACTTCCCGCCATGCACTCTCGCTATCTAGGAGGCGCCTGCCAAAGACGCTGTCGCTCTCAGCGCGTGCACGGCGCGCGGGCCAACGCTATTCGCAGGACGCGCGGCAAGCAACGTCCAACTTTTGGCATTGCGGGAGAAACGCTGTGCAACGCCGGTGGCGTGCCTCCGATATACGTGGCGATGGTACGTTCCCGACGCGCCGACGGATCAACGGATCCCATTTGATGTGCGGAAAAACAAGAGCAACGGTAACCCAACATGTTGATACAACGTCCGCCCAGCGTCTCCGCCGGCGTGCCTGCCAGCACCGTTAGTCGACGTGTGTTTGCTAACGCTCGTCCGTATCGCCGCCCTCCAACGGGGTGGCGCGCGTCGCGCGCGTCCATAGTTATGTGCTGCACGCAGAACGTCGGTCACGTTCGGCCGCGGAAGAGTCGCGCCCGCGACGCGCCACGACGTGTCCATTCAAGCAACGTTGTATGTTCCGACGACGCCGAGTAACGCTGCCGAGCAACGCGCCGGAGCAACGCGCACGGTACACCGATCGATGGACGTGTCACCGACGTGTGTGCATCACCGACCGTAACCCGTTCCGGCACGCGTCGAAGCGCGCTGGGGAGAATCGTCGTAGTCTGATGACAGGGCGTTAATCGACGTTCGATCAACGCCTTGCAAGCGATGCGCCGCGCGCGCTAGCAAAGGGTGCGGTGTTCTGTAACGCTTCCGTAATGCCGCTAACACGCTGACGCGGTTCGGACCGTGAGTTTTGCGCAGCAACGTCGCGCGACCGGACGGCGGACGTGGTCCATTCACATGTTGCTATTCTTCAACGTGTACCGATGCGCCGTTAACGTGCCGGTAATGCGCCGGTAACGCGCCGGCAACGTACCGGACGTGTACCGACGTTTCGACCAAAAAGGCAACACATCGACGCGCGTTGGTGGGAAACGTCGTAGTGTGACAGGGCCTTTAGCTCGGACTAGAGGCAACGGACATGATTAAATTCTACCTTAGCTTGGACTAGAGATAATGACAAATGGTTACACTCTACCTTAGCTTGGACTAGATGTAGTGACAACTCGGCAAACTTTACTGTGTTAACTTGGACTAGAGATAATGACAAATGGCTAAACTTTACCATAGCTTGGACCAGAGGTAATGATAAATGATTCAACTTTACCATAGTTTGGACCAGAGGTAATGATAAATGATTCAACTTTACCTTATCTTGAACTAGAGGTAATGATAAATAAAAAACTCTACATTAGCTTGGAATAGAGGTAATGACAATATGGCTAATCTGTACTTCAGTTTGGACTAGAATGAATGACAAATGGCTAAACTCTACGTTAACTTGCACTACAGGTAATGACAAATGGTTAAACTGTACCTCAGCTTGGACTCTCTGTTAACTTGGACTAGATGTAATACCAAATGGCAAAGCTTGTGAAATGATTCTTAATAATGTATGTGCCCACCAAATCTCCTATGGTTAAAGCTACATTGTACTACATCAAGTCAGTATCCTCCGCCATTTGTAAGCCGCCATCTTGCAACAACTAGTTAAACTTGCGCTTAAAAGTTGCATAGTCTCATGGTTCTGAGTTTCTGTATATTTCTGAGATAAATGTATTTGGTAGATCATTATTGGCTGCCTTACTTTAGTTTGCAGGTCTTGCAGGTATAGCAATACCTCAGGGAGTTTGACGCCCCTGCCTTGCAGAGTTGTAAACCACTGCCTTGTGGTACAGGTCCTTGACAGAACCGAAGGCTAAGGGAGCAAACCCTAAACAGAAAACCATGTCACTTTGTGCAGCATTAAGGGCGGTTGATGTATGGAACTCCCAACATCTCCCGACCAGCCACTGCAGGGACAAATAGTTTTGCGCCTGTCTTGACATGTTCTTGCCGGTGTGAAACCTCCATTTGCTCCCCGAGAGAGTGCCACTGGTAACTTGCAGAAGCCAGCAGCACTTCAACACTTTTGCAGGCAGCTTTCATGAAACGTACAACCGCACAAAACGGAGAGCGGCAGTCAAGTAATGAAAGCAGTCTTTGTCGCATCGTGACCGACAGCATGATGATGATGATGACTACATCAACACTCAAAATCAAAGCTCTTGCCTAGATTTGAGCCTACATATCCAACCTAGATGATGGTACACTCAATATTTACTTCTATGCAGCAGCAAAGCTTACTAACTCAAGTTTGTTAGATCTATTTCTGCTGAAGTTTATGGTCTCAGGATTTCTACGTGTATGTCTAAATCAATATTGTATGTCACTTCATATATCTCTAATATTGGCCATTTATAATTTGTTTAAATACTTCCAACAAAAGAGAAGTAGATTATGATGATCAACATGATATATTTATCTTAAAACTCAAAACGACTATTCAAATTTAAAGCCAAGTTGTGACCTATATTCGTATCACCGTCATTATGTGTAGGCTACACAGAGGTGTGGTGCTACACTGGTGCCTACAACATGCTGACTGCATAAGCAGCAGTGTGGCACAGAGGCACCATATTGCACAGGCAAGAATAGTGAGATGCTACCAGAATAAGGCTCATTTTGGAGATGCTATTCCAGTTCATTGTTTCTGGGAAGTATGTGTGTAATGACATGTTCTCAGTAATGTGGGTGTTCCGAGTTCACTGGTCCCTCAGGAAGGACTGAAGCTGTGGCCCAGCATGCCAGTGTCACAGTTTCAGCTCCCTGTCAGTTTCACCTGCCTTTCAGTTGCTTCTGCGCATGCGCAGATTCCCTGGCACCTTCAAACTGCAGCATGTAGCAGTTTCAGCTGCCTTTTAGTTTCAGCTGCCTTTCAGTTTCCGCCATACTCTGTTGCTGTTGTGCATTAGAAATCTATGTGTACCTAAGGCTATCTCTGTTAAAGCTGTACGTGTATAATTAATATTTGTTATTGTCATTAAACATCATCGATGGAGTTTGAGCATTGAAATCAAGTCAAATTATTTGGCAGAAAATGGCCGTCGCGTAGTGTGCGGACATGCACATACCTAACTATAGTGACATTGACAATGAAATGATCACTGCAGAAAACTGCAAAGAGACAATATGTTTATCAATCGGATAGATGGCTAGCACATATGTCTTAGTCAACTGTCTTAGGCCACGGTTGTATTGATTATCCAAATAAGTCTTAGTGAACTGTCTTAGCCAACAGTTTGAATCTGGGTGGATTTTGACGCATGCACAGACGATGCTGTTAGATTTTGACGCATGTGCAGAAGCGATGCACACGGCAGAAACTGACAGGGAGCTGAAACTGCGACACCGGGTGGCAGCTACAGCTTACATGGTGGAAGTTGAGTTTGGTGTCACTCCCAACCTATCCTTCACTGTAGGCCCTATGCATTAAAATCACATTGCACCTATAACCATATGCCTCCTGATGACGAAACTTGGCAGGGTTCTTGCCATACATATGTTTCTAACATAGATTGCAGTGAAATTGTCATAGTACACAATATCCATGATATAAAACACTACTTCCTGTAAGAAGGCATACAGCATTCATCACCTGCCCCACCTCCCACCATCTAAGCTGAAGCTGTAACCGGGTATGCTGGGTCTTAGGCTGTCTTTACTGAGGGACCAGTGGGACTCGGAATGCCCGTAAGACCTTATTATTCCTACTGTGAGGCATACAGTAATTAATTAATGCCTCACTAGTTATGTTGAATATGTAGGATTAAATCTAGATTATGTATTTATATGACAAGAGCACTCAGAGCACTGTATATATATATATATACCTGTACATACTATATATATATATATAGATATATATCCATACATGAACATGTTGCTAGGTACTAATGTTTATATCCATATAATAAATTATATTGTATATATATGTATGTATACATGATGATGCCTAGAAGGAATACAAAGTACATTTAACAGAATCGTTCACTACTGAAGCCTATAATATGATGTCCATCATTTTGGTTTGCACACAAACATTAAATTAGCATATTTTAACTTAAAATATCTCCAAAGTAAACAGCTTAAAATTCAAGTTACATCAAAGTAAAGTACATTAGATCACAATGATCAACCTAATATATTTATCTAAACATTATGATAAGAACTGAAAACCATTGGACTGCACAACTTTAAGCCTAGCTACAGTGTTTCCATCCTGGTCCCATGTCCCACACCTGACTCTGACACTTCACTCCACGGGACCATCACTTTCCTCTCACCAACTCGCCCTCTGCCCCCCCCCCCCACACACACAGATTCCCCACACCTGTCTCCATCCCTCTGGACCCCCCTATCCCCCCCAACTACTCACCCTTCTCTCAGCCCGGTGTGGCAGTTTCCGCCGTCCGCCAGTTTCCGCGGTACGCATGAAAACCACACCACCTAGACGCAAACCAATTGGAACACACATAGAAAACATCTTTACCAAAAAGATTATATTAAATTTATATGGTTAGGGTTCTGGATTTCTATTAATTTTGAATAAAACTAATGTTTTGCATTGCGCGTACCGTCAAACTCAAGGCATTGTCAATGGTCGTGAGCAATCTTCATACAGAAAATACAGAAAAAGTGAAATATCTCTAAAACCACACCACCGAGAAACAAATCGCTTGGTACACATATAGAAACCATCTTTACCAAAAACATTATATTAAATTTATAAGGTTAGTGACGATGCTGTTCGATTTTGACGCATGCGCAGAAGCGATGCGTACCGCGGAAACTGGTGGATGGCGGAAACTGTGACACCGGCACCCCTAGCTCTATCCTATGCTTCCCGTCCCTGTCTCCCCCCCCCCCCCCCCCCGTTCTGGGCCCTCGGCTATCACAGTAGCTCCGGGGATCGACCCCGTCTCCTGAACCCCACCTCTGCCCGTCCTGGTCCCTCCCCCATCATTCACCCCTGGGCCCGTCTCAGCCTCCTGACACCCCCCCCCCCGCCCCACCCCGGTCCCGTCCCTCCCCCATCATCCACCCCTGGGCCCGTCCCCGCCTCCTGAACCCCCCTGTCACGGTCCCGTCCCTCCCCCATCATCCACCCCTGGGCCCGTCCCCGCCTCCTGACCCCCCCCCCCCCCCCTGTCCCGGTCACGTCCCCTTCCCCCATCATTCCCCCCTCGCCCGTCCCCGCCTCCTGACCCCCCCACTCCCCGTCCCGTCCGGTCCGTCCCTCCCCGATTCACCTCTGGCCCATTCCCACCTCCTGACCCCCCGACCCTCCTGTCCCGGTCACGTCCCTCCCCCATCATTCACCCCTCGGCCCGTCCCCGCCTCCTGAACCCCCCACCCCCCGTCCCGGTCCAGTCCCTCCCCGATTCACCCCATGGCCCATTCCCACCTTCCTGACCCCCGACCCCCCTGTCACGGTCCCGTCCCTCCCCCATTCACCCCTGGGTTCATCCCCACGCCTCGCGAACACCACCCCCGCCCGTCCCTGGTCCCGCCCCACTCCCAGCAACCTCAGGGCTCGTTCCGCCACCTTGGCCGCCCGCTATCAGCTCCCGCAATCCCCAAACCAACTTTCTTTTACATTTGATTATCCACTCAACACCTCCATCAATAAAACCTGCATCGGGTGTGAAAATATTCACATTTCGCTAACAGAAACTACGCATGAAAGTTCTTGCTGGTGGAGTTTTTTAAATTTAATTTTTTTTTAGTGAGGCTGTATTTATACTGTCCATAGCATATAAGCCCGGGTACCCAGGCTTGTTTTCAATGCTGGCCAGTTGTAGTGTTGGTGTTATCTTAGCATACAGCAGCTGCTGATGATTTCTGTCTCCTCTCCGGATCTGACCCGTCCACCCTTCCCATCTCCCCCAACTCAACCCTGCCCTCCTCGCCCATCCGCCAGCCCCCTTCTACGCCCTTCTGAAACCGGACTGAATCAGTAAAAACGCTGGTTGGCTTCCGCTGTGGGAGGTTGTGGACCCGAGTCAAAACAATGTCTTACAAAATGGATACTTATCACTTCCCACCCTGACACCCGGCATTAGTAGGTCAGGGAAACGACTAGCTTGCTCAGTATCAGAATAATGTGACTAAGTCTGATTTCGGGTCATGATGCCAGCCCCCCCCCCCTCCCCAGTACCCCAGTGAGGTAACACTATAAAGTCACCACGAGTGCATACCATACTGTCACAAGTCGGTACCCGTCCTGAGATTACCTTCCATATTGCTAGAACATGAAACCCCAGCAAACCAGCAGCCACACTCCTTTGTTCACCCCTAGCTAATCGCCCTCCAGGATGCTAAGACCTACTCCTAGTGCCAACGTCGATCTAGCCCAGCGAGGCAGCACTATAAAGTCGCAGTGATTGTGCACGGTTACCCAGTCGGTATCTAGCCTGATAAGATGTTGTTAGGACAAAAAAAAAACCACAAAAAATGCCCTCCTCCTGACAGACCTCCCACCACCCCCACTCCCCTATCTCCGCTCATCACATTGTGCGTCTCCGGATCTCAGCCGGCCTGAGTCGCCGTCGTCCCGGCATGGAGTGCCCCCCCCCCCGCCCCCAGTCTCCCACCCCGCGCCCCCCGCCCCTCGCCCGGCGGCCTCCGCTCGCTGTCTACCCGGAGGCAGTCAGCCACCGCCGCCCCGCCCACCTTTCGACACATCAAGTGAACCGTAAGTCTGTAGCTTGGAAACCGGACCTTTCGGCTCCAAGTCGAGTCTGCCTGGCATTTTACAAACACTTCAAGCGTCCCAGTCAATAAGGAAGACTCAAAATAACATTGGTTCCAAGATATTTTTTTTTTAATTAAAAAAAGAAGACAACAGAAAGAAGAAGCAAACAAATCGAATGTGGTATGTGACACTGAGACGCCCAGTTGTGCTGTCAACTACAATCCAGTCCATGTCACATCTAAGTACAAAGCTGTTTTCATCGACCATGTGATCGGCTAACCCCTGCCATTTGCGAACAACTTTTCAATGTACAAACTGCTTTTGTTTTATTTTGATGCGCGAAAAGGAAGAAGGCAAGGCGGGTGTGGAAAAAGAGGCGCTTTATTGACGCCTCAGAGGAACATACAGGGTATAAACAGAGCAACAATAGAAGGCTCGTAAGGAGCAAAGACAGGTAAATAATGTAAGGTAGGAGCAATGTCAAGCAAATAAGTAAGAAGAGTAGATAACTGTCAAAAGTTCATGTGGTATCAAATGTCAGTAGAGTGAGGGGGTGCCGAGGAGCCCTCCACCAGTAAGGAGAGGAGGAAGGGGAAGAGTTGGGTGGGTGGGTGGAGAGAATGAAGCGGGCAGGAAGACGGCAGGGAGGTGAGTGACTGAGGGAGGCCGGCGGGCGGCCTTATAAGGGGGAAGGAGTCGGCGGCAGCAGGGGAGGTGCGAATGCTGGCGGGCCGGGGGAGGGTGAGAGGTGGCGAGCAGCGGGGGTCGCGTGAGGCGTGAGCGCCGCGTGACAGGGAGAGGGCGGGGGGAGGAGGCGGCGTGTTGCGCGGTCGGCCGAGGTGTGGAAGCAGCGCGACAGGCGGGCGGGGGAGGGTCTCTTCCTTTCCTCGCATCAAACGTAATGCTTCGCATTACGACCGATGCGCGAAAAGGAAGAAGGCAAGGCGAGTGGAAAAAGAGGCGCTTTATTGACGCCTCAGAGGAACATACAGGGTATAAACAGAGCAACAATAGAAGGCTCGTAAGGAGCAAAGACAGGTAAATAATGTAAGGTAGGAGCAATGTCAAGCAAATAAGTAAGAAGAGTAGATAACTGTCAAAAGTTCATGTGGTATCAAATGTCAGTAGAGTGAAGGGGTGCCGAGGAGCCCTCCACCAAAAGGTAGGAGAGGGCTCGAGGCGCGCCCGAGGCGGGGGCAGGGGCAGCAGGGGGGGGGGGCAGTGTGTCAGGGGTCAGGTTCCCTCTGGGGGCGGCGAGTGTCCGTGGCCTGCGTCGGCAGGGAGCGGGCGGCCAAAAAGGAGGAGGCCCGCTCCTTGGCGAGATCGGGTGAGGAGGTCCGAGGAGGGTCGAGGAGGGGGGCAGCGAAGTCCTCAGGGCTGGGCGGGGTGGCGGTCGGGGGCGGGTCCGGTGGGTTGATGAAGGCGGTGTCGTGGGGGTCCAGGACTGCGATGTCTACGGAGGGTTCTTGGTGAGGCTGGGCTGGGCTGTGGCCTGAGGCGTGAGGTCCGAGGTGATGGTCCCCGGCTGAGACTGGGCGGCGCTGCGATCGGTGGTCGCTGGGAGGATGTCGGTGGACGGCGGTGTCGATACGGTCGGCGGCTGTGGTGCCGGCAGGGGGTTCCTCGTGAGGCTGGGCTGGGCTGTGGACTGAGGCGTGATGCCCGAGGTGGTGATCCCCGGCTGAGACTGGGCGGCGCTGCGATCGGTGGTCGCTGGGAGGTTGTCGGGGGGAGTTGCGGGGCTGTCGGCAGTGGTGAAAGTGAGGCGCCGGAGGGGGCCCCCCGGGCCGGCCGGGGGGAGGCCGGCGGATCAAAAATCCGCCGAGGTGGACGGGGGGGTGTGGCGCTCACGGGTTTGCTTCGTGATGCAGTCGGCCTCGCTGTGCATGGTGAAGACGCGCCTCACGTTGGCACAGTAAGCACAGACGTGACGGCGCCTGTCCCCCGCCTCACCGTGGGCCTCCCCGACGTGGGCCCGATCGCACGAGGCGGGGGCGCGGTTCCAGGCCGGGCAGGGGGCCCCGTGGATGTCCCTATCGTAGGTGGCGCGGGCGTCGGCTTGGACTCGGGGGAAGTGCGCGCCTCGGTGGAGGGGGTCGAGTGGGCGGGCGGGGGCGGCGGTGGCTTGGTCGTCGGGCACGGCGAGGCAGTCGAGTCTGAGGAGGTTCAGCGCTACCGGGTCATGCCACCCCTGGGGGAGGGTTCCGTCCGCGATAGAGGTAAACACGGTCTCGGAGTACCGGCGGACGGTCGCCCAGGGGTAGATGAGGTTGTCCCGGCAGACTGTCAGGTGGTGGTGGTGGAGTCCCTGGGCGGAGTGGGCGGGGAAGTCGGGGTGGTCGATGAGGGTGAGGAGGGCGAGGGTATATTCATCCTTCGTGGCCTCCCCCCTCTTCACCGGCTTCCTCTCGGGCCCTCGCTTTACTAAGTCTGAGGGAAAGATGTAGTTAGCTGGGATACCTTGGCGCCTGGTTGAGTGTCGCGCCTCGGCGGATGCCAGGATGTCCCTGACGGCGTCGGCCGCGGAGGCGGGGCTGTGCCGGGTCTGCTCCTCCTGGTAGGCCGGCGAAGTGAAGGGCGACGAGGTGAAGGGCGGTGCTTGGGTGGAGAGGTGGCGGTACCTCTCGTACTCGGAGTGCGCGGCTCCGGGGAGGGTCGCCTGAGGCGGCGGCGGGGGCCGGGCCGCGGCGGTGGCAGGTGCCCGAGGTGTGGGGGCGGCCTGGCGTTCCGGGGCCTGCGGGGGCGCCTCTGGCGCGGGCCGGGGCTCCCTGGTGTAGATGGAGTCGATCCGGGCGTGGATGTCGGCAGTAGCCTGCCGGTGGTCCAGCTGCATGCGCTGTATGGCTTCGAGGACTGTTGACATCTCGGTGCCCGAGGCGCGGTCCGAGGGCGCCGGGGGGGAGACCGAGACGGAGGCTGGTGACTCGTCCCTCCCGGGCGATGAAGAGGGCCCCGGGGTGCGGGGGGCGGCCCGGGAGCCCTTCCGTCCACGTCCTTTCCCTCGAGGCATGTTGAGACCGAGGTGTAGCAGCGATCCGGGATGTAGAGCCGGGATGTAGGGCCAAGCAGAGAATGAAGCGGGCAGGAAGACGGCAGGGAGGTGAGTGACTGAGGGAGGCCGGCGGGCGGCCTTATAAGGGGGAAGGAGTCGGCGGCAGCAGGGGAGGTGCGAATGCTGGCGGGCCGGGGGAGGGTGAGAGGTGGCGAGCAGCGGGGGTCGCGTGAGGCGTGAGCGCCGCGTGACAGGGAGAGGGCGGGGGGAGGAGGCGGCGTGTTGCGCGGTCGGTCGAGGTGTGGAAGCAGCGCGACAGGCGGGCGGGGGAGGGTCTCTTCCTTTCCTCGCATCAAACGTAATGCTTCGCATTACGACCAATCTCACACACCCTCTCGCGATGGCAGGGCACCTGTTATGTCAGGACAACATTGGTTCGGATGTTGTTCTTTGAAGGTGGGTACCACAGAAGGTAGCAATAAGTATCTATTTTGTAGGTTTACGGTTTGATTCAACCAGGGATCGAACCTTCCAGCCATCATAGATAATAAGTGTGTCACATGCTCCGAGTCTTAGCCAGTCACACGCATGGATTGTCAGCATGGTCGATCACTGCAATGTTGCTTTCAATGGGAGCTGTTGACAAAGGAAGAGGTGGGAAGGCACCATCATGGAATGGACAGGCCTGGAATTAGGCAAGTCGCGAAGGGCAGCGGACAACAGCGGAAAATGGAGAAAACTGGTTGAAAAGTCATATGTGGTGCCCCAATGACCCTCACAGTTAAGAAATTGATGATGACATGGTTGAGTGCAGGAAGGTATTGTAAGAGGGTCCAATCAGAGCACTGCTAATTTGACAGTGCACAATCTGGTTTGTTATTGGCTGGGAGAATATTGCTTACATAGCAAATGCAACATTCTAATTTAGTTCTTAGAGCATAGTCAGAATGAGATAACAGATTCACCCGGTACTTGTACTACACGGGTGAAGACCAGCCTTATATAAATACGGGCGAAAATAGCATTAGTATGGAACAAGAAGTAGAATGCCTGGCACCAGTGTCAAATGGTTACTTATATCAGAACAGAGTTGGTGAAATGGGAGAGAATGCAAAAAGACAAGATGGCGGCCAGAGAATGCCATCGATTTCACTTTTAAATTGCATTAAAGTATATGTTTTATTATATTTTCCAACTCAAAAGTAGCGGGTAAACATGAAAACATATACAAAGAATAAATGTTGCTTCTTAGATTGTGAAATTAGGCTATCGTAATGACTCATTTCATTAGCCCGATTTTTCGACCGTTTTTATATAAGGCTGGTTTTCACCCCTGGACTGGAAGTACGGGGTGAATCTTTTATCTAAGTCAGAAGGAGATTCAGATGATACCAACCGGACACTCTAGCCATGTTACTAATTGTTAGAGGATCCGAGCAGGCTAGCCTAAAGGGCTTTGGTCACCGTTGAGTGAGTTGATTCTCTAGACTCATGTTCCAGCCATTGATCCAACTCCCTGCAGCACTGAACCCGACACTCACTGAATGAATCAACCCCCATGCTAGTGTAATGCTCTCAGCATACCCCCCCCCCCCCTCCCCCCCTCCCCCCCCTCCATACAACCCCGCCCTTCGCAGATTGGACGAGCAATCCATCTCCATGGGAGACTAACCTTCTTAGAACTGACTAGATAAATTCGGAACCAGAGATGATGGCCCAGTGGTTTCAGCATCCGCTTCCCATACGGCAAGTCATAGGAGCGATCCCCGACTGAGTCAAACCAGCTTGTCGCTATACTGCATGGGGCATCACTAAGGTAGAACAAAGTTCAGTGTCAGGATAATGCGACTGAGCATGGATCCAGTGGCGTGTAATCAAGTAAGACAGCACTATACAGCTGCCATGAGTGTACCGTGTCAAAAGTCAGGGTTCATTCTGACATCACCTAAGCAACATCTAAGTTCATATCAGGATGGGTACCGACTTGTGACAGTCATGGTGACTTTATAGTGTTGCCCCACTGGAAAACCAGGCTGCCAGCATGGCCCAATTTCTCAGTCACATTATCCTGATACTGAGCTAACCAATCCTTTCCTTATCCTAGTAATACTGAGCACCAGGCTGGGTAGCGGCAAATATAAATTGTGTAAGACATTGCTTTAACTGGACCAGGATTCATAGTGCAGACCTTCCGCACGGGAAGCATGCACTCATACCGATTCTGCAACTGCATCCGGTATGTCCAAACAGAAATTCTATTCGATGAGAAATCAATCACTGGGATCAAACAACAATTCTTGATTCCTAAGATGGTGCTAGATTATAAAGTTCCGATAAAGGCAAGTTCTGACAATCCCACCCCTAAGCACTACCACTAAGCTACTTCGGCTGAGTACTACTATGTGAATAGGTCGCTGTCATCTCAAACATAAATTTGGCAATACTGGAAGATTTTCAAGGCCCGGTCACATACACGTTAGTGAACGTAGTTGAACGTAGTGGAGGCTAAGGTAGTTGAACGTACTGGCATCCATACTTCCCCGTCATGCTAACTTGGTAATACAGTGTGTGGGCCATGAGTTCCGATTTAATCTTTGGACATGTTCAAAAGAGCGCTATGTTAGAGGCTAACATACTGTGGCGAAGTCTCCATACTTTTAATGTACTCTAGCATACTCTAGCATACTTTAGCGTACTTGGACGTAGTTGAACATAGCTGACCGTAGTGGAATCTAAAGCACGTTGAACATAGTTGAACGTAGTTGAATGTACCGGCATCCGTGCTGTGACGTATTTATCCGTTCCAAAACCTGCCATACCGTAACATTTTCCACCTTAGTTTAACATACTTACACCACGTTTGACCCACATTAATCTACCCTACGTTCAACTACGTTCAACTACGGTCAACTACGTTCACTAACGTGTATGTGACCAGGGCTTTAGGGAAGGAGGCCATGGCAAGAGTGGAGGTGTGCAAGGTAGTCACTATTTGAGTGAAAAAGAGCGCCCAAAGCCCTAGGAATGTACATAATGGGTACAGGGAGACAAACAGGCAGGTACAACGGTACACGAAGCAAACACAAGTTGGGTGGGTGGGCAGTGAAGTTTGCGATGCCAGTAGAAAAGTGTCTGTGAAGCTGGCCACGAAGTGGGTGGTGGTTCAGGCATGAGGCAGCAGGGGACGCTGGGGAGGTGAGGGCAATGTCACATGTAAAGGTTTAAGCTAAGATTCCTTATACATGGTATGCGGTATGCGGTATGTGGCATGTGGCATGCGAATGGGAGGATTCCTTCTATGCAGTATGCGGCATGCGGCACACGACTGGCTATATTTAAAAAATAAACAAGTATACTCCATACTGCACTGTATATGACCTAATAAGGCATTTATATCTATGTACCTCTTGGTACGTCACATGGGGGTTCCTACCTTTATAATTACCAAATTATAGATAAGTATTCATATTTCTGTGGATATGGTAGCATTTTTACCAACCCGTTACCGTCCATCTCCCCACCACCACAACTACCATATGTTTCCCCTCCGCACCCTTGTGTGTGACCATTCCGTAATGATCAGTCGCCTCTCCTCGTCTAAAACTAATGGACACGTGCGACTGAGGTTTCTATTCGCATACCGCATGCCACATCGATCGCTACAGGGACCGATCGAGTTGCCGCATTTGCATTCGCATTCGCATACCGCGTGTAAGGAATGTAGCCCATTGACTTCAAGGCGTTTCGATTTTTTGCTGCATTCACATACCGCATGCCGCATGCCGCGTGTAAGGAATCTTAGCTGTAGTCGGGAATATTAACAGCTATTTGGCACACCCAAGGTCACACACGACCCTCTCATCACCTCCCGTAAATCGGACGCAATTCTGTCATGTTAGGCCGTGTATCCATAGACTGTTCCCTTGTGGCGCGTTCTCTTGTTCCGTGTTTCCATAGACTGTTCCCTTGTGGCGTGTTCCCTTGTTCCGTGTATCCATAGACTGTTCCTTGTGGCGTGTTCCCTTGTTCCGTGTTTCCATAGACTGTTCCCTTGTGGCGTGTTCCCTTGTTCCATGTATCCATAGACTGTTCCTTGTGGCACGTTCTCTTGTTCCGTGTTTCCATAGACTGTTCCCTTGTGGCGTGTTCCCTTGTTCTGTGTATCCATAGACTGTTCCTTGTGACGTGTTCCCTTGTTCCGTGTTTCCATAGACTGTTCCCTTGTGGCGTGTTCCCTTGTTCCATGTATCAATAGACTGTTCCTTGTGGCGCGTTCTCTTGTTCCGTGTTTCCATATACTGTTCCCTTGTGGCATGTTCCCTTGTTCCGTGTATCCATAGACTGTTCCTTGTGGCGTGTTCCCTTGTTCCGTGTTTCCATAGACTGTTCCTTGTGGCGCAATCTCTTGTTCCGTGTTTTCATAGACTGTTCCCTTGTGGCGTGTTACCTTGTTCCGTGTATCCATAGACTGCTCCTTGTGGCATGTTCCCTTGTTCCGTGTTTCCATAGACTGTTCCCTTGTGGCGTGTTCCCTTGTTCCGTGTATCCATAGACTCTTCCCTTGTGGTGCATTCCATTGTTCCGTGTATCCATAGACTGTTCCCTTCTGGTGTGTTCCCTTGTTCCGTGTTCACTTGTGACCTTGTGATGCGCCACACAGACAACGAACATGTACATTTTTGCACAATAAATCTCTTGGCATTCTCTGATCCCTGAACGTCGACAGTAATTGGATCTATATTAGTATTTATATCTAGTATATAATACTATATCATAATTTATATATGTACATTACTGCGCAATATATCTCTTGGCATTCTCTGATCCCCCAAGCTCGGCACTAATTGGTGATAACACTTCATTCCATACTTTAGTATCAGATAACCCATTGTATGGACTGGCACCTTGATCATTGATGAAGATGTTTGTGTGTTGTTGTTTTACGTCCTAGCAACATCTAAGGTCATATCAGGACGGGTACCGACTTGTGACAGTGCGCACTCATGACGACTTTATAGTGCTGCCCCACTGGAAGACCAGGCTACCAGCACCATGACCTGATATCCCACTCAGTCACATTATCCTGACAGTGAGCCAACCAGTCCTTGTCCTATCCTAATAATGCAGAGCGCCAGGCTAGAAAGCAACAAGTGTCATTGATTTGACTCGAACCCAGGACCCCACGATCTACCAACACGGGAGACGGACGCACTAACTCATTCGGCCATCCCGTCTGGTTCATTGATGAAGATGGTGATGATGATGATGATGATGACAGTGGTGATTTAGCACCATGTCGACAACACAGTTCATATTCACGACAGTTATGTTCAAATGTTATTAGCGTCTCCTGTTCCCATGTGGTCACACATCGAAGTACAGTGAACCCCCGTTATAACGCCTCGATTTACAGCAAATTCTGATGTAACACGATGATTCATTGGGCCCATAATTCTTTAAATCTAGATACAAGATTCACCCGGTACTTGTAGTACACGGGTGAATGACAACGTAGTGTAAATACGGGCGAAAATAGCTTTAGTATGGACCAGGAACTAGCAACTGTGGCTCCAGTATCAAATGGCTACTCATATAGGCACAGAGTTGGTGAAATGGTCGAGCCTGCAAAAAGACTAGATGGCGGAGCTAGAATGCAGTCGATTTCACTTTTAAAATCTATTAAACTATATGTTTTATTACATTTTTCAACTCAAAAGTAGCGGGTAAATATGAAGACATATACAAAGAATAAATGTTGCTTCTTAGATTGTGAAATTAGGCTCTCATAAAGACTCATTTCATTAGCCCGATTTTTCGACCGTTTTTATATAAGGCTGGTCTTCACCCGTGTACCACAATTACCGGGTGAATCTTTTATCTACTTTAAATCAAATGTAATTCAGTAAAGAGAACCCAGATTTAACGCGACTCCTATTTTGGCGATGACATTGTATGGATCCCAGGGTTTCTCTATAGTCAGCATTCTGACAACACTCAACACAGCTTCATATCAGTGCTCAGATTAGAACCGCTGTTTTCAAGTGATATAGACTGTTGACCGCACCATACCTTTTGTACATCCATATATATATAACAAACCCACTATATACATACAGTAAAACCTCCCCAACCGACCACCTCCACAGATCGATCACTCCCCTATATCGATCGCTTTATTTGGGTCCCAATAATACCATTGTAAATAGTTTTGCGCCTGTCTTGACATGTTCTTGCCGGTGTGAAACCTCTATTTGCTCCCCGAGAGAGTGCCACTGGTAACTTGCAAAAGCCAGCAGCACTTCAACACTTTTGCAGGCAGCTATCATGAAAAGCAATCTTTGTCTCATGGTAACCGACAGCATGATGATGATGATGATGATGATGATGATGAACTAATAATGTAAGGATATTCTAACTCCCTAAACCGATCACCTCCCTAAATGGACCACGTAAAGTCGGTACCATGGTCGGTCGATTTAGAGAGATTTTACTGTATATATAAACATATATATTTATCCAATATATATTCTTATATATTTATCCACATATATACATATATAGGTATATATATTATATACATACATATATATGTATATATATTATATACATATATATATGTATATATATTATACACATGATTAATATATATATATATATATATATGTCAGGGGCATAGCTAGACCTTTAACGATGTGTACTCCTAATTTCGGCAGGGGTTTAGGGGGCCGCTTAAGCTTAAGCTGGCGGATTTTACACATTTTAGACTTGAGTTTTCGACACTCCGGACTACTACATGCCTTCTCTCTCTCTCTCTCTCTCTTTATTATTTCTTAATTTAATTATTTTTTGACAAAACGATGTGGACGTTTTTGCATACGCACGTATGCCTAGCTACGCCCCTGTATGTATATATATATATTTTACCTCGGTATACCGCCTCTGGCTAGCCGCAGGCTAGGGAGAAGGAAGCACATCCGGGTCCAGCAATTAGCATAAGTGACTCACAACGGGAGGACGTTTGTGAGTTGCTCCAACAGGATTTATCTACTAAGACTACTTATTCACAAAGTCAGTAATGGAAACTTAGTTTAAATGGTTTATGATGCATTATAGCATCACATTATGAAAGTTCAGAACTTTCTCAGGTCCCTTTTGGACTTTGTACGTGTTTTTTACTTGAGGATAGAACACTGGGTGCCGCGGGCACGAACAAAACCGATAGTCCTTTGTTCTATCGACACCTGTTTTTGAGACAGGGAGAAATGGTAACCCGAGTTGCTCATTTCCTAAGAAAATTCTCCCGGATCCTAATAGAGGATGTTGTTGGGGATGCTTCTGGGTGTTTTTTATAGACACCCCAGACCGGTTTTAAGGCGAACCTCTGAGTTTCGTAATATTTTCTCCAACTTGCTGGCGTCGTAGCCGCGGGTGGGAGAAGTGTACGGAACAGAGAGAGTGGGCGATCTAAGGATCGACTCCCCCCGTTTGGTTGGTTTCATTACCATGCACCTACGGCAAACTTTAGCTTCACGCCTGTACTGAAACGTTGTAATACACGTAACTCTGTACCTGTTACCTCAACCCAGTTTACTGGTTTACACTTTGTGTAGTTGAGGATTCCGGTTTAAGTAACTCTTTTTGTCGTTACAGAAACCGATGGCCACTCGGCGGAATAAGCCGCCCGCGGCAGCCGTGGGCATTGCTCCTCCGGATTACGATTTGTCACCAGCTGCTACGGCTCCACCGTCCCCACAGCCCGGGGCCCAGACGTCCGACCGGGACAGTGACCAGCCACCTCAACCCAAAGATTGGGAGGCAAAGATGGCAACAATGATGGAGGAAAAGATGCGCCAATTCCAGGCTCTTTCCTTTGCGGGCCCTTCCCAAATCCCTGATGAGGATTGGGAAGATTTTTCCGACGACGAGGAAGATACGCTTTCGGCCACTGAGGTTACGAAACCGAAAGCGCGCAGCAAGAAACGCCGCGCAGTCAGCAGCTCGGGTGATGAGTTCACCAAGGAGGCTAACGCTAAACGATCTAAGAAATCGAAGAAAAAGAAAAAGAAAAAGAAAGACTCGTCCTCGGACTCCTCATCCACAGAGTCGGATTCCGATATGGAACGCGCTGGGGTTTACGCCAAAATTGGCGCTAAGGTCGGTAAGAAAATTATAAAAAAGAAGGCAAAGAAGGTTCGTACTACAACCATGATGAGGAAAACGGTAAATGGCCACTTTACCACCTTCAAACCAGCTGAGGTCATTAACAAATTGACCGAACAGATCTCCGGGATCAAAGGTATCCCCGCTTCGGTCTGTAAGGAGATGGATGCTGGCATCCATCTGTCAGACGAACGTCGCCGCTATGAAACTGCCCTATTTTTAATCCATAAGGCAGTTTTGGGGTCCTTGACTTCCATTATCCCGGTCGCTAACCGCATGCAAACCGAGAATAAATTCTCGTCCTTGGCTCGTGTAATGGACAGGGGCATTGCATTGCTCGCTGCAGCGAGTAACTACATGACACATCGCAGGTTCGAAAACGTGTTCAAATCCGTCACTACAGACGCTGGCAAAGAAGTTGCCCGGTCAAAGAAAATGACGGATAATGACGGCAAGGAATACACGGTGTATTCGGGACCTACCCCCATCAAAGGCAAACCTCTGGACAAGTCCAAAATGTTCGGGGGTCAGCTCACCTACCTTTACAAGCAAGTAGAAGTGGACAATAAGAGTGCCAAGAACACCTAACAAAAGGGCCGTAAATTCCAAAATCCCCTCGGTTTCAGGCGAAGCCGGACAGATTTTCGCTTCCGACGAGGAGGAAGGCCGTTCAGGGGCGGACCATCCTTCGGATACAGCCAGAGGGGAAGAAGTCGAGGCGACAGACAACCCTCAAACTGGAACGACAACCGCGGTTACAGAAGGGATTTTGTTCCCAAACCACAGTTCCCCAAACCAGGGAACAAGTAGAAAACGCCACACAAACATTTCCTGGCCCTGAAATGGTCACAGAGGAAACACAAACTGACGTAAGCAAGTTTCAAGCTGGCAACATTGCTAATTATTTACATCAATGGCAACAATTAACCACAAACCCAGAGGTTCTTAGTATTATTTAAGGCATTAAAATTCCTTTCACAGAATTACCTGTCCAGAAAAGAGCACCTTTTCCATATAAATTCAATTCGGAAGAAAGATTTAAAACTGAATGAACAGGTAATGATTTTTGAAGCCAAAGGCATTATCAAAAGAGTAAAACATACTAAAGGTGAATTCATTTCAAATATTTTCTCCACTCCTAAACCCGATGGGACCATAAGAATGATCTTAGATTTAACTAAATTAAATGAAATCATTGAATACCAACATTTCAAAATGTTTTCCTTAGAAACAGCTCACGATTTGATTACCCCAGAGTGTTGGCTAGCGAGTGTAGATTTAAGAGATGCGTACTATACCGTACCTATTCAGGACGTAGATCGCAAATATTTAAGATTTGTCTGGAATGGGCAGCTTTTTGAATTTACCTGCCTACCAAATGGTTTGGCGTGTGCACCGCGCCTTTTTACTAAGTTGTTGAAACCAGTTTTTTCAAAAATGGCAAACTTGGTCATTGTATGTTTCCATACATTGATGATTCTTTCATTATGGGACAATCTTTCACATAATGCGAGCTCGCCGTTCAAGATTTATGTCAACTTTTCTCAAACTTGGGTTTCTTCATACATGATAAGAAATCCGTTATTTTTCTCCTACTAAGGAGCTTAAGTGTCTAGGTTTCATTTTAAACACAACGGCTATGACCGTGTCACTTACACAACAAAAGAAAGATAAGTTTCGGGATACAGCGATACAGCTGTTAGACACTTCTAGGCCAAAGATAAGAGAGGTCACAGTGTTAATTGGTATAATGATTTCGTACAGCCCTGCTATTTTATATGGCGGCGCACACGTTAAGTCCCTGGAAATTGATAAAAATCTAGCTTTGGCCCGAGCAAAGGGTAATTTTGAAAAGAAAATGTTTATTTCTGAGAACGGACTAGCCGACATTTCTTGGTGGCTAAGTCACTTTGATAAGTCTCCCAATCCCATTAGAATGGGTGAACCCAACACTACAGTTACAACTGACGCGTCACTGCAAGGTTGGGGGGCACATCGCAATGATGTAGCAACAGGAGGTAGATGGCTAGAATCTGAAATTTCCGATCATATTAATGTTTTAGAATTAAGAGCCATTTACTTAGGTTTAACAAGCCTTGTTAAAGTACCGAAACATAATGTACGTATCCTTACGGATAACACCACGGCGATGGCTTATGTCAGAAATATGGGAGGTACAAAATCAATACAGTGTAACGAAATGGCACTACTCATTTGGAATTGGGCTCAAAAGTTTGAGGTTTGGTTAACAATAACACACATACCCGGTACGCAGAATTTTCTTGCAGACAAGATGAGTCGCCATTTCCATGACCACTTAGAGTGGTCACTAAACCGATCAATTTTCAAAGAAATCTGTAACACATGGGGTTTGCCGGATATAGATTTATTTGCTTCACGTAATAACTTTAAACTGGACAAATATGTTTCGTGGCACCCCGAACCAAATGCTTGGCACATAGATGCCTTCTCGCTAAATTGGCAAGATCATTTCTTTTACATTTTCCCCCCTTTTACCATTATTAGCAAGGTCGCCAGAAAGATACAAATGGACAAAACACACGCCATCCTCATCGTCCCCGAATGGGACACTCAACCGTGGCTAGCCAGACTAGTCTCGACGGCCAAAAGCATCCTACGCTTCCCAAGATACCGAGGAAACCTGAAACATCAGGGACCATTAGCGCGCCACGGAAACGTGTCGACGACTCCTTTGGTAGCATTCCTTTTTTAAATAAGTACTTGGAACAATTCGGCTTGGACAAGATAACACAACAACGGTTGGTATCTCACGCGTGGAGGAAAGGAACAGTGAAAATGTATACAACCTATTTAAAGAAATGGGGCATATATTGCTTACTTAAGAAAGTTAAGCCAATGAACCCGACAATATCCCAGGTAGGACGATTCCTACGTTTCTTAGAAGTTGAAGGTTTAGGTTATGGCGCTATCAATGCAGCCAGATGTGCGCTGTCAATAATCCTACCTAGGAGTAATGGAGAAACAATGGGTAAACACCATGTTATTTGCTGGATCGTACGATCAATTTATCAGAGGAACCCTCCCAAACCCAGATATAATAGGTTTTGGGATGTATCTCTTGTTTTTGAAACTCTTCAAAGAATGGCCAGAGAATAAGTTCCTGGACGTTAAACTATTAGGATTCAAAGTAGCATTGCTTCTTCTGCTGGTTACAGGACACAGGGGCCAAACTATAGTCGCCCTGTCGCTCAATGGTCTTGAAATCGATAACAAGGAAGCAACGTTTGATTTAACAACTTTGTTGAAGTCAAATTGTTTAGGTGATCCCCTGTCGACAATCAGTGTCACTAGTTTCACAGAGGATCGAAAATTATGTGTAGTCTCCGCAATACGGACATATATATCCAAGACAAGAACATTAAGAAACTCAAGGCAGCTTTTGGTGAGCTTTATTAAGCCACACAAGGGTATTTCGAGGGACACCCTCACCAGATGGACCATGACTGTGTTGAAACTATCAGGAGTCAACACAACCAGATATACATCGCACTCTACACGTGGGGCGATGGTCTCTAAGGCCAGATTACTAGGCATCTCCGTGAAACGTATCCTGGCTCACGCAGGATGGAAAACCGCTAGATCGTTTGCAAAACATTATCACAAGCGACTAGAGAAGCCTCAACCTATCGCATAGAGGCTACTCACCAATTAAAAGACAAAGGTGAGACAAAGTCAACTTTTCGCTTTATTGTCATCCCAATTGTACACCACATACATGAATAACACTTAATAATAGAACAAATAACAAACAGGAATATCAGGATAAAAATGATATTACGTAAAGGTCTCCCTAGCCTGCTGCTAGCCAGAGGCGGTATACCGAGGTAAAATAGATTAGTTAGACGAATTTTACCTGGGTATAGATGATGGATAACTATTGTTTTACCGAGGTAGGAGCCTCGGATAGACGTGGGCGAGGGCCCACCCACCACGCCCTTCCACGTCTATTCAATCACTTGTACCAAGATTAGGTCAGATGACTTTAGTTTTTGTTTATTAGAATCATTTTTATCCTGAATTAGTAGGCAAAGATTGCTGGACCCGGATGTGCTTCCTTCTCCCTCGCCCACGTCTATCCGAGGCTCCTACCTCGGTAAAACAATAGTTATCCATCATCTATACCCAGGTAAGATTCGTCTAACTAATCTATATATATATATATAGCGCCGTATTCCCTCGATTACCACTGATCTAGTTTGAACAAATTGATCGATGATACATTGGTAAGAGAGGGTCTCTAGACAGGTAAGCGGCTTAGTGGTTGTCGCCTCCACAGTCTGCCCACCTGCCCCCTGTCAGCCCCTATCAACATCACTCCATGGAGCCCCCACCTCGCCGGGCGCATGTCCAGAAAGGGACCCTCTTCCGCCTGTGTGCCCCTGAGTGAGGGGTGAGACAGGAGGTAGGCAGGGGGAGTCGAGTTATACTGAGCCCTTCTGTCTGTCTGAGGTTAGTTTCTATACGACCTGGATACTGGTAGTTTGGTTGGGTGGGATGGGGTTGGGGGCGAGGGCTTAATAACGATTAGCGCCTATTGGATAGGTGTCCATAGCATCTGTGTCTGTATACATGTACAGCGAACCCTCGTTATAAATGCCATCGTTGGGGTCCATATATTTGTTTGTTTGTTTAACGAACCCCCAGCACAAAAAGTAAACATCGGCAATTAGGGGTTTGGGGTCATATGATGTCATCGCAAAAAAAAAGGACACAAAAACCCCACCTTTTTGTTTATATATGTAATTCAGGGCCATACCTAGCGGGAGAGGCAGGGGGGAAAGCTCCCCCCCCCCCTCCCCTCCCATACACACAAAACCCAGTATGTAACCTCCGTGAAATGACTGGATATTGTATTTCAGAGCCTTCAGATTAGTCTGTTAATCTACAAGTTGTTCATTTTTATACATGAATTCACAATACAACTAGTGTGACAACTGTTTCAACTGGCGCCGTTTACGTGCTGCCACCTGGTGAGATAATAATACATGAGCTATGCAAGGCATGCCCGTGATTCTCTAAATGGTTTGTTCTTGGCACGGAGAACATGCACAGCTTGTTTAAACAGGGTTCTTGTGTTTTATTGGGTATGTTAAAGTTGCATAGTCCGCTGCTTTTGAGACTGCCCTTTTTTAAGGATGAATATATTTGGTTAATTGTTATCATCCATATTACTTTAGCTTAAAGTATGTTGTATAATAAGGTGCTGACTTTGGAGACATTTGAAGCAAAAGGATGCCAAATTAAATTTAACAGGAGAGGCTTCAGCAGTTATTGGTTCAACAACTCCTGGCAACATCTAAGGTCAGATCAGCACAGCTACCGACTTGTAACACTAAAAGTTCACACTCATGGCGACTTTATAGTGCTGCCCCACTGAGAGACCAGGCCGCCAGCACCATCACCGGATTTCTCAGTCACATTATCCTGATACTAAGCTAACCAATCCTTTCCCTATCCTAGTAATACTGAGCGCCCAGCTAGGTATCATAACATATAAATTGTGTAAGTCATTGGTTTAATTGGACCGGGATTCGTACTCACGACCTTCCGCACGAAAAGCCTGCGCTCATACCGATTCGGCCACAGCGTCCATGCAGTAGGTTCAAACAGCAATTCTATTCGATGAGAAATCAATCACTGAGATTGAGCAACAATTCTTGATTCAGTCACGCAGTTGATACAAAAAGCACGGAGAGTTGGTTCTTACATGAAGTCACGAGTTACATGCACAACCTCTCAGACCAGTGAGTTGTGGTAAAATGTCAAGCTCTGATGCTGTATTCTCTTCAGCATAGGCTGATGAAAGCGTGAACCTTTCAACGCAAAAACTCTTCCCTAGATTCGATCCTACATATCTAACATAGATACTGGTGCACTCATTATACGCATATTGATGCATCGAAGGAACTACTATTACTTAGTACTAAGTCACTTTTGTTGAACCCATAACTGATGAAGCCTCTCCGGTCACATTTAATTTGGCATATTTTTACTTCAAATATCTTCAAACTCAGCACTTTATAAGACAACTTATGTTAAACTAAAGTAATATAGATGATAACAATGACCCAAATACAGTATAACCCCGTTAAACCAAACTTGAAGGGACCCTAGCTATTTGTTTGGATTAAACGATCATTGGCTTCGACTTTGACTTTGAGTAAACATGGATTGCACATGTAATATACAATGTATGTGGACACTTTGATTATTGTTTTTTTTAATGTAAATACAGTATGACCCTGTTAAACCAAGCTCGGTTAAGCCAAACGATCAGTTAATCCTAACTTTTGTCACCAGCCCGGCAAAATACTACCATTTATCATATAAAGAAGTTGGTGGGGTCTCAGATAACCTGATAACCACATGAAAGTTTGGTTTAACCATACCGGAGTGGCCTCGGGTCCGCCGATTTTGTTTGGATTAACCGATAATTTGGATTAACCGACTTTGGTTTAACCAACTTTTTTATATGATAAATGGTAGTATTTTGCTGGGCCGCCGAAAAAAAGTTTTGATTAACCGATCATTTGGTTTAACCGAGCTTGGTTTAACGGGTTTATACACTATATGTATTCTTGTTTTAAAATGGCAGTCTCAAAAGCAGCGGGCTATGCAACTTTAACATAAGCCTAGAGTGGATGTCAAGCAACCAGCCGGTAGTGGTCAGGTGACATCCTGCAGCCACCCACAGACTTACTGCCTACCCTAGTGCACCCCACCTGCCCACCAAGCCGCTCAAGCAGCACCCATAAAACCTTCCAGACTGCATGTACCCAACACAATCAGATCCGTTCCATAATATAGCCAGGCAGAGTCCAGAAAAGCCACACACATATACAACCAAAATAACAAAGAAGCACACCACAACAGAAAACAAATACCAAAACAAATACCAACACAATACCAAAATAAGCATAAAAAAGGAAACGCCAAAATATCCCAACCAAAAAGCAAATACAAAGTAAACACATACAAGAAAAACCCACCTCCAAACAAACACAATGAACAGATAAGTAAGTCCTTCACTAGTTTCAATGTATTATCTTATTTTTTTTGTTTTTTTTTTTTGGTCCATTAGTTGTTTAAGCAGGGGAAATTTCAGTCATAGACGACTGGTCTTCCTCATTCCACTGCTGGTCGATAGAAAGCCCGAGCCTACACTTTTACCGACCCAAGGGATTTTTAACCTCCCACACCACATAGACATGGTATGAGAGCAACCAGCCTTTGATGACGCTGTAAGTTATACACAGCGGCGGAAATCCAAATTGGCAGAGCTGGGGGCACGTAATTAAAGTACATAGTGTTGACATTGTTTCAGGCTTGTGCGCCTGCCATTACTTACTACCAACAAATGACATCCTAACTTTGGGGATGACGTCGCGCAGTTCGCTGGATAAACGCCGTGACCCTGTGCTGCAGTTTTTGGCGCCAAGACTAATAGACCGGGCGTGGCCAACACGTGTACGCCGCGGTCGCCACCTAGCGGAGCATTGTGTTATTCACGCATGGGGGCGCCACACGACGAACCAATTACAAGACGCGCTAGGACGTGGGCAGGAGGCGACGTCAGAGAGGGACACCCTCTCGCCCCCGCCCCTCCGCCCCGCCGACGTCCCCGCCCCCGCCCCCACCCCCACCCCCACCCACCAGCTGCACCAGCCTTGGAACTAAACACGACCTGACAGCCATGTATGTAACCAGTTGTTGTCACTGAAGCTACCTTTGGAGATTGTGTCTAAATTACGCGAGATTGGAGATTGGCGTTTAAAGAGACCCCCCCCCCCCTCCCTTAAAGTTGCGTGGTCCGACGGTTTTGAGGTTCTCTCATTTTCCGAGATAAACATATTAAGTTGTTCATTATAATGTATCTTATTTTGGTTTGAAATAACCTTTATTTTAAATCGCAAACTTTTGCGATATTTGAAATGGAAACATGCTAAATTAATTTTGGCAAGCTTGCCAAAACTCTATCACCATAGGCTTCTGCAGTAACAGGTTTTATTAATTGACTCACTAGTCCCTTCTATGCGCTGGTAAATGTTTAATAAGTGCATCAGTATCTAAGGTAGATATGTAGAATCAAATCTAGATAATTGTTTTGGTTTTGAAAATTTGATGTTTTCATCGGACTATGCAGCTTTAAACAACTGTTAAAGGAACTAGAACATGACTAGAACAACTATACTTTTTCACAATTATTATGATGAAATATGACTAGTCACAATTTATATAGGTTAAGACAACCTATTATCTAGGAGTTATTTAGGTCCAAACCTTTGTCTGAGGGTCTATGTGGTCAAGCTGTGGCTATTACTATTTATTAGTGTCATTGAGCCATAGTTACTGCCTTCAGTGCTAGGGCATATTTTAGAATTGATTGGCAAGTTTGAAGTAGTGCAAACTCTACTTCCACTTAAAGTAAATTTGAAGCCTTTTGAGTATGTCTTATATTATAACTTATGTAACGTTTTGTAAATCCACCTTTCCCTTCCTTGTGTGATGTCCGAACCCATGAGTTTGAACCCTGGTCGAGTCAAACCAATGACTTAAAAATTGATACTTGTTGCTTCCTAGCCTGGCGCTCGGCATTACTAGGATAGAGCAAGGACTGGTTTGCTCAGTGTCAGGATAATGTGACTGAGTGGGATATCATTATCAGGTCATGGTGCTGGTGGCCTGATTTCCCAGCAGGGCAACACTATAAAGTCGCCATGAGTGCGCACTGTCACAAGTCGGTACCCATACTGATATGACCGTAGTTGTTGCTAGGATGTAAAACAACAACAAACGAACGCACAAACATCCTGACCTACTGAGTTCGAACTGAAATAACCCAGTGCATGATCTTTCATTAAAATACATGGAATGTCCATGTAAGGAATATATGACCAGATCTTTAATGCATGGTCTTGAACAGTTTCGTGACGCCCCCTAACGGGAGATCGGTGTACCTGGGCTGGTTACCGAAGGGAAACACAGCCGACGCATGCAGTTAAGCCCTAGTCACACCTACCTGGACTAGCCCCGGATGTTGAGCCGGACCACCCCCGTACTAGTCGCCCAGACTGTCTCGGACAGCCCCAGATAAAATCACTGTTTTCGTTGTTTTTTGCCTCGCGGTGGTCACACCTACCCGGACGAGCCACGGGTGAGCCCCGGATCAGAGGCCGAATCGCCCCGGACCGAGCTGGACCACCCACAGACTCCCCGGTGTAGCCACGGACTAGTCCCGGATGACCCCGGATCGACACTGGACCATCCCGGACGAGCCCCGATAGAACCCGACCACCCCCGGACTCCCGGTCTTGTACCCAGACTGGGCCGGACTGGCCCCAGACTACTCCGGATGAGCCCCGGACCAACCCTGTACAGCCTGAACTGTCCCCGGTTCACCCCCAGGCCACTCCCGGACTGCCCAGACCACCCCCGGACTACTCCCGGAAAGCTGTGAGTATAAAAGACCGCATGGCACTGGAGAGCTCAGTTCCAAATCCAGCAGCGCCGAGCACACATCTTACCATGACCAAACCTACAGGAAAGAGAATTGCATCCAAGAGGGTTGCTCAGAAGGAGCCTGCTGCACACAAGGTCGCCACGAAAGCATGGAGGAAACCAGCACCATCACCCTCAACTTCCGGATTGTCTTCCGACGAGGAATCTGTCTGGGGCATGTCTCCGCATCCTCGTCCTGTGACGCCACCTTCAGGGGACGTCGTCAGTGAGGCGGAAGAAGGTGGACGCTCTTCCTCTCACAAGTGAGCAGCACATCGAGATGTCAGAGTGGCTACGGTTGCACGACTACATCTATGTCAAAGGACGGAGCGACTATAAAAACACCGCTTTGAAGAGACGTGTGTGGGAGGAGAAGGTCAAGGAGATGGGGTTGGACAACCCCAAACCACTGATCACCTGGTACGAGTCAATATGGACAAAGATCGGGAAATTTAGTGATTTGAAGTCCGGTGCCGCAGCGAGGCAGTTGTCTGATTGCGAGATGTATATCCAGGAACATTTTGGATTCCTGCGGACTCATATCGTGCGGCAGCCATCGAGATCTGGAGTGACGTTGCAGGGCCGGTTGCAACCCGTCCATGCGGCTTCGACAGCAACCACAACTAAAGCAACAGGTGTGACTTCGGCTGATCTTCACTCATGTACTGCGAGTACCGGGTAAATCCTTTATCTAGGCTCCCGCACGCCCATCCAGCACACCAGGAAGCAGTGTGGGAAACATCACGGGTCTGTCCAATCTCAGCTTTACCACATTAATGGCTGGGATGGGACACGACCTGGAGCCACCTCTGTGAGGTGGACTTGATTGAACATTGGGAAAATTGGGACGTGAGTGACTGGAAAACCACGGGTCACCCACGGCCATCCAGCACGCCAGTGTGGGAAACATCACGGGACTATCCGATCTCAGCTAACCACATTAATGGCTGTGATGGGACACGATCTGGAGCAGCCTCTGTGAATGTAACGTGGACTCCAGCCTCGGACATGTAATAGGCACTAAGATATTGTCTCTGGTATTTCACATCGATTGTCTGTCTGTTCCCATGGGCGCCGTAGATGCTGGCTAGAGGATTGTTCAGGCTCCAGGAACGATGTTGTGATTGCTGTCCTCCTGGTCCATCTCTGCATAGTGATGAGCTGCGTACCGCATCCACGTCAGATTATGTAGGCAACTGCCAACACTATCGACACAACTGTCGCTGGCTTCTGTCGCATGGTTGTTAGGAGGCACTGGTAGTGGTGAGCTCGAATCCTGAATGCATTTTGCATGATGCGGTGCGCCCTGGACAGTCGGCAGTTGAAGATTCTTTCCGGAATTGTTAGGTGACGTTTGGAGAACGGTTTCATCAACCACGTTCTCAGCCCGAATGCATCATCAGCAACTATAAAGAAAGGCATGTCATGCTCATCATGCGGTAGTGGATCGGCACTGGGAATACCAAGTCGTCCCTCTTCTATGCACTTCTTCAGTTCCGAACGGTTGAAGACTTCAGTGTCGGCTGCAGAGCCCATCGCTCCCAACGTCGACCCAGGAAATTTGTAGTCACCATCCACTAGAGCCATCAATATGACAGAGTGGCATCCCTTGTAGTTGTAGTACTCCGACCCTCCATGGGCTCCCAGGCAATGGTGAAACTGCCACCTTGTGGAGAACTGCTCAGCAATACCCCTCCATTGCTGTTCTGTAGTTGGAGCTTGGATCACTTCCTCGGCATACTCAGCAATTATAGCTTCACACACATCACAAACGGCAAGCGAGATGATGTTGTATGGAATTTGGAAACCGTACATGAGTGAATGATAGCTGTCACCAGAGGCTAGGTATCGCAGAGTGAATGACAGTTTCAATCCAGGTGTTAATGCCTTTCTGTAGAACGTGTCCATTTTCTTGATTCTGGGAAGGATGCGAAGGAAAACCTCCTCGAACATACCCGGATCCATACAGAGAAAGTTTCTGTAGGCTCGAACATCTTCAATACGTAACTCTTGCATTAGATTTGCAAACTGCCCAAACTCCATTCTCCTCTCCAACCATGGTCGAACCCACACACTTCTTCTCTGCTTTCTTTTAAGTCTTCTCTGGATTAGCAGAACTTGCAACATAATCATGTTGTTAACATTCTGTCGTTGATGTAGCTGTAATTGCCAGTTCAGCAGCTGAAGTTGATGCCTCATGCAGGCATCCATGATGTGCACCCTCTGAGAGTCAGGCAGGAAGTGATGCATGAAGTGGACTTGCGCCTGCTATATATATACAAAACGCAGCTGATCCGGTAGTGATCCGGGGTAAACTGGGCAGTCCATGGCGATCCGTGGCGATCCGGTGTGTCCAGGTCTTATCCGGGAAAGTCTGGGGGTTGTCCGGGTTAAACCGTGGCTGAAACATGGCTCATCCGGGGCCTAACAGCCCCGGACCACCCCCGGACAGCTCGTACTGGCCCCGGTTCATCCCCAGTCCACCCAGACTACCCCCGGATCATGCCGGATCGAGCCTGGATTGCAAAATGCCCCGGACCGCCCTGGATGTTTTAAACATTTGAAAACATCTGGGGCGGACCCTGGACTAGGCCGGACCAGCCACGTATCACCCTGACCAGCCACAGATGAGCCACGGATCACCCCGGATCACCACAGACCACCCCAGATGACGGTCCGGGGCTCGTCCGACCCCTGATCCGGGTAGGTGTGACTGGGGCTTTAGAGGTAACTGCATACTTTAAAGTCGTCTCCGCAGCCTGCCATGTGAACTAACAGCTATAACCCCATTAGTCGTCCTGATATGACCTTAGATGTTGCTAGGACGTAAAACAACAACACACAAACAAACAAACCCCGTTAGTCATCCTTCTGCTGAGACTCCACACACAACTGCCTCACCATGTGCATAATTACACAGGATTTCAATGAGCACCAGATGGAGGCGCTTCAAAATGGCGGCAAACAATGACTTTCCGTGACCGGAAATGCTGATGTAGTTATAGTGAATGGTGTCTGCGCCTGGTACCAATGGCGTCTAATTACTCCTCCATCCTCCCACAAAAAAACCCCACCAAACACCACCTTCGATGCAGCCACAAATGGAGAGGAATTCTCCTCAATGTTGGCTGTAGAGCTGTTACAGTTACCATGTCCATTATATGTCGTCTGCGAGTAAGTTATGTGTCAAGTGCAAGTTTTTAGATCTACCAGCAGACGAGTTTTAGATCTACCAGCAGACGAGATTTAGGTAAGCCATTCGGCAAAATGAAGCAAGGGTGGGGGGAGGAGGTTGGGGGTGCTGGACTATTTTTGCAGGTCAATTCGCCCTTAGGGCCTTTCCAAGACTTGTAACAACGGCCGGGTGACGTCAGTGGGTGGGACTTCTAGTTCTAAACTCTCCATTCTGTCTGAGGTGTTCTTGTTTATGTTGTTGTTGTTGTTGTGTGTGTGCAAAATGATACTATCTCGAATTTAAATGTCTTTTCACATGAAAGAATATCTACTCGTTATATGAAATAATGCAGCTACATAATAGATAGGCCTACACACAAAAATGTCATCATAATCATGCTGTCGGTCGCGATGTGACAAAGACTGCTTTCATTACTTGACTGCCACTCTCCATTTAGCTCTCTGCTGTGAGAGTTGTGTCCATGAGACCAGAAATGTACATGCATATATACATACACACATAGATCTATACATAATATATGCACACATATATAAACATGCACACATATATAAACATGCACACATGTATATTATACATGCATAATATATATACACATGCATACCCAATACACGCATAACATAATTAATATACACATACATAATGCATGCATATATAATACATACACAACCAGACGGGATGGCCGAATGAGTTAGAGCGTCCGTCTCCCGTTCTGGTAGATCGTGGGGTCGTGGGTTCGAGTCCCGGTCGAGTCAAACCAATGACTTTAAAATTGATACTTGTCGCTTCCTAGCCAGGCGCTCGGCATTATTAGGATAGGGCAAGGACTGGTGTGCTCAGTGTCAGGATAATGTGACTGAGTGGGATACCAGGTCATGGTGCCGGCGGCCTGGTTTCCCAGTGGGATAGCACTATAAAGTCGCCATGAGTGTGCACTGTCACAAGTCGGTACCCGTCCTGATATGACCTTAGATGTTGCTAGGACGTAAAACAACAACAAACATAATACATACATAGACACACACTTCTGAGTTGCATTCTCGCCTTCGATAATCTAGAACTAGAAGGGGGGGGGGTATGTTTTAGGAGGTATGTTTTGGGGTTAAAATAAACATGTATTCATCAATTAAAAATATATATTTGTTATCCTCTACGTCTGTTCCCCGCGCACACTTTTTTCCGTTCGTCAAACGTGGATATTCCCCCCCACCCCCAACCCACCACCCAAAAAAAGAAGAAGAAAAAAAAGAAGAAAAAATAGCCGCCAGACGCTGCGCGGAACAACACACTTTGTTGTTCTGTGTATACGGGCACCCGGCGTAAACTGTTATCGGTTTCAATACGCCGTAATTCTACACGGGCACTATGTTTTACCGCGCAGGCCCCGCGCGCCGAATCACCGCCAATCGGCCGGAGAGATCATAAGTAAACGATATCGCTGTCGCCGCTGGTTCCTACTTGTGTCCGGCGATCGGGTGACCGGGGGTGAGCGTGCCGCCGTGTGTTATTAAAATACGGATTGCCGACGTCCCAACTGACATCAGTGGCGCAGCAATGCCAGGCGTCGTGGAGCAGACTTGGCTCGGCGTTCGTTGCCAGTGAGAATATTGTTTGACATTAGCTGTGTTCACACGGGCAAAATGTGAAGCGAACTAAAGGAGTCGAATTAGGCGCCCGTTCACACGGGATCGGTTTAATGCGGAAGTGGATATCTGCGCATGAGCAAGTCCAGACTAACCAGCGCCATTTTGGGTTCGACGACGCCGGCACCAGAGAGTGTGGGTTCGACCTAGATATGTAATGACTGAATCGTATTGGTTTGGAATGGTCAAAACTTCTGCATGGGCAGTGAAACCTTAAAATATAAATGATGAAAAAAATATCTGTGCACCTCTAACAGGTTCATAGACCAAATTATATAATATGCGCTTTTGATCGACCGGAAAGTCAACAAACTAAGGTCTCGACTGCGCATGGGTGCCATTCCTTAATCCGCATCAGTGCGTCCATTCGGGCAAAATTATTCCTGCATCACAGAAATCGCCTCACGTAAACTACCTCGAGAGGTGGTTTACAGAATGCACATCACGCGAATCGATTCAGCCTTAATCCGCCTCAGACGTCCGTTCACACGACAAATGTGAGACGAACTATACAAGTCGCTTTCTACGAATCGATTTATATTGCCCGTGTGAACACGGCTATAGAGTCCCCCGTGAGAACTGAATACATTGACACGCTTGTTGTTTTTATTATCTGTTTTTGTTGTTGGTGTAAATAGTTTGTTCTACCGAGTAAGTCATCGGTCAGTACCGGGGCCACCAGTGAAGTCTGTCTAACCTATAAATGTTGTCTATGCTTACATGTTTACAAATTATAACTTACATTTTATGCATGTTTGTTGTTGTCAATTGTATTTGTCTCTAATGCAATAGCCATACCAGTTGTTAATACCACAGTCACACGAGGCCTGCGTTCGCTTCCGATCGATTCGCGACGTCAAAACGTCCTCCTTGCGCCCTCCTTAAGCCCTCATTGAGTGCTGTTGCCGCGAAGACGCCAACCTCCCGGCGTCCATTTCGGAAATTTTGGGCGCAAGGAGGTTGCTGCTGCTGCACGTGCAATCTCCTTGCGTCCTGTTCCGGCGGCGCCATTAAACAGTGGTTGGCGACCTGGCGCCGCCCTTGCGCCGCGAGGTCGCCACCCACCGTTTCCCGCCAGTTTTGGACCGTGGGAACGGTGGCGGCGCAAGGTTGGCGACTGGCGCCGTGAGGTTGTCGCCAGGTTGCCAACCACTTTTGCCATACCGTGGCGGCGCAAGGTTGGCGACTGGTTGGCGACCAGCCGGTGCTCTCGCCGCTGCACTGGCGCCGCCAAGGCGCCGTGCTGGTGCCGCCAGGTCGGGGCCAGGTCGGCACCAGGTCGGCGCCAGGTCGGCGGCATACATTCGGCGGCGCCAGGTCGCCAACCACCATAGCAGTTGGTGCCCTGTCCGTGCCCGGTCTGCGCCCTGTCCACGCCCTGTCCGGACGCCGCCATCATTTCTGAATCAATGTATCGAGTGGGACGCTGGGTGGTTTGGCAACCTTTTGGGCGTAAGGAGGTTGGCGGCGAACGCAGGCTCTCGTGTGACTGGGGTATTAGCTAATACCCCAGACACACGAGAGCCAGCGTTCGCCACCAACCTCCTTACGGCCAAAAGGACGCCAACCTCCCAGCGTCACACTCGATACATTGATTCAACCTCCTTGCGTCAACAATTTTCGAAATGGACACCGGGAGGGTGGCGGCCTCGCGGCACCAGTACTAAGGAGGGCGCAATTAGGACGTTTTGACGTCGCGTATCGATCATAAGCGAAAGCAGGTCTCGTGTGACCGGGGTATTAGCGCTATTTAGGCCTTACTACCAAAAAATAAAAAAGCCAACGAATTGTGCAACTTTAAGGTCAGTACACTGATTCAGGCATCAATCCAGAGAGGATGGCCGAATGAGTTGAGCGTCCGCCTCCCACTTTGGTAGGTCGTGGGATTCGAACATCTGGGTTCAAGCCCATGTCGAGTCAAACCAATGACGTAACAATTTATACTTGTCGCTACCTGGCCTTGCATTCGGCATTACAAGCATAAAGGAGCAGTGAAATGAGGAAGACCAATTGTCCACGATTGAAATTTCCCCTGCTTAATCAACTAATGTACAAAACAAAAAAGCAAACAAAAAACCCCACACAAAATGTAACTTCACACTTGCAGGCACAGCTGGCGTTCGCTGAGAGCGTGGCTGCGGGCGCACACGCGAGTATGGAGGAGTGTCGCTACCAGTTCCGGTGGGACCGCTGGGACTGCCCCCACTCAGCCACCTCCGTCTTCAGGGGCAGGCAGACGAGAGGTAGGTGGTAGAGGGTGCGCCCCATACATTACGATTTTGTGGTTCAAACAATTGCCGTTGGCGTCGCCACTGAAATATTGGGCCTGATGGTATGGCCCTCTGTACTGACTACTCCTGTCTCCTGACATACTGAGTGTAGTCCTGTATTCTGACGGTAGTCTGGTATACTGACTAGTCCCGTGTACTGATATACTGACCAGCTGACAGTACGGTCCTGTGTACTGACTGTAGTCTGCTATACTGTCCTACTAACAGTATAGTTCTGTCTACTGGCTACCCTTGTACTGACTAGTCTTTTGTACTGACATACTGATGGTATGGTCCTGAGAACTTACTGTAGTTTGGTGCACCGACATACTGACGCTATGGTTCTGTTTGCTGACTGTAGCCCTGAGTACTGACATACTGACAGTATAGTCTTATGCACTGACCTACCGACGGTATAGTTCTGTGTACTTAATGTACTCCTTGTACTGACATGTCCTGTGTACTGACATACTGATGGTATGGTCCTGAGTACTGACTAGTCCTGCATACTGACTAGTCCAGTGTACTGACATACTGATTGTATGCTCCTGAGTACTAACTACTCCTGTGTACGGACGTACTGATGGTATGGTTCTGTGTGCTGACTGTAGTCTGGTGTACTGACATACTCATGGTATGATCCTGATTACGGACTGTAGTCCTGTGTACTGAATAGTTTGGTGTACTGATATACTGCTGGTATGATCCTGAGTACTGACTGTAGTCCTGTGTACTGAATAGTTTGGTGTACTGACATACTGCTGGTATGATCCTGAGTACTGACTGTAGTCCTGTGTACTGAATAGGGTGGTGTACTGACATACTGTTGGTATGATCCTGAGTACTGACTGTAGTCCTGTGTACTGAATAGTTTGGTGTACTGACCTACTGCTGGTATGATCCTGAGTACTGACTGTAGTCCTGTGTACTGAATAGTTTGGTGTGGTGTACTGACATACGGCTGGTATGATCCTGAGTACTGACTAGTCCTGCATACTGACTAGTCCAGTGTACTGACATACTGATGGTATGGTCCTGAGTACTAACTACTCCTGTGTACGGACGTACTGATGGTATGGTTCTGTGTGCTGACTGTAGTCTGGTGTACTGACATACTCATGGTATGATCCTGATTACTGACTGTAGTCCTGTGTACTGACTAGTTTGGTGTACTGACATACTGCTGGTATGATCCTGAGTACTGACTGTAGACCTGTGTACTGAATAGTTTGGTGTACTGACATACTGCTGGTATGATCCTGAGTACTGACTGTAGTCCTGTTTACTGAATAGTTTGGTGTACTGACATACTGCTGGTATGATCCTGAGTACTGACTGTAGTCCTGTGTACTGAATAGTTTGGTGTACTGACATACTGCTGGTATGATCCTGAGTACTGACTGTAGTCCTGTGTACTGAATAGTTTGGTGTACTGACATACTGCTGGTATGATCCTGAGTACTGACTGTAGTCCTGCATACTGACTAGTCCAGTGTACTGACATACTGATAGTCTGGTCCTGCATACTGACTGTAGTCTGGTGTACTGACATTCTGACTGTAGTCCTGGTCACTGACATACTGACACTGACAGATTGGTCTTGTGTAGCCTACTGATATAGGAATGGTATGGTCCTGCGACTGGCAACATGTTGTATTGTAGTATCTCCGTTTAGGCCACTAGAACCGATGCGCCACCTATCTTCGGAAAAAATAACTACGCTAAATGTCCCCCCATTATTAGGGTCTACTATAATAATAAATTATTGTTATTACTATTAGTATTATGATTAATTTGGTTATATTATTATTACTACTCTTACAATTCTTCTTATTATTATATTCACAAAAAGACAAAACAAATTAAATAAAACAGACTTTGCTTTCTGTGACTTGATAGCGTCCCGCGAGGTGGCGTTCGTGCAGGCCCTGAGTGCGGCCGGGGTGGTCTACACGTTGACCCGCAACTGCAGCCTGGGCGACATAGATAAGTGTGGGTGTGACGACAGCAGGAAGGGCCAGCGAGGTGAGCCCCTCTCGAAGAGATTGACGGTTTGATGGTCTCGGTCCTCCAGGAGTCAGAGGTCATGGGGGTTTGAGCTTCGAGGTTGCTCAGTGGCCGATTAAAGTTGCATAGTCCGATGGGTTTTGAGTTTCTGTCATTTTCTGAGATAAACATATTAGGGTGATCGTCATAATCTACCCTACTTTCACTTGAAGTAACTTTTATTTTAAATAGCTAACTTTTGAGATATTTGAAATGCAAACAAGCAAAATTAGTTTTGGCAAGCTTGCCAAAACTCTGACACCATAGGTTTCTGCAGTAATAGGTTTTATTAAATTGCCTCAGTATTCCATTCTATGTGGTGACAAATGTGGTTGGAGGGTGGGGAGCGGGGGGGGGGGGGGGAGGAACCCAGCTCCAATCCCTAATAAGTCCCGCAGGCCCTGTTTGGTCAATTTTCTAGTTTTATCCAAACCCTTGTAAATAGAAAGTTAAGTAGGCCTACTGACAAGTGGTTTAACCAGCATTCCCGCTTTCATTCGACCATAAAAGCAATTTCCACAGAAGACAAGTACTTTTCAAGTAAATGCTTACCTCAAACCCAGGTGGCATGAACTGGAAGTGGGGAGGCTGCAGCGACAATGTGCGCTTTGGCGAGAGGATCTCCCGACTTTTTGTCGACTCACTGGAAACGGGAAATGACGCGCGCGCCACCGTGAACCTGCACAACAACGAGGCTGGTCGCCGGGTACGCTGCTCTTCTTATGTACATGTCGACATTCTTTATCGCGGCAACATCACCGCTATTACTATTATTAGTCTAAGGTGATGGAAGTTCGACATACTATTACTAGCAGATACTACCATTAACGAGGTTCGACATACTAACATAACAGGTATTGACATTAATAGTAACTATTCTCGATGTCGGACATCCGGGCACTTATTGCATTCACAACGCGCGAAGGGTAAAACAAATGCCACTCTCATAGAGACAACATTAAAACTACCCCAATTATCACAGTAATTTCTACTTTCTGGTGCTTTTAAAGCAAATTTCTCTTGTTTCTATTAAATAGTTCAGATCTTCCTCTACAATTTCACATTCAGCTTTTTTTGTATCAGCCAATTGAAAGTTCTTGAATTTATTTTGCGAAAATAGTTTTTGAGGCCATGATCTGGTAAGGCTAACACTGGCACTGACACTCAGAATATCCCAACTTTCACTATTATCTCTGTTTTTAATACTTTCTTAGGTTAAATTGTTCTTAGGTTAAATTAAATACTTCAGATCTTCCTCCTCAATCGCGCATTAAGATAGTTTTAATCGATCCAATGAAAGCTTTTTAATTCATTTTGCAAAAATAAATGCTCCGCATAGACATAGCATTGCTGCAGCACACATTACTGCGGTGTTTTACCCTTCGCAGGCTAAATTACGGGGTTGTGACGTCACGCCGACATCGAGATACTTGTTCATTTCGCCATCTTGGTCCCTCCTTGTTCCTGGTATAAGATCCCTCCCAACTGCTCTCTTACACTAACACTTGTTGCCCACCTATAGTCGTCCAACTGCACTCTTGGAGCGTAGCGACATTGTCGCACTGTAACTAGCGTAAGCACGTGCGAACAATTTCTCTCAATGTCATATTTTTTTACAGGATAACTATTTTATAATATGTAGGCATACGTTCTTATTTTGTACTTGCCATTTTTAAATTCCCGATTTGATGCCGTCCTCCGACTGTGCGGCATTAACTTCCTCTGCTTCCTCAATTAAACTATCACGCATAGTATGCCCACGTGTAGGTTAGTTGGTTGTTGGAGTTTTACATCCCCGCAACATCTAAGGTCATGTGTAGGTAAAATGTCGTGTTTCGAGTATACCCCAAGGTGCACCACTGTTCCAGGCGGTGAGGCGGACAATGCGACTGTTGTGTAAGTGTCATGGCGTCTCCGGGGCGTGCACCACCAAGACCTGCTGGCAGCAGCTGGCCGACCTCCGCACCATCGGCAGCTTTCTACGCCGCAAGCACGACCGGGCAGTTCAGGTGAGCTTCATTCTGAGGTGAATAGCAACCAAGCAACATGCTGTCCCATTTAAAAAAAAGGGCTAACATAATCTTGTATATATAATTATCACATGGCTCTGATCTCATTTCATACCAAAGACCCTATAACACTAAGACGGCTCACTCAGCCTGTACTGTGTAACCAAGAGAACAGCCAGCGCACCAGGTGATGGGTTTGATCATTTTGATAGCATTGGAGTGTCAGAAGAAACCCTGCTGTCGCTTGGTAGGTGTGTGGTGGGGGTGTGATGGGGGTTTAGGGATGTGGTGGGGGTGTAGGTATTTGTAGGTAGGTATGTATGTGGTGGGGGAGGTCTATGGTGGGTGTGTGTGCTGGGGGTTTAAGTGTGTGGTGAGGGTGTAGGTGTGTGCCGGTGGTGTAGGTGTGGTGTGTGTGGTGGGAGTGTAGGTGTGTGGTGGGGGGTGTCATGGGGGTTTAGGGATGTGGTGGGGGTATAGGTGTGTGGTGGGGAGTTTAGGTGTGTGTGGTGGAGGTTTAGGGCTGTGGTGAGGGTGTAGGTGTGTGGTGGGGGTTTAGGGATGCTAAAGATTGTGAGGTGCTGCTCTGCAAGACCCCTACAACTCCACCACAAACCACCTACACCTCCACCACACACACCCTATGCAAAACCCACACACCTACACCCCCACCATACCCACCAACACCCAGACCACACACACCGTCAACCCTTACCACACAGAATGTGTGTATGGTGGCGGGGATTGGTGGGGTGGAGAGGTGGAGGGGCAGGGTCGGGGTAGTGGTGGTGGGAGTTCTATAGGAGTAGCAACATGCAACCAGTGGGGACCACACCACACCTCCCCCACTTACATCAGGGAGAGAGAGGGGGTCGTGAGGTGTGGCGTGTTGTGAGAGCGCCAACTGAGGTGGGTGATGAGGGGGAGAAGGAGTGTGGGGGAAAAGGGGGGTGGGGGAGGCAGAGAGGAAAGGGTGAAGGGGGAGGGAGGAGGAAGGGGAGGAGGGAGGTGTGGTGTGAGAGCACTGGGAGTCTACTGGGTAAGGTAGATGAGGAGGGAGATAGGGAGAGTGAAGGGTGGGGATGGGATGGGGAAGGAGAGGGGAAGGGCAGTGAGGCCCGGGGAGGGTGGAATGGAAGGGGAGGGGAGGGGGAGTGAGGGAAGGGGAGGGCGAGGAAGGGCAGTGAAGCTGGGAGGTGGAGGGTCGGAGGGAGCAGATGGCGGGAGGTAGGGGGTGAGGGGGGGGGGAGGGAGGGGAATGAAAGAGGGCGGGGCAGAGAGAGGTGTGGACCAGGCAGTAGGCGCAACATCGGCCAAATCCAAATGACAGGAAATCTCTCTTTTTAAAACTTTAAACTCACCCACTCGCCTTGTACACGTGAAACACCAGCCAGCAGACGGGCTGATCAAACCCACCACAAAATGGCACTGCAAAATTGACATTACCATGGAAGAGATAGGGAGTGAGCCGTCTTAGTGTTATAGGGTCTTTGGTCATACATACTAGTCTAAAGCTGATTCCATATACACGGAAGCGGTATGCGATTTTGTGTTCAGCTGCCACACTGATCGCTATGTGGATCGATTCAATTTACCATACACATATCCATGTGAAAAACCGCAGCCAATTCTGGACATATTGAATCATGCTAATGCATCGTCCCCCTCCCTCCCATCTGCGTAATGTATGCAGTATGCCATCTTTATGCATATGGAATCTTACTAGCCTTACAATAATCTCACTTCTGTTCCATCACACAATTAATTAGCTAATGAAACATATCCACATGCCTGCAATCCATGTGAGGTATTTTATACGATTTCTGAGGGGGAAAAAAGCCCCACCAGAAACCTTTGCATCAATTTTCATTGGACAGGTGGACTTTCAGAATGGGGTCATGCACAAGGCTGAGCGGGCCATCAGGGACATCCCCAGGATACGTAAGACTGAGCTGGTGTACCTCGAGCACTCACCAGACTACTGCAAGAAGAACCACAGCCTTGGTATCAAGGGCAGCCTGGGTCGGCAGTGCCGCCTGGTGAGGAAGGGCGAGAAGGTGGCGAAGAGCGAGCGACGGAGCTGCAAGGTGCTCTGCACCTCGTGTGGACTGCGGGTCAAAAAGGTCCAGGTCCAGGTGCGCACCAAGTGCAACTGCAAATTTCTGTGGTGCTGTGAGGTGAAGTGTCATATGTGTGACATCACACAGGCCATCTACACGTGTACCTTTTAGTGATGGATTTTAGTAAGACTAAGTGATACCATTGTAAGAGTCCATCCAAGTATGACCAGGACATTTACATGTGTATCGTGTAGTGATGGATTTAAGTAAGACTAAGTGATAACGTTGTAAGGAGTCCATCCAAATATGACCAGGACATTTACCCGTGTAGCTTGTAGTGATGGGCTTAACTAAATATAAGTGATAACATTGTAAGGAGTCCATGACCAGGACATTTACCCGTGTAGCTTGTAGTGATAGGCTTAACTAAATATAAGTGATAACATTGTAAGGAGTCCATGACCAGGACATTTACCCGTGTAGCTGGTAGTGATGGACTTAACTAAATATAAGTGATAACATTGTAAGGAGTCCATGACCAGGACATTTACCCGTGTAGCTTGTAGTGATAGGCTTAACTAAATATAAGTGATAACATTGTAAGGAGTCCATGACCAGGACATTTACCCGTGTAGCTTGTAGTGATAGGCTTAACTAAATATAAGTGATAACATTGTAAGGAGTCCATGACCAGGACATTTACCCGTGTAGCTTGTAGTGATAGGCTTAACTAAATATAAGTGATAACATTGTAAGGAGTCCATGACCAGGACATTTACCCGTGTAGCTTGTAGTGATGGACTTAACTAAATATAAGTGATTACGTTGTAAGGAGTCCATCCAAGTATGACCATGACATTTACCCGTATAGCTTGTAGTGATGGACGTAACTAAATTTAAGTGATAACGTTGTAAGGTGTGCATTTAAGTATGACCAGGCCATCTACACATGTAGCTTGTAGTGATGGACTTAAGTAAATCTAAGTGATAACATTGTATGGAGTCCATCTAAGTGAGAGTTGGCCAGCTACATATGTAGCTTGTAGTGATGGACTTAACGTAGTTTATACCCCTGTCACATTACGATGTAACGAGCAAACGTAAGCCTGACGTGATCACGGTTCGTCATTACGTTGACATATGTTGGGTTATGTTATGATGACATCAGAATGACATTAGACTGACATCGAGCTATGTCACGTTACGTCGTGTTACGTCGGTGCGCGTCAAAGTTTTGAACCTGTTCAAAACTTTTGACGTAACTCGAAGGTAAGGGTTTACGTTCGCCGTACGTTCTGTACATGTTCGGCGAATGTCAATGATGTTAAACGGACGTTAGTCAAACGCTGCTCACTATGTTCAACTACGTTCCACTACGTTGACCCACATTAAACTCGGTGGAAACGTCCACATGGCGTAATGGGAATGTCAGGAGAACATCAGGAGAACGTACGTTCAATGTTTCGCCACCGTGTCATGACATATGTAACATTACGTAACGTAGTTCTGGCGATGGAATAACATTCATAACGTTCCGTGAGCGTAATGATGTTGTCCTCTCTTGTTGAAAGACGGTATCGCTACGCTTTACCGATGTTACACTCTCGTCAACTACGCTGCATCCACATTCAACTTGTGCCGAAATTTGCATACTATGCCGAGAAGTTCAATGTTCTTCACGTTCTCCCTATGCTGACGTCATTACGTCGTAGTGTGACAGGGCCTTAAGACAAGTTATAACACTACGTCTTACATAGATGTTTGTCCATGCTATCTACAAAAGTGTTGATGTGAATATGGCCTTTGCTCCGAACATAATGTTAAATCATCACCAATTAATCAACCTACAATAAAGCCTTATAGTAATGAACTTAAGTTTATGTAAGTGATAACAGAAAATCTTTCATCAAAGTTTTACTAGGATAGCTACATGTGTGACTTGTAGCGATGAGCTTAATTAATGCAAGTGATAAAATTAAGTCTTCTATCAAAGTGTAACCATGTTGTCTGACTATACGTGTACATTGTAGTGATGATTTTAAATTAGTTATAATAAGATAAGTTATAATATTCGGGGATGAAAGTGGTCTCCGGGAAAAAAAGCGGAAATGCTGATATTCTCCCATAGGCTTAGCATTGTCAGGGAATCACTGAAAATTCCAGGAAGTCGGGTTTCATACATATGGTATATGCTGATAGTGCTGCAGCATTAGAAGCACATATTAGTACTATACGCTGATAGTGCTGCACCGTTTGAAGCACGTATTAGTAGTATACGCTGACCCTGCTGCGCGTTTGAAGCCGTTAGTAATATACGCTGCTAGTGCTGCGGCGTGAAACAACATATTGATTGGTTGTTGATGTTTTATGTCCTGGCAACATCTAAGGTCATATCAGGACGGGTGCAACATATTAGTATACACTTATAGCTACAGGAAAAATCCCGGAAATCCGCGAAATCGCGGAGATCTTTCATCCCTGAATATTGAGTCTTAGATACAAGTTTGACTAGGCTATCTACAAGTGTGCCTTACAGTGATGAACTTATTTATTACCAACTAAAACCCCATAGTCCGATGAAAGTTTCAAATCTTCAAAACTTATTCAACTTAGATACTGCTGCACTTAATAAGCATGTGTTGCTACATTAGAACAATCTAAGCCTATTTAATGGAACATGTTAATGGTGGGAGTCAGAATTCTGATGTACTTGCCAAAATTAATTTGTAATATTTTCACTTCAAATATCTCTAAAGTTAGCCATTTAAAATCAAAGTTACTTGAAGGAAAGGAAAATAGATTACAATGAAAAACCTAATGTATTTATCTACACTAATGGCAGAAATTCAAAAACATCGGACTATGTATCTTCAAGTCTTCTATAATAGCTTGATAACCAACATTTATCCAATGGGATGAATATTGCTAACGGGAATATTACGTATATGGATAAGCACTTGTCTACTTTAAATCATAAACACACACATATACAAAGAAGCAATTAGGCTATCGGTATCTGCAACCCGCAGGAAATACAGAAGGGTTTATTAGAGGAACATATCAGATTGGTTGAGAATTGACACTGTATTAGTGAAATGTAAGGTTGGATATCAATCGCGCACAACTATAAAGCATATACAAATATAAAATCAGTGAAGTATACTTTTTTGGGGTATAATACTGATTACAGAATCTTCTGAGATGCCTACCCTGGATGTTAATGTTTTCAACCGCGGGTTGGGTGGGAAATTTAATAAGCACATATTTAGGTTTCCTACCAATGCTTGGTTGTTGCCAGGGTGAATGCTACATTATCTAGGCTTAGTTATGTATTATTACGGCGGTTGTCGATGTCATAAGCCCCGTTCACACACGGGCCTTAAATCGCCTCAACTAGTTCGCCTTGTCTAGTTCGGCTCACATTGGTCGTTTGGATGCTACGCTAAGGCTGATTAGGGCTGATTCGCCTCAACTAGTTCGTCTCAAGTAAACCGCCTAGTGAGGTAGTCTAGATGAAGCGAACTAGCTTAAGTCGGCCCACCTTGCTTGTGTGGACGGTAGCGGTTTACTTTGAGGCGGCTTAAGCACGTCACACGCATGCGCAGTCGAGACCTGAGTTTGTTGACTTTCCAGTCGATCAAAAGCTCATATTATATAATTTGGTCTATGAAACCGCTAGCTGTGCACAGATATTTTTTTCATCATTTATTTTTAGGTTTTCACTGCCCAGCAGAAGTTTTGACCGTTCCAAAACAATACGACTCAGTCTATACATATCTAGGTCGAACCCAGACGCTCTCGTGGCAATGTCGACTAACCGAAAGTGGCGCTGGTTAGTATGGACTTGCTCATGCGCAGATATCGATTTCCGGCTTAAACCGCCCCAAGTACTGCATGTGTGGGCACGACACACTTTCACGCCTAGTTTGTCTCATCTAGTTCGCCTTATCTAGTTCGGCCTAAAGTTGTGTGTTTGAACGGGGCTTTAGTTCTTCTGAACCTTGTGAACTAGACTTAGTGGTGTCAGTGTGCCTCCATATTGTACAGTAATTAAATAATGACATCAACGAGGCTGTGGTAAATGTAGCGCTTAAATTAAATGTTCTCATTGTAGGTTTTGCCCACAAAGGATATTGATCTATGCATACATGCAGTTGAGCTATGCTTACTTTGGTCACCAAGGAAATGAGGAATTAGTTAAGTAATAATTTATTTAACTAGGTTAATTCACTGAATAAAAAGGCATTTAATTAGGCCCGTGTCTTTGGTGCTGAGACAGAAACAAATAATTTGGTGACTTCTTTTGCATGATGCCAATTTTTGAAAATACAAATTTTGTGACAAATATGAAGCAAACGTTTCAACCGGTAAACAAAATCAAGTTTACATGCATTAATATTGCATTGAAGTAATGGTTTTTGAGAACACACAATTGGAAATAAGTTGTCCGAAGTACAGTAAGGTAGTTTGCAATATTTACGAGTCAATGATAGTAGTTTAGACAGATACCAATTTGTGACCACGCGCCTTTATGGCAACTTTTAGTGCTGCCTAATTGGGATACCATACTGCCAGTACCAGCATTCAATACCCGACTGAGTCACATTATCCTGGTCAACCAGTCCCTTTCCTATCCGAGAAACGCCGAGTATCAGGCAAGTATCAATTTTGTAAGTTTTAGGTTTGACTTGGCCAGGAATTGATCCTACCACCTCCCGCGCAGGAAATGGGCGTCCTACCCAATGAGCCATCCCATCGAGAGTAAATACATGAAGCTTCTTGAATAAAATCACATACTCAGGGGCGTAGCTAGGCGAACGCGCGTACGCCAAAGCGTCCACATCGTTTTGTCAACAACAACAACAAAAATAATAAAGAGAGAGAGAGAGAGAGAGGAGGCATGTAGTAGTCCGGAGTGTCGAAAACTCAAGTCTAAAATGTGTAAAATCCGCCAGCTTAAGCTTAAGCGGCCCCCTAATCTCCCTGCCGAAATTAGGATGACACATCGTTAAAGGTCTAGAGCTACGCCCCTGATACTTATATTACTACTAGGTCAATTTAGCTATGTATTCATTAAATGCTGTAGATAACATTCTGAAGTAATTCGTCCATTGATAAGAATTAAAGAATTCCATCACTTTATATTCGAATTCGCATTGTCATGTTGCCTAATACATGGATTGGAGTTTCACTCTAACTGGCCTAATTTCATTATTATTAGAATATATACATACACACACACTCACACACCACTATGGGTTCTATTCGCGTTGTTTCACCTAGCCGGTGTGGCGTTTTCAGCACCCGGTCATGCTCAGCGGCCTGTCGTGGCTTCTGCGCATGCGCGGATTTTAAGACATATGCAAAACACCCGTGGCCTCGCCGGCTACAAGCTCAGCTGGTGTCCGGCAGTGTTAGGGTCCGATCAGGCCGAAATCTATTGAATGCGATCATATTTAACAGAATTACATACTCAAATAATGAAATTTCATTAAATTAACCTTAAATTCCAAGCGATATTAACGTAGCAGCTAACAACGTAGCAGTAAACAAAACAAATAGCAGTGCTCGCCGCAACGTGCGAAAATCCGCGCATGCGCAGAAGCCACGACAGGCCGCTGAGCATAACCGGGCGCTGAAAACGCCACACCGGACCAGATGACCTCCCCTAATAACTTTAAAGCTGCATAGTCCGATGAGACCATCAAATTTTCAAAACCAAAATAATTATCTAAATTTGATTCTACATATCTAACTTAGACACTGGCGCACTTATTGAACATTTGTCGCCATATATGAGGGAATACTGAGTCAATTTAATGGTGGTTACTGCAGAAGGCTATGGTATCAGAGTTCTGGTGTGCTTGCCAACATTATTTTTGCATGGCGGCACTTCAAATATCTCCAAAGTTTGCCATTTAAAATAAAAGTTACTTCAAGCTAAAGTAAGATGCATTAGAATGATCAACCTAATGTATTTATCAGGAACTCAAAACCATCGCACTATGCAACTTTAACTAAAACAAATCAGAGGAACTCACTATGAGTATGAACAATTCACATTTTAATTCACAAGTATCATTTAAGATATTGTTTCAGATAAAGTGTCTATAATCAATACAAGAGGCGTTTAAAACACACATTTCCTTATTTCAGTGGTCAGTTAAATTGAAAAGAACCGATAATATCTCCAAGAAGCAAAGGTCAACAGGTTACACCTGGTGTATATAGACACAAGGTTGGTAGGTTGTTGGAGTTTTACCCCTTCATATCAGAACGGGCACCGACTTATGATAGTGCACACTCACGGCGACATTATAGTTCTGCCCACAGGAAAATCAGGCTGCCGACACCATGACCCGATATCCCACTCAGTCACATTATCCGGACACTGAGCTAACCAGTCCTTGCCCTATCTTATTAATGCCAAGCACCACGCTAGGAAGTGACAAGTATCAATCTAAAAGTCATTGGTTTGACTCGACCGGGAACCAAACTTCCGACCTTCCGCACGCGAGGCCCGCGCTCTACTGATTAGGCCAATGCGCCCGGTTCGACAGGAGGAAGCCTGTGAAAGTAGTGCGACCATATCAAAGACCACAGTGCACACAAACAAGTCTGTATAGTTCGATACGTGTCAGGTTCTGTGCTACATCTTCAGATAAATACATCAGATGGATCCTTACAATATATTTTACTTCAGTCTGATGTAATTAACAATTTTTGTTCAAAAGATTAACTTAGGATGTATTTGAAGTGAAAAGAATGGACAATTTAGTTTTGGTCTGAACGTCGAACTGCTTATATCATAGGCTTCGATATAGCGAATGGTAGACAGGAAGTGTGAACACTTATTTGTCTCTTTTTTGTTGTTGGTACATTAGTTGTCCCAAGCAGGGAAATCCCAGTCACAGACGACTGGTCTTCCCCACTCCACTGCTGGTCAATAGAAAGCCCGAGCCTACACTTTTACCGAACCAAGGGATTTTTAACCTCCCACACCACATAGACAAGGTATGAGAGCAACCGGCCTTTGATGACGCTGTAAGTTATACACAGCGGTGGAAATCCAAATTGACAGAGCTGGGGGCATGGGGAATCGAACCGCCGACCCTCAGATTAGGAGTCTGACCTAGAAAAAAGTCAGACACTCTAACCACCTTCATCAGTAATATGTTCTATTAAATTGCCTTAGTATTCCCTTCAGCACACTAACAAATGCTTTCTTTTAAAAAAGACCTCCAAAACAACAAACCAACCACGAGTGGAGGAGGCACGATGGCTGAAACACCGACCTGACGATCTCAGAGACGGCACGGGTGGCGCCATCTTCAGGTAACGTGGACTGGACCAAGCCAGAGCGCGCGACCTCCTCACTGCTACTGTCGTCTGCGGTTAGCCCGGTGTTGCAGTTTCCACGGCACCCCAGTTTGCGAGGGACACATCGCTTCTGCGCATGCGTCAAAATCGAACAGCATCGTCTGCGCATGCTTCAAAATTGAACCGTGCTACGTCAGTTTGCGAGGGAAACATCGCCTAAGACAGTTGACTAAGACATATTTGAATATTCACTACAATCAACAATGACGCGGAGGGGGGGGGGGGGGGTGCTTTTACATTCTTTTAATTATACTTTCAAATATCTCAGGGACGGGGGGGTACTTCTTTTTTTACTATCTCGTGAAAGGGCGATTGTTTTAATAATTATTTATGTATCTCTGAGAGGGGGGGGGGGGGGGTAATTCTTGTTTAATTTTTTCCTATCTCGGGAAGGGGAGGGCATTATTTTAATTATTCTTTTTGTATTTGAGAAGGAGGGGGTGATTTTTGTTGTATCGTTGAGGTTGGGGGGGGGGACTTTTATTGATCTATCCATGGGTTGGTTTTGGTGGGTGGGGGTTATTTCCTACCTTTATTCACACAGCCCCCCCCCCCCCCCCCCCCAATGTGTTGCTACCTTGTCGTGGTGGGGAGGCTTGTGTGCCTCCATGACCATGAGAGCTATACTGGCGGGGGCTAGTCCCCTGACAGCTTTAACCAAGCCGGGCAGGACTCATGGTAGAGGACAGACTAAGAGCAGAAACTGGTCCTCCAGGTTGGGGGTTGGGCGTGGGGGCCAACAACCCCACCCCAGAAAAAGAACGTTACAGAAACACAAACAAGAAACTCAAGGCCCAGGACCGGAAAAACTGGAGAGCCCTTGTTCGTGGCCTATGCCCAAAGTTGGGCGGTAGGCGACACGTTCATCTATGATACAGCTGAGGAGGTGTTTGTGTGGATGGGCTCTGACGCCTCAACGGGCGAAGAAGAATTCACACAGCGGCTGGCTTGGTTTTTTGGGAGGGGGGGTGCTTTTACATTCTTTTAATTATTGTTTCAAATATCTCGGGATGGGGGGGGGGGTACTTCATCTTTTTTTTTTTACTATCTCACGAGGGGGAGGAGATTATTTAAATAATTATTTGTTTGTCTCTGAGAGGGCGGGGGGTAATTCCTTTTTATTTTTGTACTTATGTCTAATCAATGTAAATGTTTTCTGCACTACGGTAGTGTTCTTATTCGCACGTAAGGATGTTTCACACAGATGTGACACTGACACTATAGTGACATAATATGTTTTCTGCACTACAGTACTAACTTGGGCGTTTCATGTGGATGTGACACTGACACTATAGTGACATTGACCATGAAACGACCACTGCAGAAATTTCTATTATCTAGAAAATCACACCAGAAACAATATATAACCAACTAGATGTCTTATCAGTTGGGGCGTCAGTTGGAGTGTCATTGTTGATTGTAGTGGATATCCAAATACACCAACTGCAACACTCTCCCCCTCTCGAGAAGTGACAGTGTACCTCGGAAACTGGTGTACCGCGGAAACTGCAACACTCTGCAGTTTGAAGGAGTCAGTCGAATTTGGCGCATGCGCAGAAAATCCACGCATGCGCAGAAGCGACAGTGTCCCTCGCAAACTGGGATACCTCGGAAACTGTAACACCGGTGTCGTATTCTCAGCGCCCGGTCATTCTCAGCGGCCTGTCGTGGCTTCTGCGCATGCGCGGATTTTCGAACGTTGCCGCGAGCACTGCTATTTGTTTTGTTTACACTCGGCGATTCGACGCTGATCGAGCTGCTACGTTAATATCGCTTGGAATTTAAGGTTAATTTAATTAAATTTCATTATTTGAGTATGTAATTCTGTTAAATATGATCGCATTCAATAGATTTCGGCGTAATCGGTCCCTAACACTGCCGGGCACCAGCTGAGCTTGTAGCCGGCGATGCCACGGTCTTTTGACCATGACGGGCCGCTGAGAATGACCGGTGTGGTGGAGCGTTCCGCGACCGTGTAGTCTTGCTTCTGCGCTGCTTCTGCGCATGCGCGGATTTCGCATCAACTCGGGCACCTGAGCCACTTATTGGCGCAGCGCACATCCTACAACCGGGTCCGATAATCGAATACGCTTCTCGCGCTCGGGTGGACAATCTTTTTGTTTTTTTTTTATTAACCGATAAAAATACAGCAAAATAGGATTTAAAGTATTTTATGATGGCCCAGTTTACCTATTTCCATTGAATTAATCTAAGTATTCTTGTTATGCACATGGCACGTGTATTTGTGACTCCACTCGCCGTGTTCTATTGATTTCTGACGACTCGATGACCGAGTCGCCCGGCATGTTATCGATTACGCCGTTGTGCGAAATCCGCGCTCATGCGCAGAAGCAGCGCAGAAGCGAGGGACACCTCTGAGCACGGGAACCCGCTGAAACCACCACACCGGGCGCTGAAAATACGACACCGGTACTGTGGCACCAACCACCTGGCGGATCTTGGGAGAACTATCTTTGACTCCAGGTGGCACCAGTAGTCTACCCACCAAAACTGACCACGTGACAACCATTTGAAGATCCATCCAACGCCCACACAACCTCCAAGCTGCTATCACCACAGCACCTCCACACCTCTCTTCATCCACCGACAACGTTGCATTAAGATCCTCGGGTAGGGTTGAGGATTCGAGACCGGCCTAATTAAACAGTTATGTTGTAGTTACAAGTATGTCCATTGGACGTGTTTAACCAGGCTGAGTTTATCTGCTTTGTCTGTGCACAGGAACATCACATTACAATAATTATTAGCTTAAAGTTACGTAGTCCAATTGTTGTGAGTTCCTGCCATTTCTGAGATAAATAGATTAGATTTTTCCTTATACTCAATTTTACTTTAGTATGAAGTAACTTTTATTTTAAATGGCTAATTTTGCAGATATTTGAAGTGAAAACATGTCAAATTAATTTGAGCATGCACATCCAAATGTTGACCCCCATAGGCTTCACCATTAACATATTCTATTAAATTGGCCTAGTATACACTTCTATGGAGCAGCAGATGCCCTAAGTTGAATATCTAGGATCGCCTCTGGATGAATGTCTTAGTTTAAAAAATGTGATGCTTTGGTCGAACTATGCAGCGTTAACAGGCGACACAACTCATAATTAAACCGATTACATCGTTTTCCTTTGAGAAATACTGTTAGTCGATATAGTGAGTACATAACTTTGTCAAGGAATAATTAGTTATGAAGCACTGTACTGAACATCTTGAGTCTAATTTGGATATAATCCTTTTGCGATTTAATACATAACTTTGACATCTATTATTATTTGTGTTTACTATTATCAAAGACCATTTATGACAAGATGCGCCACTCAGCACTTTCATATAGGAATTTCTTAAATAATTATGCAGTGGCGCAAACAAGGTGCAGTCTTTGATCAGGTGTAGTAGTACTTGTCTTATAGCGAATATAGTGAATGGTAAACAGGAAGTGTGAACAGTTATTTGTCTCTCTTTTCTTTTTTTTTTTTGGTACATTAGTTGTCCCAAGCAGGGGAAATCCCAGTCACAGACGACTGGTCTTCCCCACTCCACTGCTGGTCGATAGAAAGCCCGAGCCTACACTTTTACCGACCCAAGGGATTTTTAACCTCCCACACCACATAGACATGGTATGAGAGCAACCGGCCTTTGATGATGCTGTAAGGTATACACAGTGGTGGAGCTGGGGGCATGGGGAATCAAACCGCCGACCCTCAGATTAGGAGTCTGACCTAGAAAAAAGTCAGACACTCTAACCACTCCGCCACATAGAACGCCACTCAGATATAATCACAAATTTTATTTATATATGGGTATGGGTCATATTAAACTGCTTATAGGATGTTTGAATTTGACTATACTATAATATTGTTTTCATTATTAATATTAGGAGATAATCCCCTGTATTTGTCATACATTGTCTTTGTTGGTACAGCAGTCTGGGTGGGCTAGGGAACTCGTTCCCCTAATTCACTGGTATTGCACTCAGACAGATCTATGGAGACGGTGTCAATTATCCTGTCTTCTGTATCGAACTGGAGAGCGTTGAATGGCATGACTTGGGATATAGTGTCTTTGCTATTATCTATATCATTAATATTTGTCCCTTCTGCTCTCTTTGGTCCACTAAGCAACCAGAACGTTTCCATTTCCCCTTTGCCCTGAAATATAATATAATTTTCTTGCATAAGTTTCCAGTAAAAATCCAATCCATACACAATAATGTGACAATTAATAGAAAAATCACATAAAGGTATTTTTACCATGTACTTCTTACATGGAATGGAAGATCAAACTTAGAATCGGTTATTTGCGCTCGAACAAACAATGTCGCGATTGGGTTGCCCAGCACCATTAGACATTAGTACACTTTGGCTATTAGTAGTAGTTCTGTGACGTCACACAGGGAAGGGTGGACTTACAGAGGTCCTAAGGCATCGTAGAAGAACTTCTAATTCACTTTAAGTGATAGTCGGGTTTGCATTACCTTCCAAGTCTGTAAGATGCCCTAGCCTGTCAGTGAGGAGCATCACGAGGGCTGAAGGGCACTAATAGCAACAACTTGACCATGGAGATTTTCAGACCTAAATAGCTGCTAAACAGTAGCTGGTTTCAAGCTATAGAAATTACAACTAATCATATTTGATCATAATAATTGTGAATAAATCAAATTGTTTGGATCATGGTACAGCACCCTTTAATTCGTTTAGTTACAAACACAAATACAGCCTCAATAAAAAAAACACAAAAAAAAAATGACACCATGGAATAGAGTAAAATGGATTTGAATTACATTCTTCTTCTTCTTCGTTGAGGCGTCAGCGCCCATCCACAAAAACTAGTATACATTATCCGTAGTCTTGTCGTAGATGAACGTGTCGCCTACCGCCCAACTTTGGGCATAGGCCATGAACAAGGGATCTCCAGTTTTCCCGTTCCTGGGCCTTGAGTTTCTTGTTCGTGATTCTGTAACGTTGTTCTTTTTCTGGGGTGGGGTTGTTGGCCCCACGCCCAACCCCCAACCTGGAGGACCTGTTGCTGCTCTTAGTCTGTCCTCTACCATGAGTCCTGCCCGGCTTGGTTAAACCTGCCAGGGGGCTAGCCCCCGCCAGTATAGCTCTCATGGTCATGGAGGCACACAAGCCTCCCCACCACGACAAGGTAGCAACACATTGGGGGGCTTGAATTACATAGAATTATACAGCTCATAAATACTGCCTCAATAACAGAAATATTATTTTGAATTACATAGGGGATTGAAAATAATATTTCTGTTATTGAGGCAGTATTTATGTGCTGTATAACTTGTTATACTAATATTATTTATTATGTCTTGTGGTGCTATCTGAGCACTGGTTAATGAATATTATAGGTGGTGCCCACGAGCCACCCGTTAAGCCAATGTATGACTGAGTGATGTTATTGTGTGTTGGGCCAATTATTGTGTATTGGGCCTATGTTAAAAATGGCTTGCTTGTCTACTGATCACTGGACTGGGCTGGAGCACCTTGGCTACCAGCTCAATGCCCCCTGGGAGCTACCGGCTCAGGAGGGTCACGTGCGTGCGTGGTCCCCCTCCTATCTGCCTCACTCGTGCAGAATTTTGACTCGGTGCAGACGTGCGTGTCTGGAGCAGCTGGTGACCACGTGGCATATCGGTCTCAGTGTCAGTGTCAGTGTCAGGGACAGGTTGTGGCAGTCGGCTGCAATCTGATTTCGGTTACTGAGTCAAATTCAGTGCTCGCTCGCTTGGAGTTGCAGGCGGGCTGTGGCGAGTGGAAGTGAGTGATTTACACGTGTCGACTATCACCGAACATGGTGGTGGACACATGCCAGGCATGCTGGGAGGAACACGAGCCGCCACATGGAGCTAAGTGTAAGGTGGCGAAGGCGAAAATTCTGAAGAAAGTGAAGATGGAGTCGCCGGAGCCGGAGGAGGATAATGTGACAGAGGGCGCGGTAGGTGGAGCCGCATCAGTGGATGAATCAGCGGACAGCATGTTAAGGCTCTCACTGGGAGAGCAGAGTGACGGTAAGCCGGGGAAGCTGAAAATGCAGCTGGAGGTGGTACCGGACGAGGAGGAGAGAGCGCTGAGGAGGCAGCTGGAGAACAGAGTGTTGGAGAGGCGCAAGCCAAGGCTGCGGGCGCAGCTGGAGCGGGACAGCACGACGAGGAGGATGAGCAGCTCAAAACCCGGATGAAACAAATGGGACACTGCACTTCTGTGGGGTTCTAAGCATGCAAACAAGGTGGAGATGGGTATTGATGATGCTCAGAGGTATATGGGACACCTGGCATATATGGCAATGCACGCCACCACTAATAACTATACCAATGAAGCGTATCATGGCTATGATTGGGATGGGCGTGAAAAGGCAAAGGAGAGGGGGCTGAGAGCCTACAAGATGGGCGACAATGGTCTGTCGCTGCTCCATTTTAATTTGGACAATTCCCGCATGCATAAAGATGGGTGAAAAAACAAGACGAGCATGGCCAAGTGGGCGCAGAAGGCACGGCAGGGAAGGCGAAGGGTGCCTGCTATGCATTCAACTATAATAAGGATGGGTGCAACCGGAAAAAATGTGACTGGGACCATCACTGCATATCGTGGACGACACGGTGGAATCATGCCTGAGTAAGAAATACTGACTGCGGCCAACACTTGGCGGGAGGCAGGCCGGCGTGGGTGTCCTACACGCAGGCTGTGCGCACGTGGCCACGGCCACGGCGAGGGACAAGATGGCGGCATCACGGGGGGGTGAGTGACCCAATTAAGCACGTGACAACACATGTGGTGAGTGACAAGATGGCGGACGCAACAGCGGAGGATGCAAGGCCGGCTGTGAAGGGCAGGGCAGGGACCACATGGCAGGGGGACGCCACCAATTTGGGGGGAAGATGGAGGCCCGGCAGGGATCTCGTGTCTGAGACTGCCACATGCCGCGGGTCTCGGGACTTGTGCCAATCGAGTGCAATCGGCACTAATCTTGACTCTTATGCGGACAATACTGTTACTGATGCCCATGCTTGTGTAATTGATGTGGTCCCTTGTGTTATTCCTGATGTTATTTCTGATGTTTCATATATTTTTGATGTTTGTGTGTCTGTCAAGCCGGGTGGCACAGCATCTGGGCATACGTAACAGAAATGGTGACTGGTTTCGCGTGCTCAGCCCGGGAGCAGCACGCTCAAACTGTGCGGACTTAATCTGTGTGTTGTGGGTGGCTGATCGGAACAGTCACCACACCTGGAGTGAAATGTACATTGACATTTATGAGGATGTTGTAGCTGTGTTCATTGCATTGACGGGGCTAGGGCCCAAATTAAACCATGCAGGGTTTACGCTGAATGTTTCCACCGCGGTGACTTAGACCCGGATTGGGAATATATACTGCGGGGGACTTGTTTCCGGTACAAGGGTATCTATGAGAATTGTGATAGTTTCTACAATCGGGGGAACTATGGCTCAATCACAAAAGGTGAGGTGGGGGTGGTCATGTCGGGCCGGCTCCAAGCCGAGATAGATGATGAGATGGTCACGATAGTCGAGGAGCCATGCGTGTGTATTCACGCTCTGGGAGGAGTGCCAAAAGGGCATGATGACTTCCGGGCGATTGTAGATTGTTCCAGTTCTGAGGGCGCATGTGTGAATGACCATACACAGAGCTGCAGATCAAACTTCTCCTACAACTCGGTCGAGTCCGCCACGGCGGTGTTGAGGGAGGGGGATTATATGGCAACAATAGACATCAGTAACGCCTACAGAGCGATAAGCATATACCCGGCGTGTAGGGAACGCCAGGGGCTGGATTGGGACTTCGGGAGTGGGACAGTGTTCTTAAGAGATAACTGTCTGTGCATGGGCCTGAGTAGCAGCCCGTACGTCTTTTCAAAAATCAGTGATTTCGTAGTGAGGTGCATGGTGAGGTAGGGCTATGGGGACTGTATTAACTAACTAGACGACTTCTGTGTCGTTGGGAGGGATGGTGATCAGTGTGCTAAGGCACAGCTCGTGCTAGTCCATATGCTGCGTAGACTTGGGTCCTATGTTAGTTTTAGAAAGCTGTGCCCCCCGGCATGTGTCACCAGGTTTCTCGGGATAGACATCGACTCGATGAAGATGGAGCTGCGGCTGCCAGAGGATAAGCTGATTAAGTTACTGGGCCAGTTGAAGGGGTTCTTACGTCGGCGGAAGGCCAAGAAAAGGGAGCTGGAGAGCCTAGCAGGCGTTCTGGCCCATTGTTGTAAAATAATCTATGGGGGGGGGGGGGGCGCACTTTTGTATTGAGGCAGTATTTATACTGTTTGTAGCATATAAGCCCGGGTATTCAGGCTTGTTTTCAATGCTGGCCAGTTGTAATGTTGGTGTTATCTTACCACACAGTAGCTGCTGATAAGGTATTTGATTGCCTGCATTTCAGTAGCAGATAGATAGTTGGTTGGTATGGTTAGTAGCCTATGTTAGTTTTTTTGGATTTTCTCGGCATATATGTACTCTTATTACTAGACTAGCCTACTCCTATTTACATATCATAAGCTTGTATGTAGCTGTGTGGTGTGTTATCTGGATACTTTTAGCATGGTTACCTTCCATTGGGCGTCCCGCTGGTGGGCCGTGACATATCACATGCCCCTTCGCAGTGCAGCTTAGTGGGGGTTTCCTAGCCTTATTTTGCACAGATATTTTTTGTATGTTTTTAGGTCAGGAATTTGTCATTCCTTTACCGTTTGGGCATTCCACACCTTGGCAGCCATTTCCAGCATGCTTCTCTCATGAGCTTTTATTTGGCTTCTGGTCTGCTTTAGTAGTGGCGCATTATTTGCTCTAGTAGCCATTTGTGGTTTTGTTAGGAGTTTATTGTTTTGACTATAGCTATATGCTAATGTTTTCAAATGAATTATTCTCCTATTTTCTAGTAATTTCACTTTGGTTCTTTTGTGTATGTCATAGGTGGGGTGCAGCTTGTCTACTCTGAGGCAGATTTTTAGGGCTATGTTCTGCAGTATTTGCAGTTTTTTTTAGAAAGTTCTTTTCTCGCACCCATGTAGTTTACATCTCCATAGTCAAAATAGGGGAGCACCATGCCCTTGAAGATTTTCATTGACATTTCTTGTGTCATGTAGTCTCTTAGCTTTGCAAATAGCCACAGTTTACGGTTTACTTTTTCGAAAATTTCAATGAAGGCTGCTCCAACTAATTGTTTTTGGTTCATTGATGCCATTTGTTAGTTTAGCTATTGTTTTTGATGTCGAGTGCAGTTTCCTGAAGCCCCATTGTCTCTCGTTTAGTATATAGTTTTCTTCCAGGTGTTCATTTATGTGTCTATGTAACACTTTTTCAATGAGCTTGCCTGGGGTTTGAAGAATTGATATTGGCCTGTAGTTTCCCATGTTTTGTTTGTCTCCATTTTTGTGAATGGGTGTGATAAAATGCCCCTGTTCAAAGGAGATGTTGAATAGGTCTACTATAGTGGCCGGGATGGCTTGGAGTGCCTCTTTCAGTATTTTGGTTGGTATTTCATCTATTCCACTTGGTTATTCCTGTCTATGTCATTTAGTAATATTTTGTACTCCTATCATATCTGTTTTGCAGGTGGGGCTTTCATTCTGCACAGTTCCTGATCTGTTTTCCCATCTTTAAAAATAAAATTCTGACAGCTTTTGCCCTATTGTGGCGAAGTGTGTGTTCAGTTTGTGGGCTGCATCTTTGTCTGTGAGCATTGTCCCTTCGCTATCTTGGAAGTTTGTATGCTCTTCTTTGTTATTTTTGGGGAATATTAGGTTTACATTTTTCTAGAATTTGTTTGTGTTGCTTCCCCAGTCTTTGTTCTGCTTTATTATGTATTTCTTTTTTGCTGTTCTCACAGCTTTGAGAGAGGTGTTTCTGACAATATGGTAGGCCAGTTTGTCTTCTATAGTTTCTGTGTGCTTTGCTTTATTACCCAGTTTACTTTTGGTTGTGATGAGTGTTAGCAGGTCATTGTCTACCCAGGGGTCCTGTTTTTAAAAAATCTTTATTTTCTTAATGGAACACATCTCATCAGTTGATTTTCTTATTTCTGTGATGATGTTGTCCCAATAGATATCAACATCATCTCTGTTTTGTGTGATGTTGTTTATGTTTTGGTGCAGATGATTTTTTAATGTATCTTCTGAGTAGTTTTTAGGGACCTGCCCATTTTGTATTCATAGTAATTTGTGCTTTTGAGCTTTTTCCTGGTTACATATACTAGTTCCTGGTCACTTATAGCCCAGCTTCTAGTGCCCCATTTTGTGGCATGGTTTGAGTTGGTTAGTATTAGATCTATTGTTGAGCTATTGTTGCTTATCCTTGTGCTTTCAGTGATGAGCTGCTGCAGGCCCAAGATTTTGATGGTGGTTTGCAGCATTAGTTTATTTTTGTCATTGCTGCTGTAATTCACATTGAAGTCCCCTAGCACAAAGATTTCTGCATTTGTTGGTTTTTCTTACAGTGTTTATGCTCTTTTCTAGTGCTTCAAGGAATACTTCAATTTCACCTGATGGTGGCCTGTAGAGGCTTGCTATGGCTACATTTGCTTGTTTCTCATTTTTTATTAGGCACCATAGTAGTTCTATGTGCTCATTTGAGAGATTTGTTGGTTTTAGCCTTTCAGTGACTAGGTTTTTGGTGGCTTTGCAGTAAATGGCAACACCTCCACCCTTTTTTGTTTATTTTATTGCATTAATGTGTTGTCTGTCATTACGTACAAGCCAATATCTGTCTATATTGAGGGTGTTGTTTTGGTGTTTGTCGGTGAACCATGTCTCTGATAACGTTAGTACATCTAGATTGTCTTTTTTTAGATGCATTTTTATCATGTCTATTTTATTGGATGCGCTCTGGCAGTTTAGATGGGTGAAGTGTGTGCCCCTTCCCAGTTTGCATTCAATCTCTTCTACCATATTTATTTTACTTACTTTAAATGATATTTTTAGGATAGTGGTTGCTTGATTTCGCGAGTTTTGATTTTGTTTTGAATTTATTTTAGCTTAGTGATTGATGGATTTGGGGCGTATGTGCTGGTGCATACATCATAAATGGCACCTTTGGATAGATAGTCATGCATACCTCCATTACTTTTACCTCTGCGCATGGAGGAAGGCATGAGCATTACAGCGTGTATTAGTTGTACCTGATTTCACTTATGATTTAGTGTTTGGTTAGTGAAATTGATAAAAGTTTGTGATACTTATGTTTTGGAGCCCTGGTGCTCTTTCCAGTTCTCTGTGATGCTTTTTGACATCCTTGTACTGACGTATCTGGCATATTCCTCGTTGTAGTGTATCTGTCATGCCAATGTCATACCATGCCGCTCTCTTTCCATGCCTTGTTTTGTGGATGTGGTTTGCATATCCTGGCATGGCTACACTACCGATTTAGGTGTTGTTTAGGTGGTGGATGTAGGACTGTACATCTGGTATGCACTCATCTACCAGCCTTTGGTATTCTTGGTTTCGGCTGTGGCCACAGTATTTTTCCAGGTGCACGCCCACGAGCTCGCATACGACTGGTAGTTTAGTTAGTTTGTTGAGTGTGTCGTAGGCTTGTGTGTACTCCTGTACCATGTGGTCCATGAGTGCCACCTTGGTTGTGAAGGCTGCCTTTAGATCTCTGTGGCCTACTTTTACTGTTAGGTCACAGATTCCTGCCATCATATATAGTTGTGGTGGTAGAGTTTCGATTTTGTACTTCCTGTATACAGCACTCATTATCCTGGCAATAGTCGCTCCTGGCATAGAGATTACTACTTCTTTGTATTCCGGAGCGTCTTGGTGTAGGTCTTTCAGGTGCGTGGTTAGAGCCCTGACCCTTGAGTCACCATAGATCACAACCATTTTCTTCATTTTGTTATTCATTCGCTTAAACAACTCGCTTCTAATTCGCTGTCGTCGCCATAATTCGTTGTCGTCATTGTAATTCGCAGTTGATGCCTTTGATATTGATTCGCTTAAGCGTCTGGCGCCTAATTCTCTGTCGTCGTCGTAATTCGCAGTTGACGGTTTGTTGTTTTGAATTTGGTGTGGGCGGAAGTGGAGCAAGGTGTATGTTGCTATGTTTTTTGCACCTCCTCCTTACTTACCGGGAGAGCTCTTATGCTTTCTCCTGTTTTTCATTTTCGACTACTTCTTGTTTTCTTATGACATATTTGTTTTTGTTTGTTTATTTATTTATTTATTTATTTATTCATTTATTTGTATTTGTTTCATTGCACAGGCTTTCCTTTATTTTTTGGAGGATGTCCCCCATTTTATTTTTGCATCCTTGTTTTACTGTTTTGCCTTCAGTGGCGCTGTCCAGGTGCCGACCTGAGCCCCAGTTTGTGCATTTTGTGCATTCCCTGAATGCGTTTCCTGGAGCATTTATTAGTTTCTCCTTTAGGCTTTCGTTTTGTGTGAATTTTGCGCGGACGATGTCCTCCCGTACTTTTTCATTGGTTTTGCACCACTCCTGTGTTCTCCCTATCTTCTTTGCCATTGCCTCTATGGTATATGGGTTTTCAGTGTTGTCTATCATTCTCATTATGTCATGTTTCTCATGGTATTTTGCCATTATTGTACTGTAGTATTGCTCCGCTGATGTACATTTTTTTCCATCCTTTCCAGTGAGTTCACACTTGTAGAGATTGCTGAATGGAGAGTTGTGTTCTTGGAAGACACTCCCCACCTGTGTTCCCTAGTTACTGCCTTCTCTCGTGTGATTTCTGCTATTTCTATTTATCAAATTTGTTGGGCTTATTATAGATTTTTCCATTTACCTATATATTGCATCCTTTCATTTTGATTGACTTTATTTGTTCATTTTTGTTCTCCATTGCAAGTGTGTACATTTGTTGTACCGTTTTTTCATTCAGCATTTCGGCTTCCAATCTTACTGGTCTTATTGTTACCTTGCTGTATTTTTTTTTTGAGTGGAGCATCTTTTTTTCTGGAAGAGTTCTTTTCTGTGTGACTCCTTTTCCAGCTGGATTTTGATACTCCTTGGTCTGCTTATGATTTTTTCGGTGTTCCGGGTTTGTGTATCTTTGGTTTCCTCGTCTTTATTTTTGTCTGTGGACTGTTCGTTGTTGTTTTTGGTGTTGTCTTTTTTTTCATTTTTTTTCCTGGACGGAAGGCTTTGGTCACTACCGTCCAGCCAAAGTCACAGTCTGCTTCTTTTAGCATGTTTGTGATGGTTTTCTCCATGTTTTCGCTTCTTTTTCCAGGATACCGTGATTTATGATGCTAGTTTTTTCCATCACTTTTCGTTGCCTGTGTTTGGGCTGTATCCGTGGGTGGCTTCCTTTTGTCCGTGGGTACAGTGTTGGCATTGTTTGTATCTTTGTTTGCATTTGTGTTGTTCTTTTGTTCTTTGAGCTTCTCATACTCAGCTTTTAGACCACATGCATTTGATTTGCAACATGTTGTAAGCTACCTGTAGTGCCTGGAGTTTGTTTTGAAATTCGTTGTCATTGCCGTTGTCCATTGGTTTTGCTTTTTTCCCCCCGTCATTTCCAATGTCATCCATACCGTTTCCGTCATTTCCTTCTATACACTTTTTGTTGTTGCCCTCCTTCGCTAACTCTTCCATGACTGTTTGGATTACCTGTCTCACTATCTCATTCTTATCCATATGCTTATCTCCGTGTTCTGTTATTTCCATTTTGTTATCCTTGTAATATCTTGGGTACTTGGCCGTCAGAGCCCCGGATACCACTACTCTATCCCAGGTGTGTGCTGACAACTGTCTGTCAGTCCCCACCTGGTGTCCCTCTCAACAAACTCATAAGGAAGAAAGGGAAGACAAGTCATGCAACATTGACAGTGAAGAAGTTGTGCTTTATTGGCATCAACTTCTGTTCACCTACTGACGACCTATCACCCTCACTCCTTACCAAATGCCCACACAGATCCTCATGACTCTTGCTAGTGTGTATAAGAATCAGTGCCTACAGCCCATTGAACCTGAGTTCCATGGTTGTTGCACACAGCTCAGTGCCTTTTGAATAGATGCTCTAGTTTGTGTATAGAAAGTGGAGTCTCGGACAGAGTGTCTGGAGTCCTGGACAAGAGTGCCCAGAGTTGGGTCTGTGTGTTAGGTATAACTGTCTCTTAAATATGAACATCACATCACAATCTCGATCATCGCTATGTGTTAGCACATTTTCCACATAGGCTCTTATGTCACACAGTGAATGGGGCACCCATTGCTTCTGTTACATAACCCTGGTCCCCACTCCATCACCCGAGAATAGCAATGCTCTTTGCCAATATATAAATCCGAACCGAAAATCCATATTATTTTTACATCCTGTTTGTCATCCTTTCCCACCATTTTTAACGGCAGTGTTTATCCTTTTGGGTTTAGTAGATTTCCTCCTGTTTGCTGCTTTTACATCCTTGGATACTTATCCTATGGTATCCTGGTGTGCTAATGGGGAAGATCCACTTAGATATGGGTGTTATGCACTGTTTAGAACATTGGTTTCTCATGTTAATCAGCATCCGCAATAATCAGCATCCACCTCCTGCCACCGTTTTAGTTAGGGGATGAGTCTATACCACTAAAAACCTATATTCGCTCAAACGTATATTCTTATGAATTCAATGGTTTCACTGCTGTATTTTGTTGTTGTTCATTAGTTCATTGAGCAGGGGACTTTTCAACCTGGGACAATTGGTTTGACTCATTCCACTGCTCCTTACCCTATCCTAGTAATGCCGAATGCTTGGCTAGGTAGCGACAAGGATTAATTTATACGTCATTGATTTGACTCGACCACGGTTCAAACCCCACCACACCCATGGGTTCGAATCCCATGACCTACCAAAACGGGAGGCTGGCGCGCAACTCATTCGACCACCCCTTGGCATTTTGGTTGCAATAGTTACAGCTACATATCCTTATGTTGCAGCAGCGGTTTATTATAGGTAATTAGATATGCAAAGGATTAAAAATATAACTATTTGCAGATGATACTGTAGTGTATACCACAGGCAAATCATCCAAAGAAATAGAAACAAAACTAAATCAAACACTAATGAAACTAACAGAGTGGTGGCATCTAAAAAAGATAACTATAAATAGCAATAAATCGAAGACGGTACTATTTGGTACGAGATTAACTGGTAACAATAAAATAAAGTGTCTCCTGGGAAACAGCAAACTAGAGCAGGTAGATATCTACCGATATCTGGGAGTGGACCTCGACAGGCACCTAAATTATGACCGTTGCATAACAAACACTATCAAAAAAGCAAACCACAAAATATGGCTACTGGCAAAACTGAGATACTACATGACTGAGAACATGGCAATTAAAATATATAAAGTCATGATCCTCCCCTACTTCGACTATGGTGATGTAGTATACATGGGAGGGAATACCAAACTACTAAACAAGCTACAGGTGCTATAAAATAAAGCCCTTAAAATACTCCAAATACACAGAAGATATCCTACAATAGAACTACACAAAAAATGCAATGCAACACTATTAACAAGGAGAAGGGAAACGCGCCTGAAAATAATAGCACACCTCTACACCACAAAATCAGGTTACACAGTAACCCCCCACAGGGACACTAGGCACATGGCGGCCCCAATACTACTGATGGAAATGAGTAACACAAAAATCTATGAGAGAAGTGTACTGGCCATGGCAGCACATGCCTGGAATAAACAAAACACAAAACAACGGGCAATCCGTAACCTTGACCACTACAAAAAATTCCTAAAGAAAACAACTACTTACTGACACAGCAAAATCATAGCTGCCCTGAGCGCAGTCGCTGGTTGCGGTGTACTGGCACAAAAAGCAAAAGACAGGCCAGAGAAAATGGTAGGTATTAAAAATAGGACAATTAGCCCTCCTAAGTACAAAGGAAATCAGGAAAGCTATCACCACATGGCACAGTCCACCTGGGTATGTGTAATGGCACAAATCAACACAGAAATGGACAGGCCACAGTCATGCATCTGATCCACCCTGAAATACAAAATGGCTAAGCAAGCAACACAACCATCCCACCTGGTCACAGTCCTAAAGGGTCCGAGTGTGTTCTGGCACACTGGTGCACTACCTAAGGACAGGGCTTGGGTGAAAGGATGCTGTAACAAATCAAAATGGGATGGGATCCTCTCCAGCAAGCCTGCATGACACCCAAGTAGATTCACATAGTCCCCCCGCCCTTATACCCCAGGATACTCAGACTAGACAAAACTCTGGAAAAATAGAAAAAATACTAACATCGGCTACTAACACCAACAATCTCAAAAGGCTGGCCTGAGCAGAAACAGGTAAACACTCCTGGGCAAGGGACCAGACCAAGACATCACCACAGCTGTCCAGCGTTGAAAACAAGCACCATCGTGGGATCTTATGTTATGAGCAGAGTAAATACCTTGTCAATAAAATTAAAAAAAAAAAAATGTTTGGTTAAATGAAGAGTGAATGTACAGTGGAGAGTATTTGTCCGAGTACAGTTCTCCTGGTCTGTGCCCATCACCTTTAACGTTAAACATGAAGAGACTTATGATTGTGGCACAAAGTATAAACACAACTTACCATATATACCACACAGAGAGAAATCCCACTCTGCACCCACACCCAGGCCCACCTCTAGTGGCCATCCTTGTGTAGACTGCTAAAACAACAACCCATCTGCCTGTGTGTACATTAGAGTAATAGCTTATATGATGCCACACATCATGATTTTTCATATTTTTGGTTATTTCTCATTAACTATAGCCGTGTTTACACGGGGAATTGTGAAGCGAATTAGACAAAGCGATTTATATGAAGCGAAGTAGTGGCGTGTTTACACGGACTGAGTTTGAAAGTGTGTCGGCGCCGGGAACCAGCAGCCTTAGTGAGCCTGTAGCCGGCGAGTACTGCTATTTGTTTAGTCGCCGCCCAGGAACCAGCTGAATCGCTTCATATAAACCACCTCCCAAGGTGGTTTACATGAGTCGCGTTTACACGGCGAATGTGAGGCGAACTAGGCAAGGCAATTTATATGAAGCGATTTAACTCTCCCGTGTAAACACGGCTTTAGTCCAGGACTTTGATTCTAAGAAAAGTCTTTTTTTAAATAGACCATGGTGGTTTAGCAGTAAAAATGACTACTTCCAGAATACAAGCAGCACAATGTTATAGGCAAAATAAGATTGTCTCATTATTTTAATGTAGTTTTAATTGAATAGTATGAATATAATATATATGGGAGCATTTTCTTCATAGACACTTTGAAGAGCTACTTACACCCATTCTAAGGATATATTTTGTTAGGTTCCATCCTCAATATTAAAGTAGTAGCAGACTGTGTGACAGGTCACCCCTATTTGTTTCTATATGTAAACTGTCTTGGTTTTTCAAGACGTCTTGAGAAAGCAAGACGTTTTGAAATCCAAGTCGTGGTCCCTACCTGCTTACCTTCACATTAAGTATGCCTCGACTGTCAACGACAAAACCTTCATGTTCATCCAACGCCTCCTTAGTGTCAGAACTTATATGGATCCGCAACGCTGCAAAGAAGATATAATCAAATAAATCGCCACAGCAACAGTAGCAAGTCAGTGTTTGCAGTGCTATACCTAGAGGGTGGCAGGTACAGCACATGCCCAGCGCACCACTTGAAGGGGTTGGGGTGGGGCGCCACTGAGCAGGTTCTGTTAAAGTCAAAACAACGAAGGTGCAGTTGCAACTGTTTGGACAGGGGCGCAATTTCCGTGCTTGCGATAGGTGCTATTTTCCGTAGATACACCATTGGGTGTCTGTCCTGATATTACCTCATATGCTGAGAGGACGTACAACCCCATTCACTCACTCGCAAGAGTCGTTGGGAAGTTTGATTATTTCTATTTTGATTCAGAAAATAGTCCGTGTAATATCCCCCCTCCCCCCCGCCCTTATACCCCAGGATGTCTTCCTTTGCCTCTGATTGGTTCGTTGTTTCAGTTTTACGTCCTGGCAACATCTAATGTCATATCAGGACAGGTATCGACTTGTGACAGTGCACACTCATGGCAACTTTATAGTGCTTACCCACTGGGAAATCAGGCCACCGGCACCATGACCCGATATTGCAGTCAGTCATTATCCTGACACTGAGCTAACCAGTCCTTGCCATATCCTATTAATGCTGAGAACCAGGGTAGGAAGCGACACGTATCAATTTTAAAGTCGTTTGTTTTACTCGACCGGGAACCAAATTCCAGACCTTCCGCACGCGAGGCCCGCGCTCTACCGATTCGGTCACCGCGCCCGGTCCTTCGCCTCCGAATTTGTGCACGGAGAACTCCTTACTATGTGACGTCATTCAATGTGCCAATGTGTGCTTTCATCCCACCCTATCATGGCCGGGAACCTGAATAGTGGCCAAATGGGTACCAGCTTGAGTATCTCGGAAGACATATTCAAAAATACTCTGCCACAAGAAGCTCTGATGAACACAAAATATATGCCAAACTCAGAAACCAGGTACGATGGAAGTCATGTAAGGCTATAAGAAACTTTGAGAAACTCATTTCCCAAGAAGCCAAGGATAATCCAAAATCATTTTGGGCATATATAAACTCTAAGATGAAAACCAAGTGTGGAATAGATGAACTGGAACAACCAGATGGGAGCCTAGCTTCAAAGGATATTGATAAAGCAGAGGTATTAAATAATTTTTTCTCAGGAGTTTTCACTAGAGAGGATGTTAACACAGTACCCCTGGTACAGAAATGCAAATTGGTGAAGGACTTCCCTGAGGTGCTATTCACACCAGACATTGTTAAAAAAAAAAGCTGGACAAACTCAAAACAGGGAAATCACCTGGACCTGACGGAGTACATCCAAAAGTGCTGAAGGAATTGAGTGTGGTGCTTGCAAAGCCAATTGCTATAATTTTCAATAAGTCATTTGAATCTGGTTGCCTACCCAACGAATGGAAAATAGCAAATGTTATCCCAATTTTCAAAAAAGGAAACCGGCATTCTCCAGCAAATTATAGGCCAGTAAGCCTCACATCTATAGTATGCAAAGTAATGGAAAGTATCATCAGAGAGCACATGCTCAGCCATATGCTAGAGAACATATTGATGTCGGACCACCATCATGGGTTTCTACCAAAGAAATCAACAGTTACGCAGCTACTAGAAACTTTGGAAATATGGACAGACGCAATGGATAGGGGGGAATCACTAGATACTATATACTTAGATTTCATGAAGGCATTTGATACTGTCCCCCACCAGAGGCTAGCTACCAAGTTACAAAACTATGGCATCGAAGGAAATACTCTGAGATGGATCCAAAGTCTTTTGACTGGAAGGAAACAGCAAGTCGTAGTAAATGGTAGTATATCTTCCTTCAAGGAGGTTCTCAGTGGGATACCTTAAGGGAGCATCCTGGGTCCTATTCTGTTCGTCATTTTCATCAATGACCTGCCAGAGATTGGATAAAATTATTTGCAGATGACGCAAAGATCTACAGAACTGTGAATTCCACAGAAGACTGTGCTGATCTGCAAAAGGACCTGCTGGAAATGGAGAATTGGGCCAAGCAGTGAAAGATGAAGTTCCATCAGAATAAATGCCATGTCATGCGAATAGGGAGACACCACCCAGACTATACATATGTTATGCATGAAAATTCTACTGGCCAGCCACTAAATCTCGAAGAGAGTGAGGTAGAGAAAGATTTAGGAGTATTTGTAGACAATAGGCTAAGTTTCTCCCAGCACATACAACAAACCGTATCCAAAGCTAATAAGATTGTGGGAATGATTCGCAGAACCTTCAAATACTTGGACGAAAAGATGCTGATCACATTGTACAAGAGCCAAGTACGGCCAATACTAGAGTATGGAGTCACTATATGGCACCCAACGTTGAAGAAGGATATTAAATCCCTTGAGGCTGGTCAGAGAAGGTTAACTAAGCTAGTGCCACATCTGAAGGACCTTAGTTATCCAGACAGACTCAGGAGACTCAAGTTACCAAGCCTCACATACAGAAGATTTCGTGGGGACATGATCAACACATGGAAGTTCATGAATGCTGAGTATAATGTGGATGAGGCCTTGCTATTCAGACGCATACAGGGAAGCAATACCAGAGGTCACTCCAAGAAGCTTTTCAAGCCAAGATACAACAGCTCACTCAGAGGGGCCTTCTTTTCACAGTGAGTGATAAACATGTGGAATGAGCTACCGGAAGAAGCGGTGGAAGCAGCTACCATGAATCAATTCAAGAATGCGCTGGACAGGGCCTGGGCCAGAGAAACATTCCTGTACGATTTCGAGGCTGCATACCATTAGAGCTGAGAGCTACGAGCTTTGTATAGGCTACCACAAGCCTGCATCAAAGAAGACGATAATAATAATAATAAATGATATTGACAGATATTTTCGGTAATTGGTTTCCCACTTAATCAACAAATGTAAAAAAGAAAACCCATAAAAGACTATTATAAAAAGAGATAAGTTCCCACTCCCCCCGACAAACACACCTAAAAATAACCCTTACCCACCCACACATCTTAGTAATAACACATAACGTAAACTAGTCCCTACCTTCTCCATTGGACTCCATCCGTGCCGCTGTGTTGACAGTGTCACCAAACAGACAGTACCGGGGCATGGTGAGGCCAACCACTCCAGCCACACATGATCCTACGGAAAGGTAAGACATTTAAATTGTGGCAAGGATAACGTTTTTGGGGCACAATTATAGCATTTCCAAACTATATTTTATTGTTCCACCTGAAATGACTTGGACTTTTGAACCTGAGTGGATATATTTGAGCCCCATATCAGTTGTTTTAAAATTAGTACTCTAAAGTAATTTTGGCGAAATGAAACTGAAAATTTGCAGCAAAGGTAAAAATTAGTAATGTAGGAAAAGTGTCAGTAGACCCACCCGTGTGTAAGCCAATCCTAAGCTGAAGCTTCTTTTCTGGAAGGTGCCGGATTTTAAACATCACCACAGCTTCCAGCAGCTTGATAGCCATGAGGGCAATCTGTTGCACATGTTCATTACCATTACGAATTGGCAGGCCAGACACTGCCATATAGGCATCACCTATTGTCTCCACCTGGACGGATAATAATAGTAGCAGAACAGGTTATTTTGGTCAAATGGGAGACCACAATTTTAGAAACTCAGCTTTGAGCCTCATTTTAAAGTTGCATAGTTCGATGGTTTTGCGCTTTGGTAATTTTTCTGAGATAAATATATTAAATTGATCGTTATAATCTACCGTATTTCAGGTTGAAGAAGCTTTTATTTTAAATAGATAAAGTTTTGAGATATTTGAAATTCAATCATGTAAACTTAGTTTTGGCAAGCACGCCAAAACTCTGACACCATAGGCTTCAACAGTAACAGGTTCTATCAAATTGTCTCAGTGTTCCCTTCTATGTGGCAATGAATGTTTAATATGTGTATCAATATCTAAGTTAGATATGTAGAGTCAAATCTATATAATTATTTTGGTTTTGAAAATTTGATGCTTCATCGGACTATGCAGCTTTAATCTGGGGACACCCAGCCATGGGTGGAACAGTCCACTATCAGGACTGTCCCTGACAGCGTGCTGCCACCTGTCGGTATATATCAGCAAGGGTCAGCACAGTCGAGACCCCCACTGTGTGGTAGTGGGGCTCATAATGTAAGGTAACCTTTCCGTAGGATCATGTGTGACTGGAGTGGTTGGCCTCACCATGGCCCGGTACTGTCTGTTTGGTGACACTGTCAATACAGCGGCACGGATGGAGTCCAATGGAGAAGGTAGGGACTAGTTTACGTTATGTGTTATTACTAAGATGTGTGGTGGGTAAGGGTTATTTTTATGTAACTTTTGTTCATTAAAAGGTAAGAAGGCTTTGTTAATTATTTATTACACCACCATTGTTAATAAGCAATGCCAAATTCATGATAACTTATTTTCAGTTTGTCAATCTAACTTGCAAGAACACAAAGTATTATTTGTCTCGATATTTGAAAGGAACGGGCAGGGAATAGTTCCTTTCACGCTAGATGTTACTCTGAAAATACACCATGATCGCCGTTACTAGTGATAACATTAGCGAAAAATGTTACAAAAGGAAACTTGCAGCTATAGCTGGGATCAAACCAAACATTCTCAGACCTTTTGGATTCAGGAAAATTAATTTGCAAAAACACTGTGCTAAGTTTGTTACTTTCATACTTAAAAAGCTATGAGTAGTTGTGTATTAGACCAAACAGAAAACAAACATACTAGTATTTCAGGCATCAATTTTGAATCTGACCAAACCCTTTTTATAATAGCAATTTTGATGAGAAATTGAAGAAAAAAAATCACTGGACAACATATTAAAAGCTGCTTAGGAAGGCATAGTGTTTGTTTGGGTTTTATTTCCGAGCAACATCTAAACTCTGTTTTTGCATAAAGTACATGACAAATTTCTTTGATCAAATACAAATTAAAGAAAAATTACCACTACCCCAACTTTCCTGAACCAAATAATTTTGTTTTAAAAAGCACCTGCCATTACCAAATTCTGACAAGATGTTCCTGAAAAATAAGTATACTGTATTCTCACGGGTTAACCCCCATTTGTTAACGCTTGGCCAATATTTCGTAAACGCCCCCCCCCCCTCCCTTAAATGCCCATGTATGGGTAAACGTCCACCTTCCACTTCAGTGATTTGCCAATTTAAATACCCAGGTTGTTGATCCGCGAGAATACAGTAATTTTGTGTTTTGCCTTACATATTACTCATTACTTGATTAGGAAATTTAAATATGGCATCACAGAAACATACCTTATAGACATTATATTTGCCTATGATGCCGTCAAACAGCGTGTACAGGTCATTCAGCATATTCACCACCTGTCAATGCAGATAACACGCTGTTCTAGTACCGTTGCATGAGTGCATGGGGTCGTTCAACAACTGCCTTAATTATTATTACTATCAATTACTAGAATCTTCATTATTATCAATTATATTGTCATCGTCATTGCCACCGCCATTGCCACCCCCACCAGCATAACCATCATCACCAGCATAATCACCATTACCACCACATCACCATCATCATCACCACCAGCATCATCACCATCGCACTCTACAATCACTGACAATGATACAAATTTAATTAATTAGTACAGTCACTTGACCAACAATTGACCATTCCCCAACTGTGAAGGATGGTAGCAATTCTGTTTCGCCTTACACATTCAATGCTCAACTGATGCCCTAGATAAAAGATGCACCTCTACCCAGAGTAGGGAGGAATGACGTCCATGTCTAAATCCGAGTCAAAACTGCCTCGATATGAAAACCCTTACACAAGCTGTGGAATTGTTGGTTCCAGCACACAATGTTTTTCTATATTGGTGTAGTGTTGACGAATTTTGTGAGAATGCAAACATAACAAAATGCCAGCTACTAGAAGCTCTCGATTCAACTATTAAAGTCTATTAATCTCATATTTAATCAACCATTCACCCCAAAAGTAGCAGGCTACAATAAATAAGCATGACCCTGTTATAATGCAATTCACGACACGAGACGGAGCTATATTATGAAACTTTATTGGAGTTCGAGTGTGTAGTAGTGCATAATAGTACAATGTGGGTAATCAATCAACAGTATGCAGTGAGTAATCAGAACAGTGGTGAATAATAGTCAATTGGGCATCGGTCGAATCATTAGATAATCAATAGTCAACAGTGTCGGTAATCGGTAATCAAGAATCGTTATGCAATGAGAGATCAGAGCAGTAGTGAAGGTATAGACAATAGGTAATGTCGGATTATGTAAATCATCAATAGCAATCAATGGATCATAGGTACATATAATGAGGTATCAGTGCAGTGAGGATCAGAACAATGAGAAATAGGTGAGTGCATCAGGTATTCGGACAGGTAAGTGGTATCTCGTTAGGTTGGCATGGTAGGGGTGTGGGAGGTGGTGTAGGAGGTGGTGTGGGGGAAGTGGGTCTGGGAGGTGTCGGAAAGGGGGGGGGGAAGGGGGAAGTAAGGAAGGGAGGGTCAATAGGGGAGGGTCTGAGGTGGTGTGTTTTAGGTCGCGATCCGGGCCTCAACCCTTAATTTGTCGATGTTGGGTGGGTGGTTGAATTTTGGGGGGTCTTGTCGGTGCACTGTCTGGTGAGAAGTGGGCTGAGCGGGAGGCGCAGGGCAGTGTAGGGGTAGGGGAGGAAATGACCTCAGAGCGACGCTGGTTCCCGGTTGTGAGGCGGTAGTGGCGCCATCTGCAGGGTAGTGAGGGAAGTAGGGAAGGCAGGGGCGGCGGTGTCGCCGCCTGTAGGCAGGCTGTTCAGGTAGATGAGAGGGGAGGGGAGGACATAGGCGGTGGGGGAGGGGAGGGCCAGCTTCGACTCGGTCTCGAATTACCCATATTACCGGAGTAATATGCACAATTGCTTAGAATGCTAGGTTGCAAAATCATGTGGTTATTTCTATAACCCACCCTACCGACACTTTTCTAATGGGGTGCTTAGCAGCCCTGTACACGATGCGGGGCTGCGGGACTAACTAGTGATGCCCCCCACCTCCTCACCTAACTGTACCCTGTAGAGCATCATGGGTGTGAAAGTATGACGTCTGAACACTTTGACTTCTGGTTACTGAATGCTTTTATTGACCGTCCAGGGTCCTGAACCGCTGGCACCCTTTGACTATGACATCATCTCATTTACATATCCTTTGTTCTCCACACGTGCCTGGATGTCTTTTATGCATATATTACATTCCCCCCTCAAAGTATTTCTGAGACATGCAATGTCTCAAAATTGTCATCATCACAGCAAGTTTAACATGTTCAAAATACAATGCAATACAATAATACACAAAAGTATTATGGGTACTTAGCTTTAACCACAGGCTTATCAAATGTCCGAGTGCATCATGTCACTGCTGTCCTTTGAAATGTCCGGCTGCTTAGCCTCCTATACGACATAGTCTCTGTCTTGACATCATAACAATACACGACTCAATAACAATATAACTTAAACTAACATGGCCATGTGTTTACGTGTAACTACAGCTTTCAACTAACTAACCAAAAGGTCTAGCCTTTCCGCTAGTCTAATCGCCCGACCTGACCTAGTTAGATTAGCCGCATTGTTTACATTCGAATGCGCCGTCGGCACACTCTGCCTCCCTTCTGGCACCCTTATAATCTGAACCCTGTTTCTGTACAACATATTCCTTGACTCGTTCAAAATTTGATATTCTCTTCCCGACACCCCTGTACACCCTAATATTACCCCTTTCTTCCACTCCCCAAAGGCTCGTTGTGCAAATTGTTATGGTTATTCTGACATGTGTCACACCGACTGACCTTTTCTTTAATTTGTTTATTTATGTTAGGTCAGAACATGCAGTCGCGTGCCAATTGCTTGGACTTAGTGATAACCAGGTGAGTCTCGTGCAATGCTTCAATCATTTCACCGCGGAGCTTTAGAGGTACCACAACTCAATTGCCTTTGATAACTAAGTTGTTTTCTACCATTAGCTCGTCTTTGTATGGAATGTACTGTCTCAGACATAGAGGTGTTTGTATGGGTGCAGTGACCCACCCACTTTCAATATGTGGTATCAACATGGACATGGATACATCACTTTCATACTCTCGGACAATTTTACTTAACAGACTGGATGATTGCATGCCCACTACAGCGACACTGAGTGTGTCATCAAATAGGTCAGCGTATCCTACATTGGCACCGTGTGCCGACAATTTATGTTTCGGTTTCTGCATTATCGCCACCAACGGTTTGTGGTCCATTTAGATTTGAACTTCCTTGCCAAAGATACAGTCATGAAACCTCTGGCATCCGAAACATATGGCGAGCATTTCTTTATCGATAGTGGCATACCCACACTGCGCTGAGTCAAATGCATGAGATGCAAGTGCGATTGGTATGTTTTCCTGCATTAATACAGTGCCTAACCCCGACTGACAAGCTTCTACCTGAATAACAATGGGTTTCTCGACATTATAGTATGCTAAAACAGGTGTAGTCCTCAACTTTTCTTTGAGTTTGTCATACGCAACTTGTTCGCTCTGCCAGTGCCACGCGACATCCTTCGCGAGGAGTGCACACAGTGGTTTGGTGATTTCGGACATGTTTGGTATGAATTTGTGCACATACCCAACCATGCCCAGGAACCTCTGCATCCCTTGTTTGTCACGCAGCTCTGGCATGTCTACGATCGCCTGTATTCTGTCTGGATCTGGCTTCACACCTTTGTAAATTCGATGGCCGGCAGCTGTGGTTGTGTAGGCAGGTTAAATAGGAAATCACTACAGGCAAGTGTAGAGAAGGAAGGCAAGATATAGAGTGTGCAGAAGGAACCAGAAGGAGCTTGCTTAGTTTATTATATATATAGCTTTTAGAATCCAAGATGGTGGTGATCACATGATCCAGTCTTCCAATCACTAACAGGCATTCCTCTATCCACCAATGAGGGTTCAATATCCTTGTAACCAAGGCATGGTTAGATCTGGCTGCAGTGCCCTGTTGTGTCTGGTGTGCAGTGATCCGTAAATAACACTTGGAGGGGAGGGGGTATGTGAGGCGACTTCCCAAAGGCTGTCCCACATGTCAAGAAGTGACCCTCTCTCAGGTCAAGAAGTGACCCTCTCTCTCTACTATATTGATACACAATTTCTAACCTCCACCAACTCCACATATACCTTATATGCCTTCGGTTTTACCTACCATTTACCATTTTATAGACAAGTTGCAATTTATTATATCAGAGTTCTCCATATCCCATATCTCATATATCGGAAAATTTTACAACGTACTCCGCCCATCCACTTCTTACCACCTGCCCAGCAGCGTAGAAAGAAGTGCACAGTACTACGTTGTAGTTCCATCACCATTATGTCTCTGGCACCCTAAATACTGATCATTTGTCAAAAGAAATGTTGAAGATCATATAAAAAAATTATATATATTAGTTCACTCATAGCTGAGATTTGTTATCATGCTCTTGTAAAGTTAACATAACACATTTGTAAAAGAAATTGTGAAATCTCTATAATTATTTTAGCTGACCTCCCAACGAACAGTTGCCCTTGTGAAAATAATGTAGTTCATTCAATACCCTAGGCATTTCTGTTACCTCCCCAGATATCTTCTCCACTTGATAAGCAGTAGAAAGCAAATCATGCCTCGCTCAGCAAACAATAGGACAAAAATGGAAGAATCTTGCAGATCACTTTGACATAAATGAAAAAGATCTTCACGTCAGACATTACTTAAAATCTCCCGACGTTCAACTAATGTTTTTGCTAACGGAATATTTTTGAAGAGTTTAATATAGAATCGAACTTCCACAAGAGTACCTATACATTCGACCTCACAATTGAACTTAAATGCAGCTATTTGTCCTGAACATGGGGTCAGCAAATCCTCATCACTACCACAGTTACTTCCCTTCACTGTGTAGTCGTTGAGATTTCTGCCTTGAACATATGGATCAGAAAGTCATTCCAATTCAAATTGTAGTCTACAAGTATCAACTCTCTGCTTAGGTCTTTCATTCATAAGAATCAAAATCAAGAACATTATTTATTTTTATTTTTAAATAAATATTTTTTTCATAATATATATCACATTATTAAGTAATATGAACATATAGAATAAATTTCCTACTAGAAAATAAAAAATGTTTAAAAAAGTTAATTTAAATGTCTTATTTCATAATGTCATATTCATTTATATGTATTGTAATACACATAATAACATAGAATAGATACCTTAGATGTTTTAGCTAAGTTAGTTCATGCTTCTAAGTATCATAGTTAATTAGTTATGCATTTATTAGCACAAAAACATAAGACCTGGACTTTACCAAAGTTCCAGTCAATGACGAAGTTGGTGGGTAAGTTGATAACCTACATACTTTACTGTTGTTTTGCATAACAAAGATTTCGACTCGTTTAACTTAAGATTTACCGACCTAGCTAGGTCCAGCACTGCTTTGAGTCTGTCATTGTGCTCCTCCACGATTTACCCAAATACCAAAATGTAGTCCTTGACTATACCGATACCGGGTAGATCGTGAATAACACAGTGCATCTCCTGAATAAAAATGTCACTGGCTGTTTTGATGCCAAGGGCAGACAGGGTGTACCTGTACCAGCCCCACGGAGTGTTAAATTTGCACAACAATGAACTTTCATAGTCTAACTCTATCTGCCAATAACCTGTCATGGCGTCCAACACTGAAAAATACCGTCCATTAGCCGTTTTAGCTATAATTTCGTCAATGGTTTTGGTCGGAAACGGCCCTCTCTTGATAGCTTTGTTCAACTTAGTCGGATCCAGACATATCCTTATCTTATTTGTTTTTTCACGATTTTTGTTATGGAATTAACCCATTCAGTGGGCCCATCTTGCTCAACAATTACACACATTTCGACCATATGTTTAAGCTCATCATGAACTTTGTCGAAGAAGTTCCTCGGCAGCACATTCGCCTCCGAGCCCGTCTCGAGCTTGAACTTGACTGGATGACCGTTCACTCGGACGGTCGCATACCAGAGTTCCTCATCGCCTCCTGTCCTGCGGTCGACGGCACCGACAAACAGATCCGTTGTCAACACATTGACTTCTGCCGGATCCGGGTCTTTCTCAGCGTTGTGAGCGTCGGGCTCTTCCACGGTCAATTCATTGAATCTGCCCAGTCAGCTCCGGCAGACCTTCCCGAAGTGCCCAACCTTCTTGCAGGCAATGCACGTCTTGCCTTTAGCTGGGCAGACTCCCCAGCGGTGTTCATAGCCACAGTTTTGACAGTGTATCTTGAACTCGCTGCCGTTGAGAAAGCCATCGGTTATCCTCCGACTCACGGAACTGAGGAAGTCTGGGACACATCCACTCGAGTACCAAGGACTGCATGCAGAGATTCAAGGCCAGTTTGCAGACCACCTCTCCATATACACTGATGGTTCGAAAGACCAAAGCCGGGTAGCTGCTGCGGCAGTCTGCCGACGGGAAAGATTTGGTGTACGTTTGCCCGATCAGAGCTCGATTTTCACTGCAGAAGCCCGAGCACTCCTTCTGGCTTTGGAGTGTATCGAGGTATCCAATCGCACTAACTATGTTATATACAGTGATTCGTTCTCTTGCCTCCTGGCTGTTGCTGGACTGAAAACGAATCACCCTATTCTAGCAACGGTCATTTATAAAATGAACCAACTGACAACGGATGGGTATGACATCCACCTGTGCTGGGTGCTTGGCCATGCCGGCATACAAGGAAACAAACGAGCTGATCGGGCTGCGAAGAAGGCCCTGAAGTGTGATCTTGAACCGTGTCTGATCCCTCACTCTGATCTGAAACCACTAATAGCCACCCACATGAAATCCAAATGGCAACATGAGTGGGATGAAAACATTAATAAACTTAAAGAAATTGAACCATCTGTGGGAAAGCCCCACCCACAGGACTCATGCGGGATGAGGTCGGCGGGGACCCACCCAACATATAGTTTGACTAAAATGAGATTCTATCATATCAATTATTAATAAAACTTTTTCTTTTTCTATGGGAATTTGTTTCCCTTGACCACAAATATATGATTGTGAGCTTTCTAATTTAATGAGTGTCTATTGGCACATAATTGATTGTCTGCTTTTACATGTAAAAGCGATGGTTTGAACAAAAAACAAACATTTCTCGCCGTGAATATGGCCTATGCTGCCGACACGGCGTAAAGCAACCACCAATCAATCAATCAATCTGAACTCGCCTGCACCAGTGCCACCAGCTTTCCAAGATGGCGACTTCCAAGATGGCGGCCCAGACGGATGAACCACCGGTGCACCAGTACGTGTAGTCGCATATCTATTTAGAAAATCAATTTCCTTGACTTCAACGTCTGATTTTTTGTCCTCCAACTGATCAGAACTGAACTCACTGAGCTTGCACATGTTTATGCACTTTTCAAATGTTAGATCAGCTGTCTGTAGCATTTTGTTTCTCAAATTAGTGTTTTTTATGCCAGCCACCAACCGATCGCGTAAAAAGTGACTCCTCCACCGGTCCATACTCGCAATCCTTTACTCTGTCCCTTAACACAGTAATATACGTGGACATGCTCTCAGTAGCTTGGTTATGAGAATTAAGGCGGTAGCATGTTATTGTTAAGTTGCATTTACCGGTACAGTATGCTTGAAACGCGTCGGTGAGCGGTCCGATCTTATCTCGCTCAGCGAGCGTGAGAGAGATATTGGCAAAGACCTTTTGCGCTTCTTCGCTGGCTACGTGGAGAAAGATACAGCATTGCACTCATTCTGTCTTCGTTACGACACCTGCAGCCATGGCATATATATCATACGCCCTGATCCATGTTTTACAGTTTGATTGTGCGTTGTTGCAGAGGATGAGCTGTCCTGGCGGCCTGAGACCCAGCAGTGTGTTAGCGGGCGGCATCGTCCTTATCTGACACCATGTGAAAATATGACGTCTGAACACCTTGACTTCTGGTTACTGAATGCTTTTATTCACCGTCCAGGGTCCTGAACCGCTGGCACCCTTTGTCTAGGACGTCATCTCATTTACATATCCTTTGTTCTCCACATGTGCCTGGATGTCTTTTATGCATATATTACAATGGGTAATCAACATGGCACTTCGCGGGCAGTCTAAGGTGAGGGTTGAACTGAGATTTACCTGCATTGGCGTGCTCTGAGAACAGAGTGGCGTGAAGGACACTATGTCGCTGAAGTAGATGGAAACAGAGTCAAATGACTCAGGGTCGACAGCTCCGTGATCCTGGATCTGGGTAGCTATTGTTCTGAAGCGTGAAAAGAATCAATATACTTCAAACTTCAGTCTTGCATTCTCTAAGATTGCAATGAAATCAATTGAAGGCGTATCACACCTTTCTAGTTTCTTACTCTAGTCTGCACAATCTTGTCTAGTTCTATATCTTAATATAACGGCAAGACGTTGACACCAAAGCAAGCAAATCGATGGCCACTACAATCAATTTATAAACAAGTAGGCCTACTCTATTGTTTGTCATTGAGGCAACGATTGGTTGGTTGTTGGAGTTTTACGTCCTGAAAACATCCAAGATCATATCAGGACGGGTACTGACTTGTGACAGTGCGCACTCATGATGACTTTATAGTGCTGCCCTACTGGGAAAGCAGGCTGCCAGCACCATGACCTGATATCCCACTCAGTCACATTGGTTGTAATGCTTGCATTGCGTTTGATTTGCGGCAGGGAAGGAGACCCCCCCCCCCCTGCCTTGACTGTTACCCACTTACGTCATCTCCCGCCCTTCCCTGCCTTCAGCCACTCGCCCTCCAGCCTCGCCACGCGCTACTCCACATCAGCCACATTTTCTCCACCCACTCACCCAATCTACACCTCTCCACCTGGTGGAGGGCTCGTCGGGCCCCCCTCACTGACTTTCACTAGTCCCCTAGCCTCCTTATGAGCTTATCTACCTTATCTTACATTATCTCTTAATTGTACTTCACCTGTCTTATCCTGTTGTTACATAACCTTCACTCTAATTATCTCGATTATACGCTTGATTGACCTGTATTATCCTGTTCACCATTATCCTGTCATTATCCTGTATTCTCTCATGAGCACTTCTCAATAAAGTGCTTTTTCTCCACCCCTGCCTCCTCTTCCTTCCTTGTCGCCTATCATCCTGACACTGAGCTAACCAGTCCTTGCCCTCTCCTATTAATGCCGAGCGCCATGCTAGGAGTAAGAAGCGACAAGTATCAATTTCAAATTCATTGGTTTAACTTGACCGGGAACCGAACTCCCGACCTTCCGCACGCGAGTCCCGCGGTCTACCGATTACGCCACCGCGCCCGTTCTTGAGGCAACGACGAGACAACGTAATAAGCACGTGATGCACAGTATGAGAGACCTTATGAGCCATTACAGTACTACTTGTCTTCAAATGACAACCCTGTATCAAAACCAATGCTGTCCTGACAAAGCAGCTGTCCCTTAGTTAAGAGCTTACGCTGGTAGCAGCCTGTGTAGTAGATCCTCGGCTTTCTTCTTCTCCTTCATGTACCGTTCAGTCCTTTCAAAAACAAGCAACTCCAGGTTGTTTGCGTACTGCTCCATGCGCTCCAGAAGATTGTCAACGATGTTCAGGGGCTTCCCTCTAGAATTAAAAGGGCAGTCACATGACCAACATAACCGTAAGTATTCACAAATATCATGGCCGAATAGGACCATTCACAGGTTGTATATATCTTGAAACAACTTATTTCTCTGGGAGGCACAGTATGACCCTGTTATAACGCGACCGTTCAGGTCCATATAATGCGATCGCAAAAGTTTCGGAGTCATGCTAAATTGGGGTTCAGTTTTCCGAATTTAATCAATTCCCTTTGAATTAAGGAATTCTGGGTCCAATGAATCGCATTATATCCGAATCCGCGTTGGTCGTAATGCGAAGCATTTCGTTTGATGCGAGGGGAGGGAGAGCGACTCACCCGGCCCTGAGCGACTCACCCCCCCCTCCTGCCACTGCTCACCTCCCCCCGCCCCTGAGCGACTCACCCCCGCCACTGCTCACCTCCCCCCGGCCCTGAGCGACTCACCCCCCTCCTGCCTCTGCTCACTTCCCCCCTTATAAGGCCGCCCGCCGGCCTCCCTCAGGCACTCAGCATCCAGCCGCCTTCCAGCTCTCTGCCCCTTCTTCTTCTTTGGCCTACACCTCGGACCGCTGACACACACCAGCTCCAACTACAAGCATGCCTCAGGGGAAAGGACGCGGTCGGAAGGGCTCTCGGGCCGCCCCCCGCACTCCGGGGCCTTCTACCCCGCCCGGGAGGGACGAGTCACCGGCGTCCATCTCGGTCTCCCCCCCGGCGCCCTCGGACCGTTCCTCGGGCTCCGAGATCTCCTCAGTGCTGGAAGCCATCCAGCGGATGCAACTGGAGCATCGGCAGGCCAATGACGAGCACCGGCAGGCCAACGCCGAGCACCGGCAGGCCACTGCCGACCTCCACGCCCGGATCGACCACATCAGCGCCAACGGGACCCGGCACGCGCCAGAGGCGCCCCCGCCGGCCCCGGAGCACCGGGCCGCGCCCACGCCTCGGGCACCTGCCACCGCCGCGGCCCGGCCCCCGCCGCCGCCGCAGGCGGCCCTCCCCGGAGCCACACACCCGGAGTACGGGAGGTACCGCCACCTCCTGCCCCAAGTACAGCCCCTCGCGTCGCCGGCCTACCAGGAGGAGGAGACCCGGCACAACCCCGCCTCTACGGCCGACGCCGTCAGGGAAATCCTGGCATCCGCCGAGGCGCGACACTCAACCAGACGCCAAGGTATTCCATCTAATTATATCTTCCCCTCCGATCTGGTGAGGCGAGGTCCCGAGAGGAAGCCGGTGAAGAGGGGGGAGGCGACCAAGGACGAATATGCCCTCGCCCTCCTCATCCTCATCGACCACCCGGATTTCCCCGCCCACTCCGCCCCGGGACTCCACCACCATATCTTAGCTATCTGCCGTGACAACCTCATATACCCCTGGGCGACCGTCCGCCACTATTCTGAGGCGGTCTTCACCGCGATCGCGGACGGCACCCTCCCCCACGGTTGGCATGACCCAGTAGCTATAAACCTCCTCAGATTGGAGTCCCTCGCCATGCCCCCCCAGTCCACCACCAGCCAACCCCGCTCCGCCGACCCTGCAAGGCCCCGCCCCCAGTCCGGCGCTCACACCGACACACGCGTGGCCTACAGCAAGGATAACCACGGCCCACTGTGTTATGCCTGGAACCGGGACCCCAACTCCTGCACCCACGCAGCCCCGGGGGAGGTCCACGGCCAGGGGGCGTCCAAACAGCTCCACGCATGCGCATACTGCGCCAATGTGCGGAAGGTATTGACCAGGCACAGTGAGGACGCCTGTCTGGCCAAGCGCGCCCGGGCAGCGGCTCCCGCCTCGCCGGATTTTTAGGGAGCCGGCACCTCCAGCCCGGCACGGAGGCCCCAGACCGGCCCACACACCCTATTAAAGCCGCCCACCACATTGCTACCAGCCCTCCGGACACTACCGCCCAGCTGCCCGAGGCGCGGCCTGCCCGCCGCCTCGGCACCGCCGTTCCCTCCGGCAACCACACCCGCCTCGGGCCCCAGCGCCCCCTCGGCAAGGCTCCCACCGCCACCCGGCCCCAGTGCCCCCTCAGTAAGGCTCCCACCGCCGCCCGGCGCCAGTCGCCCACCATCCTCGACCCAGACGTCCACCTCGACCCTGGCGACACTGCCTTCCTCTGCCCCCCTGACCCCCCTGACCCGCCCCCCGACCCGCCCCCCGACCCCCCCCCCACCGCCCACGACTTCGCCGCCCCCCTAGCCCGCCCCTGCCGCACCTCCTCCCCCGACCCCCGCCCCCTCAAACACCCAGCCCCGCCCCGCCCTTCCCTCGACGAGCCCACCGTCGATGTAATCGACCCCGACCTCCAGCCCCCTCCTGCCAGACCGCCGCCGCGGCACTGCCGACCTCATCGGCAACCACCTCCCAGTCGGGCCCCAGCGCCCCCTCAGTAAGGCTCCCATCACCGCCCAGCGCCAGTCGCCCATCACGGACCACAGCCCAGCCCAGCCTCACGAGGAACCCTCAGACCAGAGCCCAGCCCAGCCCAGTTGCCCGAGGCGCGGCCTGACCGCCGCCCCGGCACTGCCGACCTCATCGGCAACCACCTCCCAGTCGGGCCCCAGCGCCCCCTCAGTAAGGCTCCCATCGCCGCCCAGCGCCAGTCGCCCATCACCGACCACAGCCCAGCCCAGCCTCGCGAGGAACCCTCAGACCACAGCCCAGCCCAGCCCAGCTTGCCCGAGGCGCGGCCTGACCGCCGCCTCGGCACTGCCGACCTCATCGGCGACCACCTCCCAGTCGGGCCCCAGCGCCCCCTCAGTAAGGCTCCCATCGCCGCCCAGCGCCAGTCGCCCACCACGGACCACAGCCCAGCCCAGCCTCACGAGGAACCCTCAGACCACAGCCCAGCCCAGCCCAGTTTGCCCGAGGCGCGGCCTGACCGCCGCCTCGGCACTGCCGAACTCATCGGCAACCACCTCCCAGTCGGGCCCCAGCGCCCCCTCAGTAAGGCTCCCATCGCCGCCCAGCGCCAGTCGCCCATCACGGACCACAGCCCAGCCCAGCCTCACGAGGAACCCTCAGACCACAGCCCAGCCTCAGACCACAGCCCAGCCCAGCCTCACAGGAACCCTCTGCCGACATCACATCTCAGGAGCGGGCCCCCCCCTTTTTTGGCCGCCCGCTCCCCCTCCACGTAGGCCCCGGACCCTCCTCTCACCCAGGCCTGCCTATCCGGGCCCCCGCCTCGGGCGCCCCGCGCCCCCGCCTCGGGCGCGCCTCGAGCCCTCTCCTTACTCTTTGGCGGAGGGCTCCTCGGCCCCCCCTCTACCAGAACTCTGACACTGCTCCTTATGAGCCCCTCACTATTTATCCTCTGCTCCTCATGAGCCCCTGACTCTTTGCTCCTCGCGAGCCCCCTGCTCCTCATGAGCCCCCTGTATTGCTCTGCCTCCTCAGCCTGTTTACCTCCTCAGTTACCCTGTTTGTACCTTACTTTGTCATTTATTGTTATTTCACTGTTTCTCTGTATGTTGCCCGAGGCGTCACAATAAACGCCTCAGTTTCCCACCTCCGCCTCTGTTCTTCCTTCTCGCGCATCGGTCGTAATGCGAAGCATTTCGTTTGATGCGAGGGGAGGGAGAGCGACTCACCCGGCCCTGAGCGACTCACCCCCCCCTCCTGCCACTGCTCACCTCCCCCCGCCCCTGAGCGACTCACCCCCGCCACTGCTCACCTCCCCCCGGCCCTGAGCGACTCACCCCCCTCCTGCCTCTGCTCACTTCCCCCCTTATAAGGCCGCCCGCCGGCCTCCCTCAGGCACTCAGCCTCCAGCCGCCTTCCAGCTCTCTGCCCCTTCTTCTTCTCCCCCCACTACCCAACTCTTCCTCCTCTACCCTCCCCCCTCTGCGGCGGAGGGCTCCTCGGCCCCCCCTCTACCAGAACTCTGACACTGCTCCTTATGAGCCCCTCACTATTTATCCTCTGCTCCTCATGAGCCCCTGACTCTTTGCTCCTCGCGAGCCCCCTGCTCCTCATGAGCCCCCTGTATTGCTCTGCCTCCTCAGCCTGTTTACCTCCTCAGTTACCCTGTTTGTACCTTACTTTGTCATTTATTGTTATTTCACTGTTTCTCTGTATGTTGCCCGAGGCGTCACAATAAACGCCTCAGTTTCCCACCTCCGCCTCTGTTCTTCCTTCTCGCGCATCAAATCAGAGCACGTTATAACAGGGCTTCACTGTATTTAATTTAGACTGAGGGTCACTGGGGTCAAGCTGCGACTATTACTAGTATTAGAGTTATTAATCAGAATTATATCTGAATCCGCATTAAATCGGAGCACCTTATAACAGGGCTTCACTGTATTTAATTTAGACTGAGGGTCACAGGGGTCAAGCTGCGACTATTACTAGTATTAGAGTTATTAATCCGAATTATATCCGAATCTGCATTAAATCGAAGCACGTTATAACAGGGCTTCACTGTATTTAATTTAGTCTGAGGGTCACTGGGGTCAAGCTGCGACTATTACTAGTATTAAAGTTATTAATCTCTAATGACCCTTCTCAGCTGTTGGAGTGATTGATATAGGTCAGGGGATGCTTATGTAATTGGATAGGCTTTTTGTTAAAATAATAGAACTCAAACATTGTTTAGCCTCATGGATAACTAATTATAACGATGGATCATAAAGCCAGGATTCCTTACACGCGGTATGCGGCATGCAAATGTGGCATGCGGCATGCATACGGGTTGGGTCCTTTCACCCACACCCACACCCACACATAGTGTCAGGTTTCTCTAACACTGTCTTCTATGGCAAACGCAGCAGCATTCGCATTTGCATGCCGCACCGATGGCTACATGGACCAATTCAGTTGCCGCATTCGCATTCGCATTCGGATGTAAGGAATCATCCCCCATTGACTTAGATACTTTCCATTTTTTTTGCCGCATTCGCATGCCGCACACCGCGTGTAAGGAATGTAGCCTTAAGGAAGCATTTCAATGCAATAGAGTTCCCGAACGAAAGGATCAGAAATCATACTTTGACTAATAGTGAATTTGAAGTCCTTTGACTATGCCTTCTAACCTATCTAATTCCACCCATCCTTCCCCTGCATGGCGTCACAGAATGGGCTATTTGAGTTCCAGTTCAGTAGGTTTGGAAGTACGTCATGGCTGTTCTTAGTAGTTCTAAGTGCAATGTAGTTAATATTGATAGAAATTGAATATTTTTTTGATTAAAGATACGGTGATTACACATGTACAGAGTACATGTTAAAATCAGGTGGTCAGATCTTTGAAGCGCTAGGAAACATGAACAAACTTGACTATTCTCATTTTCTTGTTGATGCCAAACTAGTTACTCCAGGACAGGGCTGCTGAACAACTCATTAGAAAACGGGTAGGAAGGCTTGTGAATGAAATCACCATATTAATTCTTTAATCTAAGAAGCAAAATGTTTTTCGCATACTTCTTTATACTTACACTGCTACAGGCTACTTTTGAAGGAAGAATTGATTAAATAATGTAGATTAATAGATTTTAAAACCTGAACCGAGAGCATTCTGGGTTGCCATATTGTTGGGTTTTATTTTGTTTTCATTCTCTATAGATTTCTCAACTTTAAGCCAATATAGGTAAACATTATGCACTGGAACCACCCCCTCCACAGTTAGTTCCTACTGAAGCAGTTTTTGCTGTCATTCACCCCTACTCTTGGTAGAGGTGAACTTGTTATGTAATCCTAAACCTGAGCTGCGTTCAATGTAGGCCTCGGAGATATTCCACATGTTGTGCTTGTCTGAAAGTCTTTAGCTGGCAGGTGCCTTGAAAATGGTGGCCTCCATAGGGTGCAACCATTTGCAATTGAAAAGAACAGCTCTGATTGGCTGAAACCACTGAATCCGGTGCCCATTTTGGAGGCACTTTTTGCCTCCTACTTGAAAAGCATGAGGTCTTCGAGGCAACTCCGAAGCGCACCCTGAACGCAAATTGGCCAAAAATACATCGTGGAGCCGCCTCGGAGTCGATTCTTAGGCATACCCTGAACACGAGCCAGAACAGAGCACGTTGGCTTCTGCTTACATTTACACAACCTTGATTAGTTAGACACGCCGCGATACTGACCTAAGTCCTGAAACATCGCTCAGTTTATGTCTTAGTTCAACGATGTTTGGTCGGTCTGGAGGAAACTGGCTCCAGCAACCCGTCATGATCGGAATTACTCCATCGGGACAGGGCATCCTGAAAGTGTCCGGTCGAAACGGTTTCTTGCCGCCCATCATGACCAATTCTATTATTTCTGGGGAATCAAATAACACGCTTTGCTACAATAATTGTCCTTTCAGAATCACAACAGTGGGCATAGACTAGCCATATAAACAGTTTAATCTAAAGTAAACAACGAGTAAGGACCCGTCCTGATATGACCTTAGATGTTGCCAGGACGTAACACTCCAACACACAAACAATTATGGATGTTGATCATATTAGTATTTGTATTTATTAAATTTAAAAAAAATATAAATGGTTACTGAGGAGTAATCCTATCAACTTAATGAATATTTGGCTATTTAATCATTTCTGCTATATAGAAATGATGAACCATAAAAGAGCAAAGCAATAGCTGCAAAAGTGACTTTGTCATTAAAACTGTTCAAGATTGGGAATATATTAGTGACGGTGCATAAACCCATATGCAAATTACAAAAAGACAATTGCGCAAGAGGTGTATTGCGAGTTGGAGTCGCTGATCCGTGAGGAAAGACTGAAGTTGCGACCCAGCACGCCGGGTCGCAGCTTCAGCTTATAGCCGGCAGGTGGCGTTTGTCCCCTCAGGACCTATCTTTTACTATATACCAGATTCTTTAAAGCTACATAATCCGATGAAAGCAGCACATTTTCAACACCAAAACACTAGATATTATCCTACATATCCTACTTTAGATAGGGGCACATACACACATTGTCCGATATCCTTCACACGTCTTCAAGTTAAGCCTTCTTTGTTGAAACTAGTTATTTGGGTACTTCGGCATTCTATTCCTTCAGGTGGTGTTCTCTGTGGCGGAGTGGTTAGAGTGTCTGGCTTTTTTCTAGGTCAGACTCCTAATCTGAGGGTCGGCGGTTCGATTCCCCGTACCCCCAGCTCTGCCAATTTGGATTTCCACCGCTGTGTATAACTTACGGCGTCATCAAAGGCCGGTTGCTCTAATACCATGTCTATGTGGTGTGGGAGGTTAAAAACCCCTTGGGTCGGTAAAAGTGTAGGCTCGGGCTTTCTATCGACCAGCAGTGGAGTGGGGAAGACCAGTTGTCTGTGACTGGGATTTCCCCTGCTTGGGACAACTAATGTACAAAAAAAACAACCCCAAAAAACCCCAAAAATGAGAGACAAATAAGTGTTCACACTTCCTGTCTACCTATCGCTATATCGTAACTTAGCAGTGGTTATGCTACAACATACTCTCAGATAGTGTTTACACCCCCCCCCCCCCGCACACACCTCCCCACCCAACCGGCCTCATGCCTTGTTACACTGACACAAGCACCCTTACTCGTCTCATTAAAGGATGATATTTTTCCGTTTTCAAGTGGATTTTCAGGCTTTTTTTCACAGCTTGGGGGCATTTTTGATTTAGCTGTAAGCGGAAATTTGCCGTCAAGATAATAATCGCGGCTTGATTTCCACTTTTATTTTTGCTTGAAACCTAAATGGTCAGGTAGTTGTGGAAAGCACCATCATCACTCTGCAATCTTTCTTTCCCTTTCCCAGGGGCTAAATGTATGAGGGCTGGTTAGCGGTTATAACCCGAGCGTAGTCGGGAATTCCCCAGTTAGAGGCCGAAACTCACAATGTGTGTGCACGGGTTAGGCAAACCCCTCGAGGGTTAACGCGGCCTGCGCTAACCCCAACTCTTAGGTGGTTTATCGCCGGAGTTACGCGTGGACTGAAGAGGGATGTGTGTCTCTGTGTCTGTGTGTGTGTCTCTGTGTGTGTCTCTTTGTCTCTGTGTGTGTCTGTGGGTGTCTCTTTGTCTGTGTGTGTGTCTCTGTATGTGTTTCTGTGTGTGTGTCTGTGTGTCTGTCTCTGTATGTGTCTCTGTCTGTGTGTGTATGTGTGTGTATCTCTGTGTCTCTGTGTGTGTCTCTGTGTGTGTCTCTGTGTCTCTGTGTGTGTCTCTGTATGTGTTTCTGTGTGTGTCTCTGTATGTGTCTCTGTGTGTGTATGTGTGTGTATCTCTGTGTCTGTGTGTGTCTGTGTGTGTGTGTCTGTGTGTCTGTGTGTGTGTCTCTGTATGTGTCTGTGTGCGTGTGTATGTGTGTGTATCTCTGTGTCTGTGTGTGTCTCTGTGTGTGTGTCTGTGTGTGTGTGTCTCTGTGTCTGTGTCTCTGTGTGAGTGTATCTGTGTGTGTTTCTGTGTCTGTGTGTGTCTATGTGTGTGTCTCTGCGTGTGTCTCTGTGTCTGTCTCGGTATCTGTATGTCTGTCTCTGTGTGTGTCTCTGTGTGTGTCTCTGTGTGTGTGTCTCTGTGCCTTTGTGTCTCTGTTGCTGTGTGTGTGACACACACACAGAGACACACAGAACCACAGAGACACACACACAGACACACACACAGACACACACACATACAAAGAGACACACACATACACACACACATACACACACATACACACACACATACACACAACCAACCAACAACCAACCAACCAACAACCAACCAACCAACAACCAACTAACAACCAAACAAACAACCAACCAACCAAGCCCTGTCCCGTCACGGGAATGGGGAGGGGGTGGGGGGGAGGAGACACACAGACACACACACAGACACACACACACACAGACACACACACAGAAACACACACACACAGAGTGACACACACAGCGAGACACACACACAGCGAGACACACACACAGACACACACATAGAGAGACACACAGACACAGAGTCACACACAGAGACACACACAGACACACAGAGACACACACAGAAACACACACAGACACACACAGAGACACACACACCAACCAACCAACCAACCCCTGTCTCGTCACGGGAATAGGGAGGGGGGGAGGAAGGGGGTGGTCCCTCCCGACTCCTACGACGCTCGCCGGGTACATTCCCCCAGGGGTTCCCCAAAATCTATGATGCGCGAAAAGGAAGAAGGCAAGGCGGGGGTGGAAGTAAGGCGTTTATTTACGCCTCAAACAAACAGAGCATAGAGAGGGAGAGGCTCAGGAGGAGCAGGTAAAGAACTCATAAGGAGCAATGTAAGGTAAATCAATAAATGGAGATAAGGTAGAAGGGGCTCATGAGGAGCAGTGTACTGAGGAGCAATGTAAAGAACTCATAAGGAGCAAATGTAAGGTAAATCAATAAATGGAGATAAGGTAGAAAGGGCTCATGAGGAGCAATGTACAGGTGAATGAAGGTTATAGTTGAGTGTCAGTAGATGAGGGAGGGGGTGCCGAGGAGCCCTCCACCAAAAAAGGCGGAGAGGGCTCGCGGCACGCCCGAGGGGGGTCGACAGGGCGGAGCATGTGGGGTGGGCCGGTATAGAGGCGGACCGCATCAGGGGTCAGGTTCCCTCGGGGGGCGGCGAGTGTCCGGGGCCTGCGTCGACATGGAGCGGGCGGCCAAAAGGGAAGAGGCCCACTCCTTGGCGGGATCCGGTGAGGAGGTCCGACGAGGGTCGAGCAGCGAAGTCCTCAGGGTTGGGTGGGGTGGTGGTCGGGGTCTGGGCGGGTGGGTTGTTGAAGGCGGTGTCGTGAGGGTCGGCGGCAGAGGGTTCCTCGTGAGGCTGGGCTGGGATGTGGTCCGAGGCGTGAGGCCTGAGGTGATGATCCCCGGCTGGGACTGGGCGGCGCTGCGATCGGTAGTCGCTGGGAGGTTGTCGATGGAGGTCGCGGGGCTGTCGGCAATGGTGAGGGTGAGGCGCCGGGAAGGGCCCCCCGGGCCGGCCGGGGGGAGGCCGGCGGATCAACAATCCGCCGAGGCGGGGGGGGGGGGTCTGGCACTCACGGGCTTGTTTGGTCATGCATCCGGCCTCGCAGTGCATAGTCAGTATGCGCCTCACGTTTGCACAATAGGCGCATATGTGACGGCGCCTGTCCCCCGCCTCGCCGTGGGCCTCTCCGACAGGGGCCCGATCGCACGAGGCGGTGTCGCGGTTCCAGGCCGGGCAGGGGGCCCCGTGGGTGTGCCTATCGTAGGCGGTGCGGGCGTCGACGTGGGCTCGGGGCAGGTGTGTGCCTCGGGGAGGGTCGTCACCTCGGGGGACCGCTGCTGCTGGGGCGGCCTGAGTGGGGGGGGAGGGTGAGGGTCTGGACCCTCAGGAGGTCGAGGGCGACCGGGTCGTGCCACCCCTGGGGGAGCCTCCCGTCCGCTATCCATGTGAACACCATCTCGGAGTAGCGGCGGACGGTGGGCCAGGGGTAGAGGAGGACGTCCCTGAGCACGGTGAGGTGATGGCGGTGTAGGCCCTGGAAGGAGTGGGCCGGGAAGTCGGGGTGGTCGATCAGGGTGAGAAGGGCGAGGCTATATTCGTCCTTGGTTGCCTCCCCCCTCTTCACCGACTTCCTCTCAGGCCCCCTCTCTACTAGGTCCGATGGGAAGATATACTCGACCGGGATCCCTCGTCGCCTGACCGAGTGCCGCGCCTCGGCGGAGGCAAGTATTTCCCGGACGGCGTCGGCCGCGGACGCCGGGGTGTGGTGCGTCGGCTCCTCGTGGTAGGCCGGCGACGGGGGAGCTGGGGCCTGGGTCCCGAGGTGACGGTAGCGCTCATACTGGGGGTGGGCGGCCCCCGGCAGGGGCGCCGGAGGCGGCGGCGGGGGCCGGGCCCCGGCCCCGGCCGGAGCGCGCGCCCGAGGTGGACGGGCGGTGGCGGCAGTGTCGGCGGCTTGGCGTCTGGGCGCAGGGGAGGTCGCCTCGGGGGCGGGCGGAGCCCCTCCGGCCTCCAGGCCGTCGATCCGAGCGTGGAGATCGGCGGTAGTCTGACGCTGCTCGAGTCGGAGATGCTGGAGCGCCTCAAGTATGGCCGCGGTCTCGGCGCCCGAGGTGGGGTCCGAGGGCGACGCCGGGGCGGAGGCCCGGGACTCGTCCCGCCGCGGGGTTGAAGCCGGCCCCGGGGTGCCGCGGGCGGCCGCCCGGGAGCCCCTACGTCCGTTCCCTTTTCCCCGAGGCATGGTGTAGCAGCGGTCCGAGGTGGAGGTAGGCCCAAAAGAAAAAGGGTAGAGAGCTGGAAGGCGGCAGGAGGGCTAGTGCCTGAGGGAGGCCGGCGGGCGACCTTATAAGGGGAGGGGACGGGCGACAGCGGGTGAGGTGTGAATGCTGCCGGCCCGGGGGAGGGCGAGAGGTGGCGAGCAGCGGGCGTCGGGTGAGGCGCGAGTGCTGCGGGGCAGGGGGGCGGGGGGAGGAGGCGGCGGGCGGCCGAGGTGCGAAAGCAGCGCGACAGCGCGGGGCGGGGGAGGGTCTCTTCCTCTCCTCGCATCAAACGTAATGCTACGCATTACGACCAATTAACTCACAGGTTAGCTAACAAGTGCGCGCTTGGCGCACACACATTTCACGTGACCCATATACCAACACCGACCATAGCTACCCCGTGGGCCGCCCTTAACTCCGGCGGAGATAACCCGTTGCTCATACATTTGTTTATGTTCCCGGTTTGGTAATATTGCCATGGTTACTGCCTGCTTGTGATGCGCCTGTCCACACAACACAGTTCACTATTTAACTTGCCCATGACTGAGTTAAGATGCCAATCCCCCCGTCCTGATATGACCTTAGATGTTGCTAGGACGTAAAACAACAAAAAACAAACCAACAAATCTTTTGATCAGTTGTAAAACTGGACGCGGTGGCCGTATCGGTAAGAACGCTGGGTTTCAGCGCGATAGGTAGTGGGTTCGAATGTCGGCCGAATCGAACCAATGTCTTACAGCATTTATACTTGTCACCACCTATCCTGGATTGGTATTGCCAGGATAGGGCAATGGCTAGTTTGCTGAGTATCGGTATAACATGACTGAGAGGGATATTGGGTCATGGTACTTGTGGCCCGATCTCTTCCGGTGGGACAATACTATAACGTTGCCATGAGTGCACAAGTAGGTACCCATATCACCTTCCACAGAGGAGTCAGGTCTCCTGATTTGGTGGGAGATCTCCCTAAAATATAAAAAATTACCACAATCTCCCGATTACCCAGTTTAAATTGGTAATTTCCTGCCAAAGAATCACTGTAGCTTGTCTAAAAAAAAATGTGTACACATATTTTTTGTTGGTCAAAAAACATTCACCATTTTGTATCACCTTTTTTCTTTCTTCAAAATTCCCCCCTCCTACATGCTACCTACCTTCAGCCATGCTATTTCTCCCTATTTACAATTTGTGTATTATAAAAAAACCTCCCTACTCACACTCTTATCTACTTGGTACCTCTGTCTCAGATGCTGCTAATATGTGAAACTGCAACAACTGCTTACTGATGCCTCGCCTGCTTAATAGTGTAGTGGTCTGCACTGACCTCTCAGGCAAGTAACCACATAGACAGGTAGGCGTGGGGAGTGTGTTGATATCAGGGAGCTTAGGTGGTGTAATGGTTAGCACACTGGCCCGGAATGCAAAGAGATGTGGGTTCGAGTCCCACTCTAGGCACAATATTTCCCATTTTCATCACCCCCACGACACTGGTGCCGTGACCAGGATCCTGTACAAGCTTTGCGCTGTATGGTTGTTGAACCTACCCTGTGTATGTATGTGTTAGTGCATTGCCTGTATGTATGTAATTGTAAGCATTACAAGACTTACAATTCCAGGGGGACGAGTGTAGTGGTCTGCACTGACCTCTCAGGCAAGTAACCACATAGACAGGTAGGCGTGGGGAGTGTGTTGATATCAAGGAGCTTAGGTGGTGTAATGGTTAGCACACTGGCCCGGAATGCAAAGAGATGTGGGTTCGAGTCCCGCTCTAGGCACAATCCCACTGTAGGCACAATATTTCCCATTTTCATCACCCCCACGACAATATGAATACTACTTGATTACAAATGATTGTATTCTCATTGATTCACTTAAAGTTGTATATTCCGATGTTTCTGATCTTTTTAATATATTAGGTTGATCATTAAAATCAAACTTTTATTATATATGGTTAACTTTGGGATATTTGAAGTGAAAATATTCTAAAGTGAAAATAGGCTAAATTAATTTTGATGTGCATGTCAAAACTGCCGCCATAGGCTTCAGCAGTAACAGGTTCTATTAAATTGAGTTAATAGTCAGCCCCTTCTATGCAACAAATTTTTAATAACTGCACTAGTATCTAACTTTCTAAGTTGGATATACAGGATCAAATCTAGGTAATGGCCCTGTCACATTACATTGCATCTCACAAGCGCGTGGCCAATGCGTAAAATCACTTTTTTACGTCGAGATGCATCAAACTTGTCAGCATGGGGAGCAAAGTTGGACGTATACATACTGCATACATAGCGTATGGCCAACGTATGCCCAACGTATGGCTAATGTACATTCCGGTGAAAAATGTTTGAATTACGCTCATGGTACGTTTGCAGAAAACCGGTGAACCTTATATATGATATTCAAACGCCAGAACTATGCCTCATATGTTACATACGTCAAGACACGGTGGAGAAATGAAAAACATAAGTTATCCATACTCGGACTGTAGTTTTGCACTGCCTTTAACATAGGTCAAAATAGTGAACGTTTGCCTAACGTACATCTAACATATATCGACATAGCTTAACGTATACATAATGTACGGCCAATGTAAAATCCACACTTTGTCGAAGATTGAAAGCTTTGTGCATGCACAAAACTTTGCCGACCCTCTGATGAATGATGCCGTATCTCAACAAACATCGATGTACATTGACGCATACCAACGAGCACCTAACTCACACGTAACGCATAACGACGTATCCCGACATAGCGGCCAAAAATCACATACGTCAGCATACGTTTGCGCAATGCGTCATAATGTGACAGCACCATAAGTCCTTTCCTTTAGAAAATTTGCTTTCGTCAGACAATGAGGCATTGATGAATTTTCATAAAATTCAATCTCTTCAATCGAGTGAAGTGACATGTATTATCACCATCACCATCAACACCATACCATCATCATTATCACCACTAGTGTTATCAATATCATTATCACTATAATCATTATCATCAATATTATCATCATCATTATTATCATAATTATTATCATCCCCCGTCCTGATGACTTTAGATGTTGCTAGGACGTAAAAAAAAACGGAACACAAACAATCATTATTAATATCATTATAATCACTATCCTGATTAGTATCATCATTATTATCATCATCACAATTATCCGCCGACTTGATATGACCTTAGATGTTGCTAGGACGTAAAACAACAAACAATCGTTATTATCATCGTTACTATTATCATAATTATTATTATAATTATCATCATCATAGCTATTACCCTCGGGTGACAGATCGTGGTCTTCTGTGTAGAAAGGGCCCTCGCGCGCCACTATCTCCTGCAGGATGATTCCAATGCTGTAGATGTCACCTTTGGGGCTGCCCTCCGAAGATGCTATCACTTCTGGCGCAGACCACAGCTTGTCTGTGTGGCACAACCAAATAGGTTTGATTAAACTATCCATTAAATTTTCACAACAATCACATCGAAAGATAAGAGAAAAAATAATACAAGCAAAAATAGCGCAAGGAATAATTCAAATCTAGTTAGCACTAGACTTATAAATACAGGGATTTGGTAAATCGAATTATTGATTGAGTTTCACTATAATACAAATATGAAAGTGAGTATTACACAAGTCTTTGACAGTAGGGACAATAGGAATTTGGCTAAAGTTGCATAGTCCACTTGTTTTGAGTTTCTGCTATATTTTGTCGATAAATATATTAGATTAGTCGTCATAATCCACCTACCTAGTTCTTTTGAAGGGTTAACTCTGAGATATTTGAAGTGAAAAATAAAAGTTGGTGTACCCACATAGACATTATAGACTTCAACAGTAACAGGTTCTATTAAACTGACTTAGTATTGCTTCTGTGCAGCAATGCTTACTAAGTTAGAGATCTAGGATTAATTCTAGCTGAATGCTTTGGTTTAGATTATGCAGATTATGCAGCTTTCATCTGATTATGTAGCTTTAATCTAACAAATTTTGCTAAAAATAAAGAGTAATAATTTGAAGGAAAAATAGGCAGCAAAAAGAAAGGGACATATTTCTGGGTTAGACATCCGATACTTCCAAGGAGGTAGACACTCTGTGTGAATTAAGCAGAATTGTTAAGACCGCAGACGCCACTGCCACCTAATAACATCAGACACATTCGGTGGGGAGGAGGGGGGGGGGGGTTACATAATCACGCAGTGCTGCACCTTGATGTAAAGTGTGACGGCTGGCAGCTGTGATTGTGTAGGCAGGTTAAATAGGAAATCACTACACGCAAGTATAGAGAAGGAAGGCAAGAGATAGAGTGTGCAGAAGGAACCAGAAGGAGCTTGCTTAGTTTATTATATATATAGCTTTTAGAATCCAAGATGGCAGTGGTCACATGGGTTGATCCACCAATCAGAGTTCAATCTGTTGTATCCAAGGCCCTGTCATGCCGGCTACAGTGCCTTGCAGTGGCCAATGATCCATAAATAACACCATGGGGGAGGGGGTATGTGAGGTGACTCTTCCAAAGACTATTCTAGGAAGTGCCACTCCTCCAAAGACTATTTTACTATACAATTTCTATACCTAATGAGTAATAGTTTACCAACTCCACATATCTCTCATATGCCTTTGGATTTTATATATTACCATTTACCATTATATAGACAAGTTGAAATTTATTATAGTAGTTTCCTCATGCACATATATCCTCATGCCATTAGATCGGAAAATGCTACAACGTACTCCGCCCCTCCACTTCTTACCACCTGCCCAGCAGCGTAGAAAGAAGTGCACAGTACTACGTTGTAGTCCTCTCACCTTTGAATCTCAATCTATTAACTATCAATAATAAATTTAAGTCTTAGTAGTCGCGTTAGTGGATAAGGTATATCTGACTCGAAATAAAAAATAAAAAATAAATTTGTTATAAAGTCAATTTCCAATATGTTTCGAATACTATATCATTATTGTAGTATCTAATATGATGTCTTAAGAAGCATCTGATTCATTTGCCATCATATTTAGCTTAATCCGACCATTTTTCGACTTTGTGATGATTTAGAGGTTGTTTTGCGATGCTCTAAAGGTATATTCCAGTCTCAAAGCATCGATCTTACATTAGTGCTTAATCGGATTTGGTATCTGCTGTCAAATATTCCAACATCGACGCGCTTGTACAAGGTTTTTGTTTTACCGGCTGTCAAATAGAAGAAACCTGGGGACGTCGATGGTAGACGCGTGGTTGCTCGACAGGTCTTCATAGGATTAACATTACGTAACTCAATCCAATGAGAAAAAAAGGCTTAAGCGGTTTGAATCGATGACCTAGTTTCAGGAACTATTTTCTTGCAAATCTAGACCAAAATCTTTGATTTCACCAATTTTAAGTCGTTTTGTGTCGAAATAAAGGCAAAAGATGGATCAATGTCTTTTTGTACCTCCTGTACAAAGATAAAGCATCAAATATCAGTATTAACAAATATAATCACGGCAATAGAAATTCATATACGACAGCGTTAACTCGGCGGCATAATGTAAACAAAGCAATGACAGTGGTTCTTTTTGAACTTCAAAACCATAATACTTATCTATATTATTAAATAATAATAGATTGACATGCTCTTGCTCAAGTTTCAACCATACTGTAGTAGTATCAGAATGTTCTCTTTTTGTTGACGTCGATTTTTGATGTTAAGGCGTTTCTTCGGTGAAACGTCGAATTTGTATTGAATATAAGTGTCTCTGCACTAGTTCCTCGTGAACTATGCCAGTCTTCGTTCTTGATATCGCTAACACAAGTGAAATCATTGACTCAGTCATCTATGCTAAAGTTCCTCGTGAACCTTATTGCGAACATAGTGACCATCAGCATATGCTGCAGTTCTCCGCAAACTGAGCCTAGTGTTGATATTGCTGATATCACAAAGTCAATTGAATGTCAATGTTAAAGCTGCATACTTCTCAAAGATCAATCCAAGCACCCGTCAGCATATGCTTCAGTTCCTCGTGAACCTAGCATTGTCCATCACACTGCTGCTATGAAATCATTGACTCAGTCACATAGGCGAAAGTTCCTCGTGAACTGTAGCAGTCCAACATAGTGACCATCAGCATATGCTATAGTTCCCCATGAACTGAGCATTGTCCATTGTTCTTACTGATGTGATCTCAATGTTTCAGGTCTTTTGATCCTGTAATCTTCGTAGAAGGCAACCGATAACTTCTTACACAAGTCTTGTTGTGGTCGCCATTTTTGTAAAGTGCGACGGCTGGCAGCTGTGGTTGTGTAGGCAGGTTAAATAGGAAATCACTACAGGCAAGTATAGAGAAGGAAGGCAAGAGATAGTGTGCAGACGGAACCAGAAGGAGCTTGCTTAGTTTATTATATATATAGCTTTTAGAATCCAAGATGGCAGTGGTCACATGGGTTGATCCACCAATCAGAGTTCAATCTGTTGTATCCAAGGCCCTGTCATGCCAGCTACAGTGCCTTGCAGTGGCCAATGATCCATAAATAACACCATGGGGGGAGGGGGTATGTGAGGCGACTCTTCCAAAGACTATTCTAGGAAGTGACACTCCTCCAAAGACTATTTTACTGTACAATTTCTATACCTAATGAGTAATAGTTTACCAACTCCACATATCTCTCATATGCCTTTGGATTTTATATATTACCATTTACCATTATATAGAGAAGTTGCAATTTATTATAGTAGTTTCACATATATCCTCATGCCATTAGATCGGAAAATTTTACATTGGGGTGACCAGACCTTTCATCCTACACATGCACCCTGAGCGACACTGCTCCCACCTGGTGTCAACCCCACAAACTACCAGCTGCACCATGTGAGCGTAAATGGGTCGCTTTCAGAAAATGTGTACGACGTATTTGGTTTCCATGTTACAGTGTTAATGATGAAGCCTTTTTTGGAGGGATGGGGAGGGGGTGTAGCAAGTCAAATAGTCATTGTTGCCCCTGTGTATTAAGTAGGCCTATGTTAACAATACTACATGTATTTAGTATCAAATGTATCCAAAATATGCTTATATGATTTTCTGCTAAAGCGAACATTTGCATATCAATACCACGCATCTAGACACACTTTCAAAAACCTTTTTTCTTGTAAGACAATCTTTCTTTGCTTAACTGTAATCAACAAAGTCTTGTTTGAATTTGTTGTATGTATTAAAATGATATTATGGATGTGTGTTAAAATGATTTACTTGTTTGTTTTGTTGTTGTTTTAGGTCTTAGCAACAGTTAAGGTCATATCGGGCCGGGTACCAACTTGTGACAGTGCACACTCGTGTTGACTTTATAGTGCTACCCCACTGGGAGACCAGGCCACCAGTGTGGACACCGTGAGCTATGTAATGTAACTGACTTTATTAGGAACGTTTCTCCAGCATCATAGGTCGTGACCCATGCCTGAGCTTTGACCCAACGTATACATAACATCTCCGTTTCAATATCCTTAATTAACTTATCTGCAATATGCATTCTAACAAGTACATGTGTGGATATTTCTTTTGAACAATTTCCGACTACCTAGGCATCCCCCTTTTTCCCCTCCTTTTTGTTTATTTAGTTATTACTACTTCCTTAAATTTACACAACTTAAACTTTAACTTAAGCTACTACATGTTAGAATATAGTACATGAAGGGTCTCGCCGTGTTTGAGATATAGTGATAATTTAAATCCTAGAAATTGCATTTCCGCCTCACATTTTGTGTGTATTTGCACTTGTATGGCAACATTATAACTATAAGTGGTATAATCAATTCCTAAGTAGGTATAGTTTGGTTCAATACAATTGAAACTGATCAACATGTTTACTATACAGTATGACTAAACCTTTACTGGTACTGGCAGAAGACTGCAACTGTAACTCAACTGCTTACTTACGTTGCTAACAGGATTTGTTACTGTACTGTAGAACATTATAAACTTATTGCAAGAACATTTGACCTTACAATATTTATTCTTAATGTAATAGCTTGGATACAAGTGTTCTGATAAATAAGCTTGTAAGTCCTATTCACCTCTCATGTGGTGTATGTATTTCATACTAATACCCAAAACGGGTTGTAGGTTTACTTATTCTGCCGTATCGTGTCGTGTATTGAGATGTTTTATTACTTAACTCAGGCATTCTGTGATGAACTTTGGGTTTGTTTGACCCCAGTGTCTGTGCTTTCTGTTCTTTTGGGCATTTGAAAATAAACTTTCTGTTCCATCGTAAGATGTGTTGTTTGTTATTTATGATTTTATAATCTCTCAGGTTGCTTGTGCTAGTTTGTACAATGCTGCCTTGCTTCCATTCATTTTTATGATTTTTGTATCTTATTTTGTCCCCTGTTTTTAGTTTGGGGTGTGTTGTACCTGCATGTTTGTCAAAGCACTTTTTTTGTATTGTCTGTCTCTGCTTTATTTGATTTAATTTAGACTTCTGTATTTCAGGTTTCAGGTCATAGACTAGGGTAGGTATCCGAGTTCTTAATTTGTGTGACAACAACAATTTCGCTGGTGATGCACCAATGCCATCTAGTGTAGTGTTTCTATAGTTTAACAGAGCTATATGTACATCCCGATCATCTTTAATACATTTTTTATCATCTTTTTTAACGTCTGTACATACCGTTCGACCTGTCCATTGCTTTGAGCGTGCATCGGATTTGTATATACTGGTCTGAACTCATATATTGAGGAAAACCGTTGATACTCCTCACTTGCAAATTGTGGGCCATTATCAGATACCACATATTTGGGTATGCAATGTCTCGCAAATGTCTGTTTGAGTGCATTAATGACTGCTTGACTAGAAGTTTGCTTCAATTCCAATATTTCAGGGAATTTAGTGTAATAATCAATGATTAAAATGTAATCTGTATCATTTACATGAAATAAATCAACTCCTACCTTAAGAAATGGTATGTCTAAAACTGTATGATTTATTAATGGTTCTTTAGATTGTGTGTTTCTGAACTCTTGGCATATGTGGCATCTCGAGATTTTGTCTTCTAATTGGCTGCTTATGCCTGGCCAAAAAACATTATCTCTTGCTAGTTGTTTACATTTTACTATCCCTAAATGCGATTCATGTAATTTCTCCAAATATCAGGTTGCAATGACTTAGGGATTATTATCTGGTTCCCTTTTAAAAGGACTCCATCATATGTTGTAATATCATGTCTATATGTAAAATAAGGTTTTAGAGCGGGAGCAACATGCCTATTAATTGTAGGCCAGCCATTTATTGTTAAGCGCTTTACTTCTTGGAGTGTCTTATCCATGTCGGTGCCTGCTCCGATGCGCTGTGCAATATCAGTACTGATATCTATAGAAGCTACCGAGATGTCATTATCGTAGAGGTCGTTCGGTTCTATTTTTTATGTGCGTGTCCTTGACAGAGTATCTGCAAAAAATAGGTTTGACCCCTTTAAGTATGTTACTTTGATGTTGTAGTTTTGGAGTCTCATTTGCATTCTCTGCATCCTAGCTGACAATTGGTGTATTGGTTTAAGCATAATAGCTACGAGAGGTTTATGATCCGTTTGTGTTATTTCATTTCCATAGATATAATCATGGAATTTCTTACAGCTGAAACATATAGCCAAAAGTTTGTTTTCTATAACTGCATAACTGATTTGTGCTTTATCTAACACCTTGGATGCCATGGCTACTGGTAGATTACATTGAAATAGGGTAGTTCCCAAACCATATTTTGATGCATCCACCTGGATGGTAAACTTTTCATTTCCATCGAAATATTTTAGAACTGGTGCTTAAATTAAAAGTTCTTTTAATTCCTTAAACGCATTGATCTGAGCCTCTTCCCAGTGCCATGCTACATTTTTTTGAATGACAGTCCTCAATGGCTTGGTAATTTGGGCCATGTTTGGTATGAACTTACTGACATATCCGATCATGCCTAAGAAACACTGTACTGCTGCTTTACCTGTGGGACTTGGCATTTCTAGAATCGCTTGGACTCTGTCCGCATTTGGTTTTAGCCCATTCGAGGTGATTAAATTGCCTACATAGTTTACACTTGTCTGGCAAATTTTTGTTTTACGAGGGTTTAATTTCAGGTGTACTTCCCTGGCACGTTGTAAAACTGCTTCTAAGCGTTTATCATGTTCTTGGATTGTCTTGCTGTGTATTAAAATATCATCTGATAGTACATGAAACCCTGGTAGATTTATCAATATTTCATTCATTTCTTGTATGAAAATGTCCCCTGCAGTTTTAATCCCAAATGGTAGACGTGTATATCAGAACCTGCCCAATGGGGTATTGAAAATGCATAATTTAGAACTGTTTTCATCTAATTGTATTTGCCAGTACCCACTGTTTGCATCTAAAACTGAAAAATAATTGGCTCCATTTATCTGTGCTACTACCTCCTCAACAGTCCGTACTGGATATGGGCCTCGTAAGATTGCGCGATTTAATTTTGTTAGGTCTAGGCAAATCCTAAGTTTACCAGGTTTCTGAACGATTGTAGTAGAATTTACCCAAGGGGTTGGTTCGTCTTGTTTAACGATTACACCTAGGTCGACCATTCGTTTTAAATTCTTTCTGTACATCATCTACAATTGCTATAGGTACTCTGCGTGGTGGGTCTACAACAGGCGGTACATTATCATTAACATGTATTTTTGCATTCACTTTAATTAGGCCTAAACCATCAAAAACATCAGAGTATTTCTTTACCATATCTTGTGCTGTCTTGTTTGTTGGCACTGTGTCAATCGTGTCTATACGTGCCAACAATCCTAACCTTACACACTCCTCTTTTTCTAGGATGGCACTCCCTGCCTCCGTTACTTGATATTGTAGTTCAGTTCCTTTTATGTTCAGTGTAGTTTCCCTGTTGGGTTGTATGCGGTGACCACTGTAAGTGACCAATTGACATCTCGATGGTTTTAAACAGGCACTCCTGAGTTTCTTGTATGTTGCCAGAGGTAAAATGTTCGCCTCGGACCCCGTGTCCAGCTTAAACGATATTTCTTGGTTGTTAATATCCAATGTTGTATACCATAGATCACTGTCAGTAATTTCGTTGTTGTAGATGGCCCCCACAAACAAATCATACTCGTCCTTGTGTACTTGTTGTTGTACGCACTGCTCATCAACGTTGTTAGGATCGACATTAATTTCGTTTATTGGTGCAGTGTGTTGTTGACATTGCAGTGACTGGCACACCTTGATAGAATGTCCGATTTTGTGGCATCCCAAACAACTCTGGCTGGGCAGTTTCCCCTAGCATGATTGTATTCACAACGATCGCAAAGGGAGGATGCCGATGTAAAGCGCTGTTGATATTGCATCGATGAAGGTCGTCGCCATTGTGATGGGCGTGTCATATGCAATCCTTTGCTGATGTTGGCGGTGGCTATGACATCCACTTGATCTTCATGATTGTTATTATTCCTGCTTACTTGTGTCACTCTGCTCTCACTTAATCGGCACCTCTGAATGCATTGCTCCAAAGACAAATTATGAGACTGTAGTAATCGATTCCTCAGTTCATCATCTTTCACACCACATACAATCCTGTCACAAAGTAACAAACTTCCAAAGTGTCATAGCAACAGTGTTGTACGCGATGTTTCAATTCACGGATGTATGTGTCAATGTTTTCAGTTGTTTGATTGTAAGAATTACATTCATATCTTACAACTGTGATGTTAGTCTTGCCCTCACAATATTGAGTAAAGGCAGCAATTAAAGGTCCAATCTTCTCTCTGTCCGAAGCGTCAAACTCAAATGTCCTGTGTACTTTCTGCGTCTCACTCCCAGCTACATGCAGAAAAACACAACACTGAACTTTTCCCAATTTCGTCGATACTCCTGCAGCTGTTGCATATATCTCAAAAGAATGTACCCATGTCCTCCAATTAACGGCCATCTTTTCATCTAAATTCAATGGACCTGGGGGTTTCAATCCCGAGAGTGCCATAATGTATTGTTTGACCCGTTATATCTGACACCATGTAAAAGACATGTGGACACCGTGAGCTATGTAATGTAACTGACTTTATTAGGAACGTTTCTCCAGCATCATAGGTCGTGACCCGTGCCTGACCTTTGACCCAACGTATACATAACACAGCACCATGACCTGATATCCCACTCAGTCACATTATCCTGACAACGAGTCAACCAGTTCTTGCCCTATCATAATAATGCTGAGCACCTGGCTAGGTAGCAATAAGTCTAAACCAGGGTTCGGTTCGAACCCATGGGTTCGAATCCTATGACGGACGCTCAACTCATTCGGCCATCCCGTCTGGTCGTGTTAAAATGATGTTATGGATGGATGTTACATAGTTAATTTTAACATTTCTCTCTCAATTTGTATAAAATCAAAATCAAAGAGCGAAATTATTTTTTCAACTTTGACATATACACATGTAAACAGTGGTAAACATTCATAGCAATATGGATCCCGCTATTATTTGCAACGTCCTCTGCTATTCTTTGGAATGATTTCACTTTTGATTTCCATGTCATAAAAATGGTACAGTTTCTGAGACATGCATTAGAACCATATACTGTCAACCCTCATTAACCCAGCCTACTTTGAATCCTCACTAATCCAGCCTACTTTGTTCCCAGGCCTAATGTCACATTCACAAGATTGTTGAATAAAAGGTTTTGAGGATTAGAGGAATTAAGTGAAATGTCGAGAAATCTGTTCCATGGCTGTTTTGGTCAGACAGCATAATTAGCGGTACATTTTGATGTTGACTGGGTTGGACAGATGCGAGATGACTGCGCTCCATATATGGTGCCTAGAAAATCAGGGATGATAGTGGGTTCAGGCAAAAAAAATCGGAAATCAAACCCAGATTATTATCCCGACGGCAAATGTCCGTTTACACCTCTATCAAAAATGCTCTCAGGCTATGAAAACCCCTAGAAATCCGCTTACAAACGAAGAAATGTCATCCCTGAACATGTTCAAGTTCCAAACTCAACGTCGATTGAACATGACACTGACTTACCCTTGGCCATATATGGGACTCCACGCCACTGCCGCATACCGAAGTGGTTGATCTTGACAACAAAGCGTCCGTCCACCTGGCAGCAGCTGCTTCTCAAGTTCCCATGGTATTTAAGAAACGATTGGTGGATGTATGTCATGCCCTAGAAAATGATAACATTCACGATATTTAAAGTAGTTATCAAAGCTTCACTTACTTCACTCCCATTTGACCAATTCTTCATCATTTTTCTCGGTTTAGTTGTGTTGTTGATTGTTCGGGTTTTACATCCTGACAACATCGACAGTCAATCAGTCATATCAGGAGGGGTACCGATTGTGACTGCGCACTTATGGCGACTTTCTAAACTTAAAACTGCCCCACTGGGAGACCAAGCTACCAGGACCATGACCTGATTTCCCACTCAGTCATATTATCCTGATACTGAGCTAACCAGTATATGTCATATCCCAGTAATGACGAACGCCAGGCTAGGTAAGTAATACCCCTGTCACACTATGACGTAACGAGCAAACGTAAGCCTGATGTGATCACGTTTCGTCATTACGTTGACGTACGTTGGGTTAACTTATGATGACGTCAGAATGATGTTAGACTGACGTCGAGCTACGTCACGTTACGTCATGTTACGCGACACGTTACGTCGGCGCTTGTCAAAGTTTTGAACCTGTTCAAAACTTTCGACGTAACTTGAACGTAAGGGTTTACGTTTGCCGTACATTCTATACACGTTCGGCGAACGTCAATGACGTTAAACGGACGTTAGTCAATGCTGCTCACTACGTTCAACTACATTCCACTACGTTGACCCACATTAAACCGAGTGGAAATGTCCACGTGGCGTAATGGGAATGTCAGGAGAACATCAGGAGAACGTACGTTCAACGTTTAGCCACTGTGTCATGACATATGTAATGTCATGTAACGTAGTTCTGGCGATCGAATAACGTTCATAACATTCCATGAGCGTAATGACATTGTCCTCTCTCGTTGAATGACGGTATCACTACGCTTTACCAACGTTACGCTCTCGTCAACTACACTGCATCCACGTTCAACTTGTGCCCAAATTTGCATACTATGCCGAGAAGTTCAACGTTCTTCTTGTTCTCCCTACGCTGACGTCATTACGTTGTAGTGTGACACGGCCTTTACATAACTACCGAGCATAGATTTAGTAGATCATTGGTTTGACTGAGCTGGGACTTCGACCACTCGACCTTTTGCACAAAAAGCCTGTGTTTTTACCGATTCAGCCACTGCGTCCAGTCATTCAAATTAGTTGATTACTTAAAGAGATATAGACATTATTGTCTTAGTCAGCAGGTTGGAGAGCTTACCTCGTTTGGGCTATGGCGGTTATAGTACCTGTTTGACCACCAGTTCAATTACCAATGTCGAATTTTATATAGGATTAATGTGCAGGTTCACAAATATGGTAGTGGCACACTGAGTTTTGGGATGTTTTCATATTGGAATAGATCACTAGAAAGCAAAAAACTATATCTAATTTCCTGAATATTTCCAGGACATTTAGTTGGGACCGGATTGAGTAAATGAACAGTGAATATTAGGAAATAATTCATTAGTTACAACACATGGCTATAGGCCAGAACTGTCCATGATAGTAGCCATGAATCCCAAACAATAGAGGGACCTCCAGCCAACCATGGGGGTATATGCTGGTCTGTGGCCCACTCATATACTTCTACTTGCCACTGGGGGAGGTCCTGTGTGGACTGTTGTACATCATTTAGATATATCTTTTGCATAATAATATATATATGCATAATAAATAATTCACTGTGATTATGCGTCTGATGCATAATCACCACAAATATGGCATTTCTTACTGGTAGAGTAACATTAAGAAAAATTTACCTTGTAAAAAGTTGTATATCATTCCATTTATATTTCATTTATTTTATTTATATTTATATTATTTGAATGCTGGGAGTATCAGCGCCGGGAGACCGGGAGACCGGGAACCCTGATGCCGGGTGGGAAGCCGGGACACCCGGCACTGAGAAGCCGGGATTCCCGGCACTGATAGGCTGCCGTCTCCTCCCCCCCTGAACCCTCACACCCTATGCCTATTATAAATGTTATACATATACATATATATACATACATATATAATAATATACACACATATATACTTATATATACATAAATACAAATATCCATACCCCTGTATGTTTATACCCCGTATATAAACATATATATATATATGAGCCTGTCTCAAAAGGTGCTAACTCTTCGTTTTTTTGTCCATAGTAACGATTGACACAATACAGCAGAGAAACGGTTACACTGAGAACACAAGGACATTTGCTTCAAATCAATATATATGTATTCTATTGTGACTATGAAACACCATGTAAAAAACAAATCAGTTTATCATGAGCAAATGCATAAGTAGATAGTATGTTGATCGTTACTATGGACAAAGTTTTGTCCCATATTGCTTAGCACCTTTTGAGATAGTCTCATATACATATATATATATATATATATATATATATATATATATATATATATATATATATATATATATGTAGTGTCTGCCCCTCCCCCTTATCCAAAGGGGGGGGGGGGGGCAGCCCCGAGCTCGGGGCGCGGGTGTGAGCGTGGAGGGAGTCCCGTGAGAGTTTTTGGTGAGTCCCGAACTGACTTTACCCTACTCTACTTTACCCGACTCTACTTTACCCGACTACTTTACCTGACTCTACTTTACCCAACTCTACTTTACCTGACTCTACTTTACCCGACTCTACTTTACCCGACTCTACATGACCGACTCTACTTGACCGACTCTACTTTACTCGACACAACTTTATCCGACCTGACTTTACCCGACACGACTTTACACAACCTGACTTTAACTGACCTGACATTACCCGACCTGACAAGTAGGGTAAAATCGAGTAGGGTAAAGCCAGGTCGGGTAAAGCCAGGTCGGGCAAAGTCGAGTTGGGTAAAGTCGAGTCGGCTAAAGTCGAGTCGGATAATGTGACTGAGTGGGATATCAGGTCATGGTGCTGGCAGCCTGGTCTTCCAGTGGGGCAGCACTATAAAGTTGCCATGAGTGCGCACTGTCACAAGTCGCTACCCGTCCTGATATGACCTTAGATGTTGCTAGGACATAAAACAACAAACAAACAAACAAAACCCTGAACTGGGGCTCCTGGCGCCAGGCCTCCTAACTTCCCGGCTCCGAGCCTACCTCTACCACCACCCAAATAGTTGAATAGAAATAAAAAGTAATAACCAAAAGTAAAATAAATCAAATTTAAATGCAATAATATTTTAGCTCATGTTTTTGTTGATGTTTCTGTATCAGCAAAAAAAGTGAATGATATATTATGTAAATATATATTTGTACACAAAAATATATCTAATTGATTAACAACAGTTCCCACAGGACCTCCCCTAGTGGCAAGTGGAAGTATGTGAGTGGGCCACAGACCAGTATATACCCCCATGGTTGACTGGAGGTGCCCTATTGTTTGGGATTAATGGCTATACCAACACAGTACTATCATGGGCAGTTCTGGCCTGTAGCCATTTCTTATAACTGAAGAATCATTTCCTAATATTCACTGTTAATTTACTCATTCTGGTCCAAACTAAATGTCCTCAGAATATTCAGGAAATTAGATATAATTTTTTGCTTTCTAGTGATGTATTCCAGTATGAAAACATCCCAAAACTTAGTGTGTCATCGCCAAAACTGTAAAACTCTACACTAATCTTATATACAATTCGACCTTGGTATTTAACTCGGTGGTCAAATGGCCACCATATCTAACACGAGGTAAGCTCTCCAACCTGGTCAGCATTAATAAATCCATAGCATGATGCTCTATCACAAGAAATAGTTTCGGCAATTGGTTAATTAATCCATTAGCATTTCCCCAAAAGCACTTGTTTATTTAGAGATATATGGACATTATTATCTTTTTAACTTCATCAGCTTTAACGATATGTAGTGTAATGCTCTATTGAAAGAAATAATTGTGGCACTAGTCACTAAATTTGAGGGCACTCTGCAGAAAAGGTAAATAGATAAGTTTAAATGTAATCTACTCACCTTCAAAATATCCTGTATCAGAGAGTATTTGAATGTCCAATCCATTGATATAGCATGGTTTTCCAGAATGTCCTGATTGTATATGCAAAGAGTTAGAGCGAATATTACCCTGTAGTTTATCACATCAACAAGGTCATATGAACTCTCAATCTTTGATTACAGCTAGTAAATACACACTGACTACTTACTTTGATGTATATTAGGTAAAACAATAAAATGGATATAAAACTATGTCAAATGTGTGAGAACAAATTATTTGTTCTGTATTCATTATGTAACAATGTGGAATATTGATACAATAAAGGCAAGTTAGTTAATAATAATATTGGTAAAGGAATATGCTATCTATTTCTAAGAAATAGGATTTTTGTGTGTGCTTACCGCAAGTCCACCCTTGACACAATACTCTGTATACAACACCACATTATTTAATTCTCCACTAAGACCAATAAACTTGACCAGGTTAGGATGGGATATATCATAGACCTGCAATACAATAATGTTAGAGAATTTGTAGACTCTTGTCGAGGTAACACCATAACTTACTTAACTCTCATAGAAAAAGACAATGGTATTTGAAATGTTCAATGCTAAATACCATTGGACGAGGATATTCACAGAGACGCGCTGCTCTGAGAATTTGCAGAAAAACGATTATTATTCACAGAAATGCTTTGCTCTGCGACTTAGCACAACATGATAATTACTCACAGAGCTGCTTTCACAGTTGAATGTAGGACAAATATTGTAATTATATCATGTTATAATTTGATCTGAAGCAGTAAATAGTCGATCTGTTCTTGTTTATTTAATTAATGCCCGTGACACTAATGACAATGACTGCCGCTCACTTGCCTTTTTCAATTTTAGAACTAGTTTTATAAATCATGCTAATAAATAACAGAATTTGATCTTAGCAGTGAATAGTCGATCTGTCCTATTGATCATTTTTATTTTTGTTAAAGTCACCCGGTGTGGCCTTTTCAGCGCCCGGTCATGCTCAGCGGCCTGTCGTGGCTTCTGCGCATGCGCGGATTCTAAGACATATGCAAAACACCCGTGGCCTCGCCGGCTACAAGCTCAGCTGGTGCCCGGCAGTGTTAGGGTCCGATCAGGCCGAAATCTATTGAATGCGATCATATTTAACAGAATTACATACTCAAATAATGAAATTTCATTAAATTAACCTTAAATTCCAAGCGATATTAACATAGCAGCTAACAACGTAGCAGTAAACAAAACAAATAGCAGTGCTCGCCGCAACGTGCGAAAATCCGCGCATGCGCAGAAGCCACGACAGGCCGCTGAGCATGACCGGGCGCTGAAAACGCCACACCGGTACACCTTGCCGGGAAAACAAACAAACTCGGAATAGTTCTAATTTTTGCCACAGGGTGGTGCATGCTTAGTACTGAACGTTTCCACTTGGTGGTGTAGAGTGACCTAGATTGGTCATGTGACAGCTGTTGTTGTGAAAATGGATGGGTGAGTGGAGAGAAGGGAGAGTAAAACTGAGGTCTTTTAAATTTTCTTTATAGTAGTTCAAACAGGAAATATATTTGCTTTAATGTAAAATATATGTTAGTACAATTACATTGCATAATTCAATGAGAAAAACATATATATGGAAAAAGAATTGTTGTTGAATATAAAAAGGTTTTGGATTGTATGGGGTTTGAACCCACAAGAGCAAACAACTTCAGATTACAAGTTTGACACCTTCCTTAACCACTAGGCCACAGAGACTACACATAGTTACTTGTCTCAGTTCAGGCTATTTGTGTATAGGATGTCATATATACAAGGTGTATGTGTGTATGTATGTTTTGCATGCATCCGTTTGAAATTTGTCAGTTACACTGTATATAAAAGGAACACCTTTTTGTTATTGAATGGAAAAAGGAGTGAACCATATGGAGTGAGATATGTGTATTTGGAAATTTTTGACTTTCAGATCATTTGTATTATTATGAGCTAATTCAGCAGCCATTCCATGCTGGCCATATCAGCCGGGCCTGAGCATTAATAGTTCGATGGAATCCACCACAAATACACAGGTTTCCAGTTTAAATGCTATGATGGCAGCAGCCATTCTGGGTGTGCCTGTGCGTTATCATTTGGATGGGATCCATGGCAAATGTGCCGGGTTCCGCGCTTAATGCCATAATGCCAGCAGCCATATTCTACGATCCAGCCGGACCTGAGTGTTAATGGCTTGACGGGATATGTCGCAAATGCGTAGATTTCCAGGTTTAATGCTATGACGGCAGCGACTGTTCTAGTCATGCATTATCATTTGGACGGGATCCATCGCAAATGCGCAGGGTTCTGGGCTTAACGCTATGACGGCAGCAGCCATTTCGCAGCATAGGCACCGGTGGATGACTCAGGATCGCAGAATGTGCAGACCATCATAGGTGAGTGTAGAAACTGATGTGGTGCTACGAACCCAGGCCATCTTCCGATGCAGAAGCTGTGGAACGGCGCATTTGCGATGGATCCCATCCAAACGATAACACATAGGCACAACCAGAATGGCTGCTGCCATCCTAGCATTAAACCCAGAAACCTGCGCAATTGGGGCGGATCCCGTCAAACCATTATTGCTCAGGCCCAGCTGAATCATAGAATGTGCTGTTCATCATAGGTGAGTGTAGAAACTGTGGTTCTACTACCCCGGGCCTATATATATATCTATTAGTATTGGCAGATCGATATATATATTTTTTGGGGTCCATATATATATATATAAATATATATATACATACCTTGTATATACATCGTATATATATGACGTATATACAATATCAAATGTATTTACTGCGTATGGATCGTATGATGCCCTAGATATGAGTAGTATATACATCATAATATGATATACACATGGTATATATATATATATATACACACATACACAATCACACACCTTGTGTATATGACGTCGTATATACAAATAGCCTGAACTGAGACAAATAACTATCTGTGGTCTCTGTGGCTTAGTGGTTAAGGTGTTGAACTTGTAATCTGAAGTTGTTTGGTGTTGTGGGTTGGGGGCAATAAAAGATGTAAGAGATAAGAATCTCTTGCAAGAGGATATTCTGAAACTCGCACAATGGTCTGAGAAATGGCAATTGCCCTTCAATGAAAAGAAGTGCAAAATTATTCATTACGGGAAAAATAATCCTCATTATGCCTATAATATGAAGAACGCTGTCCTGCAACAAGATAGCTATGAAAAGGACTTGGGAGTAACCTTCGACTCCCAACTCTCCTTTCAGAAACACATGAGGACTATCACCTCAAATCCTAACCAGAGAGTAAGAATAATTAAAAGAACTTTCCATCGCCTCAACAAGAAAAATTTTCTCATTCTAGTCTTTTGTTAGGCCAATTTTGGAATACTGTCCACAAATTTGGAGCCCAATTTTTCAGAAAGATATTCTGGAGATCGAAAAGGTTCAGAGACGTGCAACGAAATTAGTTGCAGTTATAGAGGACCTACCCTATGAACAAAGGCTTAGGGAATTGAAACCTCCTACCCTTTCCTACAGAAGGAAAAGAAGTGACATATTTGAAGTATTTAAGATTATGAAGGGTTTTGATAAAATAGATATGAACAAATTTTTCACCTTGAATAAAAGAGAAGGCAGTTGGGGCCATACTCTCAAACTAGTAAAACCCAGAGCCATTTCAAAGTTAAGGCAACATAGTTTCTTAAACAGGATCATAAATATATGGAACAGTCTCCCACAAAATGCTATTGATGCCGAGTCAATTAATTCATTCAAGAATAGATTAGAAAAAGCATGGGCTAAAAATCCAGGGAAATTTGACCCCTTATTCACCACATGCTACTAATTACTCCTCGTGTTGCATATTTACTTGCACTCAAGCAAAAATGAGAGACAAATAAGTGTTCACACTTCCTGTCTACCATTCGCTATATCGCTATAAACCCCCATGTGTTTCACTGCTTTTTACATTCAACAACAAAAAACGTTTATCCTTCTATATGTGTTTCTGATTGAATTATGCAATGTAATTGTACTAACATATATTTCACATTAAAGCAAATATATTTCCTGTTTGAACTACTCTAAAGAAAATTGAAAATACATAAGTTCTACTCTCCCTTCTCTCCACTCACCCATCCATTTTCAAAACAGCTGCCAGCTACAGGCCCAGCCTCAGACCCCCCCCCCCACCCCACCCCTACCCCCACCCTGACCTCAGCACTGACCCACTTTTCACCCAGCCTCAGCACCACCCCCACCCCCACCCCCAAACACCCACTGTCGTCCATGTGCCAGACCTAAAAATTTTAGGACTCATTACCAATTTGGTGAACAGATCCTACTACGATTTTTGTTAGCCTGATATCTGAAGTGTCCAAAATCAGTTGATGGTCTTCCGGGTCACTTTGCCAAATGCCCTTTTGGTGGCCATCTTTAAAGATGGCCACCATTATTTCATGGAAATGGAGAGAATCAAGAAAACTTGCATAACTTCTCACCACAATGACTTATCAACATGCAAAATGGCTTAAAATGTTCCTAATAACATTCTGCATCTGGCAGTGTATGATTTCTTATATTTGGTTATTATTATCTGTTCAAAAATTTAAGATTTCTAAAAAAAAAAGTCACATGTTTCACATTTTTTTCATGATCTATGTTAATAAGTTGTCCGCCAATTCATGCCAGGATTCATTTTGGTAAAATTATATGTTGGATTATATAGAAGGGTTTATTAGACATCCACAACAAGTGTTATATTGATAGATTTCAACTTTGTTTGATTCCATAGGCACATTTTTTAACATTGTACTAAAAATAACCTTTTTTACCAGTTTGGGGTAGGGGTAAAAACTATTTGCAGGAAACCCAGTACCTGGCCCTAACAGTTAAATTTTATAACAATGTCATTCATTACTATTTGTACTTTACTTTTTTCTCATTCATTACTACTCCTGAAGTTGAGCTTGAGGGGAGCACCCCCTTTTTTCTATTATAGGTAGGCCTACTAGCAACTGTCATGAACTATGAAAGAAACTAAGTAAACTCCAACCATACCAGTACTAAACCAAACATGAAATCTGACAATGATTTTTTATGTCATTCCAGGTTCATGAAGTGCTAATCCAAGAAAATGAACCAACTTAAAAATTGAGTAGGCCTACTGATCGAATTTCCGACAAAACCAACTGCATGTTGTCATGGCTGAATGTCCTATCCAGGCAAAAATTGAATGTGTCACATGTATAATATGTGGGAATGATGCACCATTATGTGAACTTGTCAAACCAAAAGACGTCAATTCCTGGCAAACACTATGTCACCACTGTACAGGAAGGATGCTGAGTCAATTGAGAGGATCCAAAGGGCAACGAAGCTTGTACATGGATTCGATGCAATACCCTATGAACAACGTATGCGTCATTTGAAGATCCCAAGCATGTACTACAGACGGGCCCGGGGGGATATGATTGAAGTATTCAAATATCTCCATGGTATCTACAAGACAGGCAGCCCCCTTATCAGAGACTCCAACACCAGGACCAGAGGGCACTCCCTGAAGCTGAGGAAGCGGTACTCCAGACTGGACCTGCGACACAACTTTTTCGGCTTTAGGGTGGTTGACCTGTGGAATGACCTGCCGGAGAGTGTCGTAGCAGCAGAGTCGGTGAACTGTTTCAAGTCCCGACTGGATGCATACTGGTCAAGCATTACATATATCTTGGAGCCAGTGACAGTTGCTACGATCGACCACATCTGAAGAACTGTCTCCATTTCTATTAATTAAGAGCGGCTAACAGGTCCAAGGCCTATTATAGCTGTATCCTATTGATTGATTTGATTGATTGAAGCGGCAAAGATTAGGTGCTTCGATCCGATCTTGACTTTGAAAGTGGACAATCCAAATACCATACCAGATGTATTCTATCACCGTGAAGGCAGATCGAATTTCGCGCACAAAAAGGAACTGACCAAGCTTAAGAAACTTGCTGGTGAGAGTGGAAAGGAATTTGCACAGCCAAGACAATCATTACATCAAGGGGCATAAAAAACTACATGTGTATATGATTGGATGTGTATCTTGTGTGAATGAACTAACAAGTGTTTAAAAGGAACATCCCATGTGTTACCATGTGTCATGTTACACAAAGTACACCAAGTTACAAAAGCAAACTGCCACAGCTGATTCTACGGAGACTGACAAGAATGATGACTACAAAACTGCAGAGACTACATCATTGCAACTGTTGTACAAGTTTATCCGTATCAACCTGTTTTCAAACCCTTGTATTGTACCACTGGTAGAACTTACTTCAAAGCTAGTATCCCTTATGCGGGATGAAGATGTGGAAGACATTAAGCAATCAACTAAAACCCATATCCGTAGAAACCTTGAGTCACAGTTTGGTGACACTTTGCACTTTTTCTCTGCTGGTACTAGTAATAATGTTTATGTTAGACCACACAACCTTTCAGCAGATTCTATTTCTTGTGATTTTATAAACTTGAAGGACAAACTTGACACTTACATACACAGCCAACAATGTGAACAACTGATTGTCCTGGTTGCTCAAATCTTGCGAGATAAAATCACAGAAGGTATCAAAGAGCAGGCCTGGCCACCGAATCCACAGGAGTTGACTGAAAGTTATATTCAACTTCCTGATTGTCTTGTTCACTTCTTAGAGGTGGTTCTTGGTGGTTGTCAGTCTGTTACCTCTGACAAGGTCCACTGGCTGTCATTCTCATTTGGTCAAGACATCATTAGCGCTGTTACAAATGCTTGAGTCTTGACTCCAAAACATATCCTCCTTCCATGGGCTATAAAAACTTTAACTGGCAATGTTGAACTCATTAAGACATTGAACCGCCTTGGTCATGCATGTTCATATACACGATTACAGGAGATAGACACAGCCTTGTGCATTGAAAAGATGAACAGTGTAGATGAAAACAAACCAGCCATTCCTTCATGGGCACACCCATGCATCCCTATTGTGCTTGCCTTTGACAACATTGATAGGCTGGAGGAAACACTGAGTGGGGCAGGCACATCCCATCGTGTAAATGGGATTATTGTCCAACCGCAAACTCATTCATGCGCACCAGCTAGAAAATCAACCATTAACAAAAAGGAGAAAAGGCGCACCATAGAACTCTCTGAGCAGCATCTACCTATTTACATCTCTGCCAAGAGGGAAGGTCCTCCACCATTGAAGTTTGCCAACACGTCCCTACCTCTAAGCAATGCAACTGAAAGGCCCAGGCAGAAAAATGTCCTATGGGTGATCACCCGACTTCACGACACTGTGAACCAGACGGTCAGCTCTTGGACAGGGTTCAACATAAAAACCAGAGATGATGTAACAGTCAAGGCTGATAAGGTTGGATACTTTCCTACAATCAATGCACCAGCAACAGAACTGTCGACTGTGCAAGAGATCCTTTCTCAGTCAATCTCCATTCAGCAGCACCTAGGCCTAGACATGATTGCCGTTGTAATGGACCAGGCTCTGTATGCTAAAGCAACAGAGGTTGCTTGGAAACAACAACTTAGGTTCGAGAAAATCCTGCTGATGATGGGCAACTTTCATATTATTTGTAATATGTTGTCAATCATTGGGAAACTATTACGTGATGCAGGACTTCGAGACCTTGCTGTTGAATCTGGGGTGATATCTGAAGGGTCTATTGTTAAAGTTCTAGTTGGAAAGCAGTACAATAGAGGTGTTCGTCTTCACAAGCTGACATATGAAGCACTGATGCGACTTGTATGGAGAGGATTTGTTGAATGGTTGGAAATTAACCACATGAGTGACCTGCCACAATTAGATGAAACTTTGAGTGTGGTGATGGATATGCATGATGATACTTGTGCGGCCACCCTTGAAACCAGTCTTGCAGGAGTATTCTCCATCTGTTACGTTGTTACTTGGATCTTCTGCGGCATGAGAGTGGGCACTTGGCACCATTTTGGATGATGTATCTTGACATGGTAGATATACTGCTGGGACTGATACGAGCTGATCGTGAAGGCAATTGGTACCTGCATTTAGCAAGTATCAAGGACATGATTCCTTGGTGCTTTGCAATGGACAAAACCAATTACTCTCGCTACTTACCACTGTACTATGCGCAGATGACACAATTAGAAGAGACATGTCCAGACCTCTATGCTCATTTTCTAAATGGTGGGTTCTCTGTTCAACTTAGACAAGCAAACCCTTTTGCCAAGATTGCCATTGACCAGACTGTAGAGGAGACTGTAAACAAGGACACACAGACTGCTGGTGGGAACAGAGGCTTTAGCCTAAAACATAGTGCACTGGCACGTTTTTACCTGACAGCTGAACACAGAGCTGAATCTATTTGACAGCTTCGAGACCTTGTATCAACATCTGGGCAAAGTAAACAAGGACTTGGTCATGCTGACCTCCAACCATCAAGGGTCAAGAGGGACGAAACTGATGTGATGTCTATTGTTGATATGCTAGAAAACAACTGGACAAACCCATTCTCCAATCAACCGTCGGATCTTGTGAGACTGTCAACTGGTGCTGCAGCAACATCAGCAGTAATGAATGATCTGCTCAAAGCTCACAGCAAGGGTGAAGAAGCTTACAAGATTCACATGGAAAAGCTGGAGAGAGGGTTAGGATTTTATGATCCGATCAAAAAACTGAATTTACAAACATTCAGTGCCTTACACACAAAACATTTTGTCAAGGATGGTGCGAACAGAGAGATGATCTTGAAAGCAGACAATCGTGTTTTCGGACACATGCTACTGATTGTTCAAAACAGAAAGTTGGATATGAAAGATGTGTTTGAATATCCCCTGGGTCAGAAACCATGGGCATTAGCAAATCCAGATGGAACAATGACAAAAACAGGGAAAGCAACATTAGGCAAATATATCGAGAAAGAAATTGCGAATGTTGAGTTACCACCTTGTTCTCGGGCAACAATTGTTGATGCCAGGGCAATAGTACAGATGATTCACTGTGAGAATCTGACATTTGATGAACTGTCTGATACAATCCTGAAGAAAGTTCTCAATGATGGTTGGGGTAGTGGGCGAATTGATGTAGTGTTTGACATCTACCAAGAGAAATCAATTAAGACCGCCGAGCGGACAAACCATGGTTCACGGCATGGAATCGTGTTCAACCAGATAAAACCAAGACACCAAATCAAGAACTGGAAACGGATCTTGGCTAGTACAGAAAGCAAAGCCAAACTCACCACATTCCTGGCAGAGAATTGGAAACAAATGCGCAGGAGGGACAAATTTGGCAAGATCATACTGATGGTAACCTCGGATGAAAGATGTTTCAGGATAACAAAGGATGATGTGATGCAGATCTTTGAGCTTAGATCCACACATGAAGAAGCCGATACGAGGATGATGATCCACACAAAACATGCAGCTGCAAACTATCACAAGGTTGTGGTGATTTCTGAAGACACTGACGTCTTCGTAATCTTCCTCTCCCTTCACTTGCAAATAGATACAAGGATCCTATTGAGAAGAGGAAAAAAGAATGTGATGAGACTGATAGATATATCAAGGCTAGGGACAATATTCGGCAAGGACGTATGCACTGCATTGATTGGTGCCCATGCATATACAGGTTGCGATTCCATCAGCTCCTTCGCTGGGCAGGGCAAGGTCAAAGCTGTCAATTTGATCTGCAAAAACCAGGAGTACAGAGAACTGTTCACAGCCTTTGGGCAGGAATGGCATGTTACAAAAGATATGTTCCAAACGTATAGTTTGAACACAAATATTAAAGACATCAACAAACTCAGGTATGAAATGTTCTGATCAAGAAAAGGTGATATTTCATCTGGACAGCTCCCCCCATGCAAAGATGCATTAAGACAGCACACAAATCGTGCTAATTACCAAGCTGGCAGCTGGAGACGAAGTCTACAGAGCTCACCCAAGATACCAAGCCCAACTGATGGACATGGGTGGAATGTAGTAGAAGGACAACTAGCAATATGCTGGCTCAGCTCCAGATGTTGTTCTTGAATTGATGTCCTGTAAATGCCCTAGACATTGCGTTAAAGACTGTCCATGTGTAGCAAATGGATTCCACTGCACCCATGCATGCAGATTACTGAACTGTGCTAATATGCAAGAAGAGGATGAGGACCAATTAAACAATATGGATGATAGTGACAGCGACAGTGACGACGATGGAAAAATCAGGTTCAACATTAAGAGCATATATGCTGAGTTTACATAGCAAAATGAACAACCTTTAGACATAGGTCTACCATTCGAGTAAGTAGAATATTTGTAATGTAGATCCAGATTGTGGCATGGTTAATTGAAAACTGCTTAGAGACAAGTCCAGAGCATTTGTAACAGCACCAATAATGTGTTATCACGTTTATTGATTTTCAGCCTTAAGGCACATTTTTTATTAAAGGTCAAGGTCAATTCCGCTACTTTTTGCACTGGAAACAGTCTATAGTAATTAAACACAAAGGCAAATGCATAATAACACAACTTATTATGCTTGTGACCTATAATAAACATGGTTATTCAATTGCTAAGCAGACATATCGTGGATAGCTGGAGATGTAGTATTACCCCTACCCCAAACTGGTAAAAAGGCTATTATAGTATGATGTTAAATATGTGTCTATGGAATCAAATAAAGTTGAAATCTATCTAATATAACACTTGTTATGGATGCCTAATAAACCCCCCTATATGATCCAACATAAAATGTGACCAATATGAAACCTGGCATGAATTGGCGTACAACTTATTAACATATATCATGAACAAAAGTGAAAAATGTGACTTTTTAAAAAAGAAATCTATAATTCTTTAACAGATAATAATAACCAAATATGAATAATCATATATTGCCGGATGCAGAATGTTATTAGCAACATTTTAAGCCATATTTCATGTTGATAGGTCATTCTGGTGAGAAGTTATGCAAGTTTTCTTGATTCTCTCCATTTCCATGAAATAACAGTGGCCATCTTTAAAGATTGCCACCGAAAGGGCATTCGGCAAAGTGACCCGGAAGTCCATCAACTGATTTTGGACACTTCAGATATCAGGCTAACCAAAACTCATAGTAGGAACTGTTCACCAAATTGGTAATGAAATTCGGTCTGTCACATGGACTACTGACCTCAGCACTCTCCCTGACCCAGTTCAGGTGCAGTGAGTCTACAACTCCGCTGCCCCCCACATATCTGGTTATATAAACAAAAACTAAGCAGAGTTGTGCTTGGAGAGCATTTTTCGGAGTACGGTTCCTGTCACCACGAGGTATACCGGGTCACTTTAATGTCCACGGTGTTGATATAGTTACTGCTGCTCACTTGCTGTTTTCAATTTTAGCACTCTTTCATTATTACTAAGTCATGCTCATGAATAACAGAATTTGATCAGAGGAGTGAATAGTCTCGCTTATAATTAACAGAATTTGATCTGAAGCAGAAAGAGCATATTGAGATAATACAGCCTGGAAAGTAGACAACTTTGGACGATCCCTTACAACCAAACCAAAATAATTCAGCACATGCGCATGCACAGTAAAATGATGTACATGTGGATGGGCAGTAAAATGATGCATGCTGATTGGTTGGTTGCAGTTCTGCAAATAACAGTATTGGCGGCTATTATTCGCGGTGCTGTGAATAGCCAGAGCGAATACCATTCTAGTTAATTATGTGAGCTTAGAATTAGAAATAAATACATACAAGTACCGACTTGTGAGAGTGCGCACTCATGGCGACTTTATAGTGCTGCCCCACTGGAATATTAGGCCGCTGGCACCATGACCCGATATCCCCCTAAGTCACATTATCCTGACACTGACCTAACCAGTCCTTGCCCTATCCTAATAAGTCTGAGTACCAGGCTACGAAGCGACAAGTTTAAATTTTAAAGTCATTGGTTTGACTCGACCGGGAACCGAAGTCCCGACCTTCCGCACGGGAGGCCCGCGCTGCACCGATTAGGCCACTGCGCCCGGTTAAGTGAGGATAGAAGTGAGGGGGGCGCAGCTAGGGTGCGTGTGAGGGTGAAGTGAGAGTGAAGTGAGAGTTAGAGTGTAAGCGCGGAACATGGAACACATGTTCTAAAGAGCTTAAGTCATTTAACACTAGCATGGTCAGAATATAGACCACATGCTCATTATTGAGTCTATTGTAATGGGAAAACCAACACAGTCATCATGATGTATTAGGTTTAGCTCTACTTTTATATACAACAAATATGTGACCATATTAATATCGGAAATCGGAAATATGGATGACGTTGCTCCAGCATAACTCTGAGTTCTTCAACAATGGCCACCAGAGACGCCACCAGAGCCCGTATTACTGATTTCCATTGGAGTTAACCCTCTCATATATCTGCGTTCTATGATATGGCCAAAGTGGACCAATTAGTATTTGTATATTAATAGCTATTACAACAGTCCACCGTGGCCTTAATGTGGGCACTCACATTTATTCAAATTAATGCTGCATTGTATGCAGCTTATATATATATGAAAATGGAGATTATATACATCAAGTGGCCAAGACCCAACATCTGCAAACCGAGTGGCCCCAGTGGTCGGCACAAGGATACTACTGTAAATACCTTTTTCAGTTCCGTCATTATTTCTTTGCTCTCTAGATTGACTTTCTGCGCAACAGTAATTTCCTTAATCGCCACACGATTCTCCTGCACAAAAACGCACACGTTGACAACAGGGCGCATTGACTGTAGGACATGTTGACAATAGGAGGTGTTGACAATAGTACATGTCAACAGTAGGATGCATTGACAATACGACACATTGACAAGAGCATGTGTTGACAATAGGATACATTGACAATAGGATACACTGACAACAGGAGACATTGACAACAGGACATGTTGACAATAGGATGTGTTGACAATAGTACATGTCAACAGTAGGATGCATTGACAATAGGACACCTTGACAAGAGCACGGGTTGACAATAGGACACATTGACAATAGGATACACTGACAACAGGAGACATTGACAACAGGACATGTTGACAACAGGACATGTTGACAATAGGATGTGTTGACAATAGGATGTGTTGACAATAGGATGTGTTTACAATAGGACATGTTGACAATAGGATGTGTTGACAATAGGACATGTCAACAGTAGGATGCATTGACAATAGGACACATTGACAAGACCGCACGTTGACAACAGGATTGCGGTTTTCCCCAGATAAAACCTCCTTCTTTCGGGACAGTGAAAAAAACCCAGATTAAACCTGTATTTTTCAGTTTAATCCGTTTGTTCCACCCTGTTTCCCCCCCAATTTGTCCGTTAGTTTGTTGGTGTTTTTTTAATACGTTATTCTACACTACGTTAAATCCATAAATACATAGCCTACTACATACAAATGAACTGAACATACAACTGTTTGTAATATATTATTCAACACATAAAGCTACATAAAACTGAGTCTGCGTCATAATGATGAGTTAATCACATGTTTCGTAAAAAGCTGTTCTTAAAGTTGCATAGTCCGATCGTTTAGAGTTTCTGTCATTTTGTGAGATAAATACATTAGATTGATCGCTATGGACTACCTTACTTTAGTTTGATATAACTTTTATTTTAGATGGTTAACTTTGGAGATATTCGAAGCACAACCACACAAAATTAATTTTGGCAAGCAGGCCAAAACTCTGACACCATAGGCGTCTGCAGTAACAGGTTCTCTTAAATTGCATCTGTATTCCCTTCAGGGTGATGCCAAATGTTTAATGAGTGTGCCAGTATAAGTTAGATATGTAGAATCAAATCTAGATAATTGTTTTGCTTTTGAAAATTTGATATTTTAACCGGACTGTGCAACTTTAACAGAAGAACCAGATGGAGCGGGGGGGGGGGGCGGGTTAGCGCTTCCCTCTGCCTTGAAGTTCCACTCTACCAGTATATATAATGACTTATATGTTAATGTATATATATATATATATATATATATATATATATATATGCATAAACATATCTCCATTACACATTAAGGAGAAACAAAGAGGTAGTGGGTTGAGTAGAAAAAAACACTGGTCTACATCCGGTGGAGGAGAGGAGGCTAGGTGGAGCAAAAGGTACAGTGTTCGTACAAATAATAGTAATAATTAACCCTTACATATCTTTATACTTGCATAATTCGTTATACATCACATATATATATATATATATATATATATATATATTTATATATATATATATATATATATATATATATATATATATATCCTGGTATATATATATAAGTTACTTCAAACTAAAGTAATTCACGACGAGACAGTGAGTAGTATATTTGCATTTTATTCAATAGACAAGTTGATGAATGGGTGGATTGATAGCAATAAGGACAGGTCGAACGATGAAACTCTGGCAATCCACCAAACAAGGTGGAGAGCGCTTGAGTGGCCTCGTGGAAGGCTGCCTTGGGGATTTAAGAGAATACAGTATCAGATCGCCACGTCCCAAGGTCACGGATATCGTCGGGCTGTGCACCGGCGGCTGCACAGGCGTGGGCTCCGCGTAGCCTTACGCTGTGCTAGGAGCGGGGTGGCCATGGTAAGGTTGCTAACATAAAATGAAAAACTGGAAGATTCTAAAGGATATTATATTGGGGGGGTCCCCAGAATTTTTTTGAATTTGTTTACAAATAATCCTTAAGATCTTTATAATATTACTATATTAATGGTATTGGAGGGTTCCCAACATTGGAAAATGAAAAAAATGAAAGATCGGCATAAGGTGATTATGGGATATAAAATATTGTACACCTTACAATGAAACAGTAAGGGTTGGAAACCCTGCCATGGGGCGCCAGTGTAGATCTTATTGGGAGCGGGGTGGCCATGGTAAGGTTGCTAACATAAAATGAAAAACTGGAAGATTCTAAAGGATATTATATTGGGGGGGTCCCCAGAATTTTTTTGAATTTTTTTACAAATAATCCTTAAGATCTTTATAATATTACTATATTAATGGTATTGCAGGGTTCCCAACATTGGAAAATGAAAAAAATGGAAGATCGGCATAAGGTGATTATGGGATATAAAATATTGTACACCTTACAATGAAACAGTAAGGGTTGGAAACCCTGCCATGGGGCGCCAGTGTAGATCTTATCGTGGATGTCAGGACTTCCAGTGTTAGTGGATGGCGGTTTGGCATGAGGAAGGAGGCCCACCAAGCTGCCAAAGGGTAGCAGGACCACCCGGTAATGGGCTGTAGTCGAATGGTGTAGGCGTCTCCTGAGTAGCGAGAGGTTTTTGATGACCTTATGAGCAATTGGAGACCTTGTGAGTCTTGGCTGACGTCTCATTGCAGTAGGGTGTATCTCGAGTTGTAGGAACGAGAAGCCAGGATGTTGCTCTGTCGGAGTAAGGTAAAGTATCCCACCAACGTCACTGTTGTGAGGACCAGGGCCGCCAGTGTCCAAGAATCGGACAATGGATGCGATTTCATGAAGGATCGGGGCGGGTACTTGAATGGGAGTGTGGGTGGTGATCGAACTACTCCCCATTTGTGCAATTGGACCGGGTAAGTGTTGAAGCTGGTTGTAGAGCCACACATTAACTTCGTCCATGTAGTTGAAGACTGATCTTGGAGATAGAATGGTGGTGGTGGTGAGGTCTGCTAGATAGGCCATCATGTTGATCTGGCAGGGCCCTACATGGTCGAAGCGGCCGATTCTGGCATACATGACGGATCTGGTCGCCTAACCCTTATTCTGCCAAGTACCGTTGGAGAGGCCATCAGCCATCAGCCTGCGCACCTGGTCTTGTGTGGAGTCAGGAGGACCCGGGAAGAGAGGAGCAAAGTAACGAGCTTCCCAGGTCCAAGTGCTATAAAGTTATATGATGGGCCCGAAGCTATCGCGTCGATGAGTCATGCAAAGTCTCATCAGGCCTTTTGTGAGGCACAAGGTGGTCGGCTTGTGCTGCGCAGCTGGGTCAAAGCAACATCTACTGGGAACATCGGCAAGAACAATTTCTTTGTCTGGCTTATGGTCGATCTTGACAGAACAGCTCCAGGTAGCGGTGAACTGCCATATCTTCCGAGCACATGCACATAGTACGGGCTCACGGCTAGAGCCGGTGTCGCAGTTTCAGCGCCCGGTCAGTTTCAACGGCCCGTATAGACTCAAACTCAAGGCATTGTCAATGGTCGTGAGCAATGTTCATACAGAAAATACAGCAAAAGTGATATATCTCTAAAAGCACACCACCTAGAAACAAATCGCTTTGTACACATATAGAAAACATCTTTACCAAAAAGACTGTATTAAATTTATAAGGTTAGGGTTCTTGATTTGTATTAATTTTGAATAAAACTAACGTTTTGCACTGTGCGTACCTTCAAACTCAAGGCATTGTCAATGGTCGCTAGCAATCTTCATACAGAAAATACAGGAAAAGTGATCTATCTCTACAACCACACCACCTAGAAACAAATCGCTTTGTACACATGTAGAAAAGATCTTTACCAAAAACATTATATTAAATTTATAAGGTTAGTGACGATGATGTTAGATTTTGATGCATGCGCATGAAACTGACCGGGCGCTGAAACTGACCGGACGCTGAAACCGCCACACCGGACAAGAGTAGAGCCTGGAAGGCCTGTTTGTCTGTGTTGATGACAATACTGTATTCTTGGGAGCTGTCAGGGGCAAGGGCGTTTAGGGCAACAAGATTGAGTGCCGACCGACCAAGTTACTGAAAACCTTGTCATGTAGCATCCTTCAGTGGTGTTCGTCGTAGGGGGATCCTGCTGCCTGTTTTCACTCAACTGTGCGCTTCTTATTATTATTGCAATCCTGCTCACGGTGGGGATTGGCCTTCCTATATTTGTTCGCGCACCAGGTACACACATGGCAGAATCTATTAGGTAGGGTACCGTGAGTAATTGTGGTAGATCGATTGGTTCGAACCCTGGTCCATTCAAATCAATGACTTACAAATTTATACTTGTCACTTACTAGCCAGGCGCTCGGCATTATAGGATAGGGCAAGGACTGGTTAGCTCAGTGTCAAGATAATGTGACTGAGTGCGATATTAGGTCATGTTGCTGATGGCCTGGTATCACTATGAAGTCACCATGAGTGCGCACTGTCACAAGTCGGTACCCATCCTGATATAACCTTAGATGTTGCCAGGACTTAAAAATCTAAACAACCAAAACAAACCATGATGCATGTCTCGCACTCCCAGTCAGCGACCATAGTAGCGAGCTGCTCCTAGTGCTTGCGGCTAGGATCGATCCACTTCCTGGGGACGGTAGGATCCTTACACATCCTGAAGAAAGTGCAGAAGTACTCGTACTCTGTATTCTCTGCCAGTCCGACCTTCTCCTTACAGTCACCAGGTATAACGAAAGTGTGTAGCAGCAAAGCTAGGTAGGACCTGTGGGTATGCAGGTATTGCAATACCTCAGGGAGTTTGACGCCCCTGCCCTGCAGAGTTGTAAACCACTGCCTTGTGGTACAGGTTCTTGACAGAACCGAAGGCTAAGGGAGCAAACCCTGAACAGAACCATGTCACTGTGGCAGCATCAAGGGCGGTTGATGTATGGAACTCCCAACATCTCCCGACCAGCCACTGCAGGGACAAATAGTTTTGTGCCTGTCAGGACATGTTCTTGCCGGTATGAGACCTCTATTTGCTCCCCGAGAGAGTGCTGCTGGTAACTTGCAAAAGCCAGCAGCACTTCAACACTTTTGCAGGCAGCTTTCATGAAATGAGAGTGGCAGTCAAGTAATGAAAGCAGTCTTTGTCGCATCGCGACCGACAGCATGATGTTGATGATGATGTAGCATGAGACAGGTCCTACCTAGCTTTGATGATTGAGATAATCCGGCGGTGGCGAATAAGTCATTGAACACACCACTGGGATCAAGTTGGGAGTCATAAGTTGTTGACGGTGAGCGCCTGTGGGTCCCCGGACGGTGGGATGGTTCGTCACGGCGGCTCTGGCGTCTGTGGTGAACGGGGGAGGGCGTGCGGGTGTGTGAGCTGCTCCTGGGGCGGCGTCGGTGATGCGTGGAGGGTGTGGGGGCGCGTCGTGTCGGTGTGCGGGGCGGTAATGGCTGCAGCTTCGAGCGCTGTCCGCTGGTGTCTTGTACGCCGGTAGTTTAGTTTCCAGTGCATCGATCATGGCAAGAATACTTTTGGTGACGGTGTATATGAATGAATGAATTAATGAATCAATCAATCAATGGGGGGTTGTTTGTAATACCCCTGTCACACTACGACGTAACAAGCCAATTTAAGCCTGACGTGCTCACGTTTCGTCATTACGTTGACGTACGTTGGGTTACGTTATGATGACGTCAGAATGACGTTAGATTGACGTCGAGCTATGTCACGTTACATCGTGTTACATCGGCACGCGTCAAGGTTTTGAACCTGTTCAAAACTTTCGACGTAACTCGAACGTAAGGGTTTACGTTCGCCCTACGTTCTGTACACATTCAGCGAACGTCAATGACGTTAGACGGACATTAGTCAAACGCGGCTCACTATGTTCCACTACGTTGACCCACATTAAAGCCGGTGGAAACGTCCATGCGGCGTAATGAGAATGTCAGGAGAACGTACGCCGAACGTACGTCCAATGTACGTTCAGAATTTTGCCACCGTGTTATGACGTATGTAACGTCACGTATCGTAACGCAACGTAGTTCTGGCGATGGAATAACGTATATAACGTTCCGTGAGCGTAATTACGTTGTCCTCTCTCATTGAATGACGCTATCACTATGCTTTACCGATGTCACGCTCTCGTCAACTATGCTGCATCCACGTTCAACTTGTGCCCAAATTTGCATACTACGCCGAGAAGTTCGACATTTTTCACATTCTCCCTACGCTGATGTCGTTACGTCGTAGTGTGTCAGGGCCTTTACCTGTTCCGTTACAGGTTGAAAGTATACAGCATTGAATCGGCACCGATTAATCGGTCCGATTTTCACTTAAGTATAGGCCCTAAACTTCTGGGGATAACGTCTTCAATGCACTAGAGTCTGGGCGCCAAAGGGGTGGAGAGGGAGGAAAGGGGTAAGATGGGATCCGCGCAAAAAAGCACAGAAAAGCAGTGAATAGGATAAGGGCCCTCACACAAGCAAACTCTCTTGATCAGGAGGAGAAGCAAGCTTGGGATGGGAAAAAAGAATGGGTAGGATTGAGGAAAGAGAAGTGAGGACAGTTTAGTCAAAAGGCTGTGCCTCCTTGGTCTGTGGTGACCAGTCGGCAAGCCGGAGCCATGAACAGAGTAAAGCTAGGATTCCTTACACGCGGTATGTGGCATGCGGCATGCGTACGGGATGGGTCATTTCACCCACACCCACACCCACACCCACACCCACACCCACACACAGTGTCAGGTTTCCTCACCACTGTTCTCTATGGCAAACGCAGCAGCATTCGCATTCGCATGCCACACCGATAGCTACATGGAACAATTCAGTTCGCATTCGCATTCACATGCCGCATGTAAAGAATCACCCCCATTGACTTACAGGCGTTTCCATTTTTTGCCGCATTCGCATGCCGCGTGCCGTGTGTAAGGAATGTAGCCTTAAGCTAGGATTCCTTACACACGGTATGCGGTATGCGGTATGCGAATGCGGCAAAAAATCGAAAAGCATCTAAGTCAATGGGGGTGATTCCTTACACGCGGTATGGGGCATGCGGCATGCGAATACTGAATCGGTCCATGTACCGATCGGTGCGGCATGCGAATGCGAATGCGAATGCTGCTGCGTTTGCCATAGAGAACAGTGGTGAGGAAACCTGACACTGTGTGTGGGTGTGGGTATGGGTGTGGGTGTGGGTGAAAGGACCCATCCCGTAATCACGCCGCACGCCGCACGCCGCATGCCGCATGCCGCATACCGTGTGTAAGGAATCCTAGCTTTAAGGTGGTAGGCAATGAAATGCAGGCCGGCCTACCCCTGCAACATTTTTAGATCAAACCAGGAGAGGAGAGCTGCGGCTGAGGGACGATAGAAGAGGTGTGGACGAAGTGGAGTCCGGACAGCGAGTTTATAGGCGATCACTAAGGGTCTCTTCTATGCAATGCACGGAGGTCCCATGCCGAGGGCTTACCAGCAGGGTGTGAATATCAGTTGCTGTGTCCGTGTTGGTACGCCTCACCTTCTTTGTCGTTACCTGTTGCAGGGAGTTTTTAGCAATGACTGATCGGATCCATCCTCGTTTCTTCGCTGCTGGTGCTTGGACGTCATCTGCTGTGTCCTGCTGGTGGATTCTCATACTTGTGCGTTTCGGCATACTGGGGCTTGAGATTGAACGAATGGGAACAAACTGGAGATCAATTGACCGCTCGCGTCTCGGTTGAATCGGTGACTGACCATTAGTCGGTGGTTGTGACGTCAGGGAGGACAGGTGGTTAATGCTAGGTGGCGGCAGGAGTCGTCTAGCGTTCAATGACTGCTGGTTAAATCTGCACAGTCCGATGAAAACATCAAATTTTCAAAACCAAACCAATTTGATTCCACATATCTAACTTAGCTAGCGGTGCACTTATTAAACATTTGTCACCACGCAGAAGGGAATACTGAGGCAATTAAATAGAACCTGTTACTGCAGAAGGCTATGGTGTCGGGGTTTTGGCATGCATGCCAAAATTAATTTTGCATGGTTGCAAATCAAATATCTCAACAGTTGGCCTCTTAAAATAAAAGTTACTTCAAGCTAAAGTAAGGTACATTATGACGATCAACCTAATGTATTTATCTCAGAAAAAGTCAGAAACTCAAAAGCATCGGACTATGCAAATTTAAAGTTTAAGGCATAGCCGAGATGCTATGGGGCGCTAGAAGTGAGTTAGTATCCTAAGAGGCCCTGCTCCGCCGAGAATTAACATGTACAATGTAGATTATAAAGATCAACCTAATGCATTTTTCTCAGAAAATGGCAGAAACACAAAACCATCGAACTATGCAACTTAGATGTTGGGATGTTTAAGCCATCTACCACACCATGTACACCACAAAAATCTTGCTCATGTTTTTAGACAATTAGTTATTGATTGAGTAGTGTTTATGTATCTACCAATATATTTCATGGCTGGAAGACCAGTGCTACGGCATTGATACTAGAATCTTATTGTTGAATAAAGCATTTTGTGCAGGAGAAACCCCATAAAAAAAACACCTGTGAAATCATGTTCATGTTAAATCATGTTCATGCAGTAGAACAATACAAAGATTACCTTCTAAACTACACAAATTAACTTAGTGAAATTCAGAAGTACATGGTTTGGGTACCTTATATATGCCCATCTTTGTGAACGTCTGTTCAAGTGAGTTATTTGAAAGTAGTGTTCCCGCAGATAGAGCAGACATCTTTAAAAATAGAAATAGGTTATTAGTGTACATGCCAAATGACGAGTTTCTTTGTTGTTTTATGTCCTAGCAACATCTAAGGTCATATCAGGACGGGTACTGACTTCTGATAGTGTGCACTCATGGCAACATCTTAGTGCTGCCTCACTGGGAGACCAGGCTGCCACCACCATAACCTGATATCCCACACAGTCACATTATCCTGATACTGTGCTAACCAGTCCTTGTCCTATCCTATTAATGCCAAGTGCCAGGCTAGGTGGCGACACGCATCAATTTGATAAGTCACTGGTTTGACTCGGCTGGGACTCGAACTCCTGACCTTCCACACGGGAAGCCTGCGCTCAACTGATTTGGCCATCGCATCCGGTGCAAATGACGGTACAGGCCTATAGTAATAAGGTCACAATACTGATGGCATAACATTCTCAAAGCAGTCTGCACGGATTAGTCATAGGATTACAACTCGCATTGTACTTGGAGATCATTTTAAGAACAACAAAACAAATGGTACTAGAAGAATACAAAGCTTTTTTTTGTCTTCAAATACATAGCAACTACCAGTGGTGTCTGGCAATACATTTTCAGTTAAAACTGTTATGGATTTACTTGATTAAATATATAACATATTGCTAGTTATTTTCTTTTTTTTAAACCATAAATCGCAATAGATGAGAGAAAAAGTAACAAGCCACGACGTACTCACAGTTGCATGTATTGTATCAACTTTTATATGAACCTTGTCTGGGTCTATTTTCCACCTCATCTCAGCAATCTGTCGTTGCTGCACTATATACCTTAATGGAGCAGTAACATAACAAATACAACATTGCGTGTTGACAATTATCATGAGCGAATATAACTATTCATGATTTGTATGTCTTGAAACTATCTATTCTTTGGGAATTATTTAGCGCCCAATCAACACCGATGGTTGGTTGGTTGGTTGTCGGAGTTTTATGTCCTGGTAACATCTAACGTCATATCAGGACGGGTACCGACTCGGGACAGTATGCACTCATTGCGACTTTATAGAACTGCCCCACTGGGAGACCAGGCCACCAGCATCATGATCTGATATCCCACTCAGTCACATTATCCTGACACTGAGAAAACCGGTCCTTACCATATCCTAATAATACTGAGCGATTGGGTAGGAAGCGACAAGTATCAATTTTGTAAGTCATTGGTTTGACTCGGCCGGGAATCAAACTCCAGATCTTTCCCACAGGAACCCTGCATTCTACTGATTCTGTCACCGCGTCCGACCGAGGTCTCAATGCGACTATCAGGGTAATTCACTAAGGCTGAGACACTACTGGTATATATGGCTTTTATTTGAATGCGTAATTGTCTAGGTTGAGTAAATAAGGTTTCATAACACAATGGAACATTTCACTAAATGACCCGACTCCCGTAATGTCAGCACGCCCCCTCCCCCGAGCCCAGGGACCACATCCCATAAGCGGTGTCGAACCCTACAACCCTACCCCTTGACCCTTGAGTAGAGGTGTGGGTGGGGGGGGGGGTAATTTTGGTCAGTTGTTGAGTGTCTGGGGTTTGAGCGCTGAATGGCGAGCTACTCGGTGTTGGTCACATGAGAGAGTTCTGGCAGGAAAGCCCGCATGGGTAGGCCGCTCGCCGGAGCAGTAGCCTCAAGGTGGCGCCACCATAGCTCGGCGATCACTGGTCAATGTTCTTCGGTTCATGGGCGTTGGGTAAGGAATAAGGTTAATGTGCGCCGATATTATTTATATTCTTGCGGACAGACAATGACACAACAGTTAATAGTTGGATGAGAATATCTCTGGCTGAACCTCGAAAGGCCCCTCCGTTTATTAACATAGCTTAATACTAACAATATAAAGTCAAATTTGCGGCCGAAAGGATACCTGATAGCGACCGCGCCGCCCGAAGTCAACTCACCCGGGCCCCCGGCCCCCTGATTGGCTGGTGTCGAGTGGCCCAGGGCCAAGCCAGCCGGGTGAGTCAAGGTGGCACAGCGCGCACCAGCCATACCCTGGCAGGTGATACTAAGGCCCTGCAGCCTAAATAATATGGGCATAACTCGTTATACAATACATAAATTACCCATGTTATGCTAACATGAAAAATTCAATAAGGCGGAGACACAACTGGTATATATGGTCTTTATTTGAATGAGTAATTGTCTAGGTTGAGTAAGTAAGGTTACATAACACAAAGGAACAGTTCACTAAATGACCCGACTCCCCGTAATGTCAGCACACCCCCTCCCCTGAGCCCAGGGACCACGTCCCATAAGCGGATTCGAACCCTACAACCTATTAAGTGGAGGGTTTGGTGGCTGCAATGTCTTGGCTGTGAGGGAGGTAAGTATGGACGGCATTGGAGGACTAACCACCAAGTGTCATGATCTCCTGGAGGGAACCACCTGCGGCCAGGCAAGCCTGGGTCCCACCCCTTCGGGGCTGTGGAGGGTGTAGTCGTCCAGGTTGGGTACATCTGAGGTCTTCAGTGCCATTCTGAGTGCCTGCTGCAGACAGGCTGCAGGGAGCAGCTCCCCCTTCCCACCATCAAGAACGCAGGACCGCTGGGAGAGGGCCGCTGTCAGTCCCGATACCTGAGCCATGCCTCCACGGGACAGAGAGGGGGGAGCTGGGCATCACGGTTATCATGATAGTGTATGCTTGGTTCGCCCGCCATCTGGTCTTGGTGGTGTTCACCATGACATGCAGAGCTGCATCGGACACCTGGAAGTTTACGCACAAGGAGTGTGTGCCTGGTTACCTCCAGTGCGGTGGTGGTGAGGATGTTTCCCTGTCGGAGTAGCGTCGAGTACCCAAGCAGTATAGTCGCCACCAGCACGTTAGCTGCCCTGCCGGTGCCGGTGTGGTGGTTTCAGCGGGTTCCCGTGCTCAGAGGTGTCCCTCGCTTCTGCGCATGCGTCAGAATCTAATAAGGATGGCCGTAATCGATTAACACTAGCCGAGCGACTCGGGTCATCCGAGTCGTCAGAAATTCAAATAGAACACGGCGAGTGGAGTCGACAAATACACGTGCCATGTGCATGAAAAGAATAACTTAGATTAATTAAATGGAAATATAGGTAAACTGGGCCATCATAAAATACTTTAAATCCTATTTTGCTGTATTTTTATCGGTTAATAAAAAATAAAAAAAAGATTGTCCACCCGAGCGCGGAGAAGCGTATTCGATTATTCGACCCGAGTTTGTAGGATGTGCGCATGCGCCAATCAGTGGCTCAGGTGACCCGAGTTGATGCGAAATCCGCGCATGCGCAGAAGCGAGGGACACCTCTGAGCACGGGAACCCGCTGAAACCACCACACCGGTGAGGTATTGTATGACGCCGGCCAAGCCTGTGGGGGTCAACGGCGATGGGGTGGGGGGCGGCCTCGGGACGTGTTGAGAGGCCCTCTGCACCCCCCCCCCCCCTACACACTTCCTCAGCCCTGTTTGGTAGGTGTTGAAGTAAGTGGGGCTTCCCCCCAGCAGTTGGACATACATCCTAGTGCTGCTGATGTAGTTAATGGCGGCCCTCGGGGAGGCCATCGTGTCAGAGGTGTGAAATGTATGCCAGGACGTCATATCGTGCGGGGTTGGCGGGGTTGGCTGGATGGAAACCACTCCTAGCCGCGAACATGAACTTCCGTAACTGTGCCACCGTGTTCCTCCACATTCCAGGCGCCAGTCCGGTGAAGTAGATATCAAGTATCTTGTTGTGCTTCTCGTGCAGTTTAACGATATTACCAGGTTAGCCTACAGGCCCTCGGTTAGGATGTTTTCAAAGGAGACAGGTTTTGTTTAGGCTCAGTTCTGCACAGGTGCACTGGACGATGACTTCAGCTCCTTTGTCAAAGCTGCTCAGGGTGTCTGCGAGGATGAGTTCCTTCTCCAGCTTGTGTCGTATCTCTACTTCACACGACTTGGTCACAGCAAATAGCCAGAGCTCTCTTGGCCAGGCCGTCAGTACCAGGTCTCGGCTTGACCCGGATGTTCAGGCCTTGCTGGGTGGTTTCATTGTCTGTGTTGAGCACAATGTTATTGGCCTGTGGGCAGTCGGGAGTGAGAGTGTTGAGTGCCACGATGAGGTTGAGGGTCTCGAGATGTGCGATGTTGGTGATTTTCCCCATGGTCTGGTGGTCATATTCATGGGCGTAGAACGACACTGGTGAGTATGCTCCGGCCCCACTCGCAGGCAGGAGTCGCATTCTATTATCCAGTCCTGCCTCATCATTTTTTGTAGCAGTATGAGACGGTTGGATCTCGAGCCGAATCCAAGGAACCATTTGATGTCTGCCCTGACGTGGTGATGGGGTGTCTGCCGGTGTAGGGTGCTTGTCTGAGTGCTTCAAAGATTTGTGACATGAATTTGCGGGATGGGGGGACACATCGTGCGATGTGGTGTAGTCTTCCGGCCTGTTTCTGGAGCTCTCCATGGGCGGTGTCGGCTTGGTTCATCCAAGTTGAGAATTCCTCAAGGAGTTCATCCATTTTTTCTTCAGGTATGATGACCCTCATGTTCTCCGCCGAGATGTTGAAACCGAGCCACTCCAGGTTTTTTGTCGGTGGAGTGCAATTCTTTGGTGTGAGCTGTAGGCCCAATCTGGTTGTAATTTCGATGACGTCTGGGTACTCTGCGAGTGCTTCCTCTTTTGTGGCTACCACCCCAACGAAGTCGTCGAGGTAGCAGTGGACAAAGTGACCCTTCAGTCGGAGGAGGTATACGACTGTTCCTGAGGTGCAGGCGCAGGCCGGGGATGAGGTCCTGCAGCCGAAAGGTGGAGCCGTGTCTATGTAGTGCTTTCCGGCTACTGTCACGCCCAGGAGTGGCGTGGACATCGAAAAGGTTCTTAATTGCAGATAGGCTCTTGCAAGATCTACTGTCCTGGGCCGTGTTCAGGTCTATGTACACTCCTCCTTCTTCGTTGCTTTGTTGGTTTCGGGGATCATCGCTGTCCTCGTTTTGTTCCATCACTTGTTGTGTTGTTGCATTTATGTTGTTTGTTTCACTGTCGTGGTCTCTGGGTCTTGCCCTGCCCTGTCCTTCTCATCTGTTGTTGGGACGCGGTGGCCATCTTGGGTCACGGGACGCGGTGCTTTTGGCAAGCTCTGTATTTTGGCGGGAAAAGATAGTGTGGGTTGCCGGGCCCTCGCTTCTCCGGCTGGTGGTTGCTATGGAGGCCAGGCGCCTTGGTTTGACAGCCCGTATGACTGGTAGGGCTTGTGCGTCTCGCTGTCCTCCAGGTGTGCCGTCTGTAGTGCATTTTTGTCAGGCCGGTGCTGAGCACGCCCTCACGTGCTGCTTGACAGCTATTACGGTTATATCAGCGGGTGAAAGGGTTTTTTCATGTGCTTGGCCAAACTTACTTGTGGGCGGTTCAGGTGTTCCGCATTGTTTGTCGGTCGGTTGTTCATTATCGACTGGCTCCTCCGTCTCTTTTCTGTTATCCGAGGAGCCAGTACCTAAAAACACTCTGCCGTTTTTTCTGTGTTTGTGATGGTTGTCACGCTGCTTTCCTGGGTTTGTTGCGTCGTTTTGCGATCCAGGAATCGTTTCTTGTTTAAGCAGTTCATTTCTTTCTGTCCGTTTTCTCGCATATATTTATTTGCGCACCTAGCACAGACATGGGCTTTTTGGTCTGGCATCTCCCCATGCGAGCCTGTGAAACTGCATTCATTTCCCAGTTTCAGGGATTGCAAGGTGTTCCGTCCACCTCACGGTTGAAATTGTTGCGGTACTCATAATGAATTGTGGTTGTCTGGGGTTGTGCGGTGACAGTGTTTGTTACCTAGCGGTGGTGGCATTGGTGCGTACAGGTGTTTTCAGCTCCTAATCTCACGCCGACTGTGATAGGGTCTCTCTGTACATCTTTTATCGCGTAGCTTTCCAGCCAGGTATGCGGAAAGCACCCGTCTTCAATCATTGAAAACACAAGCTCCACCCAGCACCTTCACGTGTTCCAGTCCCATGTGATCGTCATAGTTGCAATTTGGTGAGTGTGTGTGGCTATGGGTTGCCTCCAGCCCCTGATCCTCGCCCAGTCCGACCTTTTCTTTCTTATCCCCTCTAATAACATATGTGTGCGGTAGTAATCTGACTTTACCTTGTTTCCTCCCTATTGCGGTTCCGGCGGTGGCGAACAGCTGGTTGATCGCTTCATTTCTCTCGTCCGTTTTCTGTTCGTTCTGCTGTGTGTTTTGCTGTGCGATGTTGAAGTTTGCCGCCATCTGGTCATTGGCGAACTGCTGGTTGAAGGGTGTTGTAAGGAAGGCTTGCCTGTACGTGGGGTCGGTGTATAGTTGGTTTGAATGTCCTGGTGTTGGCATGATTCCAATCTGTGCAATGCCCATGGGTGCGCTGGTCACCCGCGCTCACGGCGTTCCCGCCAGCTGCATCTCGTTACGGGCGACGCTATCTAATGAGGACCTTTCAGTTTGCACGAGTCTCTCGCCAGATGGCGACTCATGCCGGTCTCTGTAATGCTTTGGTTGAATAGAAGCACACACACAGCTCAGGTGTGTGGTGGGATGTAGGTGTGTGGTGGGGCTGTAGGTTTGTGGTGAGGGTTTAGGGATGTGGTGGGGGTGTAGGTGTGTGGTGGTGTAGGTGTGTGGTGGGGGTGTAGGTGTGTGGTGGGGTGTAGGTGTGTGGTGGGGGATTAGGGATGCTAAAGATTGTGAGGTGCCACTCTGCAAGACAACCCTACACCTCCACCACAAACCACCTAAACCCCCACCACACACACCGTCAACCCCCACCACACACAGCTACACCCACCACATCCCTAAGCCCCACCCACACCCCTAATCCCACACCACACCACACCAAACACACAACACACCTACACCCCACCACACACCTACACCTCCACCACACATAAGCTGTCACCACACACTTACACCCCCACCACACACCTACACCCCACCACACACCTACACCACCAAACAGACACCACACACCTACACACCCCTAAACCCCACCACACACCTACACCCCCCCCACACCACACACTACCTACACCCCCCACCCACACACAGCTACCCACCACACACTACACCCCACCACACACCTACACCATCGCCATGCACCCTAAACCCTCACCACACACCTACACCCCACCACACCCACACACCTACACCCCCACCACACACCTACACCCCAACACCCCCCACACACACACCTACACCCCCACACACCCTACACCCCACACCACCCAACACACACCTACACCCTCACCACACACCTACACCCTCACCACACACATACAACTCCACCACACACCTACACCCCCACCACACACCTACACCCCCACCACACACATACCTACACCCGCACCACATCCCTAAACCCCCACCACACACCACCACACACCTACACGACGAATACACACACACACCTACACCCTTCTATCCAACCATGATGGCCAACTTGGACCGGGAACGGGTGCTGCCACCTATTGTATAGCGAGAGAACTGGCTCATGAAAGCTCCCCATTGGGTCACGGCGTCAGTGCACTGCCGGTTCTCGGCGTACGTTTCCAAAACCTCCATCCGTTTTATGAGATCGGTCTTAAGGTCCCTCATTTGTGCAGACATCACGTTTTGGATGCTTTGTAGCCCTGTGTCTTCTACCGGGCATTCTATTTCGTCGGTCTGGTTGTCGTCGATCGCTGCAGTTGGTTGGTTGCGTTTAGTGCCACGAGCTGGTGACTTCGTTATTGCTTCACTTACTGCGACATTTTGCACGGTCGTGTTTCTGGGTATTCCCCGCTGTTTTGGTTGGGTCAGATTTCTTTTCGGATGCGCCATACAGTTGGATTTCCTGGTGGCAGGCATGGTGTTTTCTTTTCGTTTTGTGTCATGGCGTTATTTGTGTCATTGGCGTCACATGGCATGCGGCAGTGAGGTGAGGAGCATAACTTTGGTCAGTTGTTGAGTGTCTGGGGTTTGAGTGCTGAATGGCGAGCTACTCGGTGTTGGTCACATGAGAAAGTTCTGGCGGGAAAGCCCTTATGGGTAGGGGGTGACTGCTCGCCGGAGCGGTAGCCTCAAGGTGGTGCCAAAGTAGCTCGGCGATCGCTGGTCAATATTCTGTGTTTCGTGGAGGTCGGGTAAGGAATCAAGTTAATGTTCGCCAGTAGTCTTTATAGTGTTGCTGCACTTAGGTGCAACATTGTATCCCCGTCCGCGAAAAACCCATGTTATGCTAACATGAACAATTCAGCACTACTTACCCCCTTTCAGCTGTTAAAGTGACATGGGCAAAGAACTGCTTACACATTTGAACAGGTTTATAATAGGAAAAGAAAGCTGAAACAGGTCATAAAGAAGCAGTTTCAGTTCTTTCAAAAGGTTGTGAGATAGGAGCTGGAATTGTAAAAGTTGAAGTTGCAGATTCGGATCCTTTAGATCCGTTGCACACGCAGCTCCAAAGGGTATATGTTGTGAAAAAAAGTACAGGTCGCCGGTGAGCATGTAGACGACACGGGCGGCATGCGGTGCCTCATTTTGAAAACACTGAGTTCACTACAATAGGGTTCCCCAAAGAAAGTACCTTTGACTTATCAAATTGATACTTGTCACTACCTAGCCTGGCACTCGGCATTAATAGGATACGACAAAGACTGGTTAGCACAGTATTGGGATATTGGGTCATCGTGCAAGTGGTCTGGTCTCCCAGTGAGGCAGCACCATAAATGAATTAAATGACCAGCACATTACAAAGTTGGTGCACACTCCTGAAATTGACCACACAATCTAAAGCCCTGTTTACACGGGGGATTTAAAACGCCACATATAAAACGCCTTGCCTAGATCGACTCACATTTGCCGTGTAGACGCACCTCTGTGGCGTTTTAGGGCTGAATCGATTCATATGAAACGCTTCATCTATACCACCTCGGGAGGTGGTTTATTTGAAGCGATTCAGCTGGTTCCCGGCAGTGTTAGGGCCCGATTAGGTGCTCGCCGGCTACAGGCGCACCACAGGCTGCTGGTTCCCGGCACCAAAAGACTCTTTAAACTCTGTCCGTGTAGACGCACCTCCAAAACGCCTCATATAAATCGCTTTGTCTAGATCGTTTCACAATTCCCCGTGTAAACACGGCTTAAGTTTCAGCTGATTGCACATGCTTGGTGGAAAATGTCTAATGTGTGATTCTGTGAGAATCCAGAGGAAGACCCTCAATCTGAGAGGAGTGCTTTTTTTACTCATGTGTTCCAATTTCTCTGGGACTTTCTGCATTGTGGAACTTCTGAGGTGTATCTAGGAGTTTCTCCTGTAGAGTTATTTCTATCAACTGTGAAGTCTATACATATTAGACGGAGGAATATATTAGTCAAGCATCAAATGCACCCATCGCATGTCTATTTAATTCAATTACTTTTATTCTGGAATATTACATACGTATAAAAACTAAAAAACTTTAGAACTTGATGAGTTGAAACTACCGCATATTTCCCGAGTGGTTATACAACAGTGATGTGTATAATGTATCACTATTCATAATACATTGCGATAATGCATTACTTGATTTAGTGATACACATCATAAAGCTACAGACATTTTTCATGATTAGGAATTTGCATCAGAGTATACACACCCATGAGACCAATATGGTACTAGCACCAGAATTCTCTGACCCAGTGTGCTGGGACGTAGCTCCAGTTCTTCCTGCCTTACTTGACTGAGTAAAGGCAGTTTGATAGTGTTTGATTGTTATTATTGTTTTACATCCTAGCAACATCTAAGTTCATATCAGGACACTTACCGACTTGTGACAGTGTGCAGACAGTCATGGCAACTTTATAGTATTTCTGGACTGGGAGACCAGGCTGCCAGCACCATGACCCGATATCCCACACAGTCACATTACCCTGATACTGTGCTAACCAGTCCTTATCCTGTCCTATTAATGCAGAGTGCCAGGCTAGGTAGAGACAAGTCTAAATTTGGTAAGTCATTGGTTTGACTCAGTTCGGATTCGAATTCCCGACCTTCCGCACGGTAAGCCTGCGCTCTACCGATTCGGCCACCACGTCCGGTAATACCCCAGTCACACTATGCTTGCGACCATTTCGTGACTACAAAAGAGGTTGGTCGCAAAATGGTCACAAAGTGTTCCTCAGTGATCGCCGACCTCCTTGCAACTATCTTGGTCACAAGGAGGTCGGCGACCATTTTCATAGGTTGATTTGGTCATAACGAGGTCAACGGTGACTGAGATTTTTGGTATAAAAGTGGTCGAAAGCCATAGTGTAACTGGGGCTTTAGGCAGTCTGAGGACGAAAACAACGAACAGTGAATATAGTTGGATGAGAAACACTCTGGCTGGTACCCTCGAAAAGGCCCCTCCGTTTAATAGCAATAGTCAAATACACATAAAGTCAAATTCCCGAGCGACTGGAGGCCGTATATCGTCAGAACCGCCCAAAGTCGCCTCCCCCGGGAAGCTCAGCCCCCCTGATTGGCTGATCGCCTGCGGCCCGGGGAGCCTAGCCGGGGGAGGGCAGGTGGTACAGCGCCCACCCGCCATGCGGCAGGTGGGGAGCAAGGCACTGCAGCCTAAATAATATGAGCATAACAAGTTATACAATACATTATTTATATCTTCCGGACAAAAACAACGAACAGTGAATATAGTTGGATGAGAAACTCTCTGGCTGGTACCCTCGAAAAGGCCCAAACACACCCAAAAAGGATTACTTTATCCCGTCCGCCAGCATGGCTGCTACCCTGATGTCTGCCGCGAGCCTCTGCTCGATTGGAGCGCGTAGGTACTCGAATACCGCGTCAGATTTCCAATCCCCCCTTTCCTTTATCTCTAGGATGGATGCCCCACACTGTCTAAGAAAGGTAGCCCCACCTCTGCGCAGGCTATGCGTAGTAAAGTTTCCAGGCTGGAGACCCGCCCTGGTACATAGCAACTTCAGGGATGCCAAGTAAAATCCATAAGGCAAAGCAACCGAACCGACGGTACATGGTATGCGGAACACCTTACACTCCGGTGCCGCCACCATATCATCAAAATGCCTACGCACCCAGTATACGGCGCACAAGGCTGGGTTCAAGACACAAGAGACCAGTATCATATGCATTCTTTCGCGATATTGTATTGTTTTTGATTTCCTCACCCCGACCATCATCCCCCACTTATGGAAAGTGAAGTCCGATCTGAGTAAGGATGGGTCCGAGTCCGTTATGTGGCACTTCCTTAAGAGCGCCCTGAATGATAGCAGGATGGCCGCACGCATAGTGACATGACCTGGTGACAGCCGCATCGTGGAGAACAGTTGTAACAATTGATGCGGCAATAAGGGGGGGCGCCTGCTTCGGTGCATCCCCCAAGGATCTTCTGATACCCGACATGCATTTAAGCACCCGATGGTTTTTGTAGTCTATCGGGGCACAACCAAGATCTTTTAGGTGGTTATTCAAGGTGCTCAGGTACTGCCTTATTGAGCTAGAGCACATGCGCCTTGATAAGTATGACATGTACATACACATCTGGTCCGGTTTGCAAGGATAAGGTGAGACCGTATCTGCGAACACCTTGCAAAACTCCAGGTATGCTTTTACCTGGACAGACTGGGTTTGCTTAGTGGCGTCTGCATAGTGCGCATCTTCGAAAGCGCCACACTCCTCACGCAGGCTCGACCAATCTGAATTAACAATGAAATAGATCATGGCAGCACATGGCCATTGACACATCCACGTCTCGCACCCGTGCAATACTTTTGAATTCGTCTAGCCGGCTTAGGCTATCGCACACTACATTAATCTTTGTGCTGATGTACACCGCTTGGATATGGAAGTTGTTTAGGATCGATTTCCAGAATATCAAGCGTAAACAGGCCATTGTTATTTTATTTTTGCTTCTACCCGAATTTAGCGCAGCTCTAACCTGAGTATTGTCTGTGACGAATACAACTGTCCTATTCTCCCATAGGTGCCCCCAGCGCCGGACCCCTGCTAGTATGGGCCAAAGCTACAGGACACTGATGTTTTCAGTTTTACACCCCGCGTCTTGAGCCCCCTCAAAGTGATGGCCCAACCAAGTCTCCAAGCGTTTTGCGTTACTGAATTTGAAAGCTTCTGCGAGCCAGTCCAAATCATGGGTGGCCCCAAACACGAACAGGGAGGCATCGCTATAGACGGAAATGCACGGTTGGGTTGACTGGATGATTTTTGCCTTCCCGTTGAAAGTGGCGGCAAATTCCATTTCAGATCCATGTGGAAATCTTCGTTTAGTCTCACTTTATGATCCCTACTTCTTACCGAGGAGATTAGATCGTAGACTCTGTGTGAGAAGGTGCGCCCCCCCCATGACCGACCTTGCAACAGTGGGCTAGTACCCCAGCGAGGCACTCTAGCTCTCGTTTAGTGGCTTTCCTACGATGCCGAAAAAGCCCAAGTTGGTCTTGCAGTTTCCTCAGTTTATCTAGGGGGAGCCTTAGTTCCATGTTTACTGGAAAATGTCTAATGTTGCTCAATCCCCAGAAACCGTGCCACCTGGTGAGGGAAAGTCAACTTTTTTAAGCTTACGTGGAAGCCGAGCCGGCGCAAGATCGCCACCAGCATCAGTTGTCCCTGCCTACACAACTTCTCTGTGTGGGCCACTACGCAGAAGTCGTCGAGGTAATTAATGCATTCCGCATGCCCCTCCCACACCATGCATCTGATAACAAAGTCACTAATTTTTTTAAATACGTATGGGCTAGTACTTAGGCCCATGCAGAGGCGGTTATCCCTTAGAAAAACCGTCCCCTCCCCAAAATCCCAAGCTAAACCTTGGCGCTCTCTGCAAGTGGGGTGGATGTTGATAGCACGGTAAGCATTACTGATGTCAACAGTGGCGCAGAAATCCCCTTCCTGTAAAATATCTGTCACCGACTTAGCAGAATTATAGCTGAAATTTTGGCGGCAGCCTTGGGTGTGGTCGTTAACACAGTCACCCAACGGGCTCGAGCAATCTACTATCACCCTAAAGTGGTTGTGACCCTTTGGGACCCCACCCAGGGCATGTATACAAGCAGATGGTTCCTCAACAACAGTCAAGCATTCATTTTCAATCTCCACTTGGAGGCGGCCCGACATGGCCACGCCAATCTGACCATTAGTAATAGAACCATAGTTATTTTTGTAGTAATTGCTGTCACAATCAGTATCAATAACTCTGTAGCCAAAACATGCCCCACGTAATATGTAATTCCAGACGGGGTCCTGATCACCCCTGACAAAACATTCAACGTAAACACGACAGGGTTTTATTTGGGCTCGGACACCACCAATCGGATAAACACAATTACAACAATCGCCTACACAATCATCGAAAATGTCAATGAAACGTTCGCACCGAGTGTGCGTACCATCCCGGTATATTGCCATTAGCATGCAGATTAGACCCTTTACCTTATTGTTTGTGTGATCACGGCCGATCACACATAGCCAGTCATAGTTCGTTTCAGTCAGGTCTGGGTGCGATACCCCAAATTGTCCTGATGTGCGCCCACCGACTGCGGTCGCACTGTTTTCATCAGACGGTCCTTGATGGGCAGTCTCAGGCAGGAGATCCCTGCTATGCTGCACATCCATGATATCGTCGTGGTTGACATCGTCCACCCCCAGATGGGGGTGGGGGGGGATCCCCCCTCGCCACCATGTGGCGGCATCAGCATCCCCCACTGCACTAATCCCTTCCTCAGAAGTTGTCGCCGCTTTAGCGCCGCGGTCGCCACCGTAACCACTACCATCACACACTTTGTTTGTCGTACGGGCTTCGCGTGTGATTCCAGCCCCTTGACGCGACCCGCTCCCGCCCACGGGATCACCGTCACCACAACCCGCACTGTGGCTGCCACCAACCGCCGCCTCAAGTCAGTATTTTTTGTTTGGACAAACATTGACTACGTGACTTTTACTTTTGCATGACAAACAATGATGGTCCCAATCACACTTGTCCCGCTTACACCCGTCTTTGTTGTAATTATGCCCAAAACAAACTCCTTTCATCTTGCTGCCTCCGCCTCTAGCATGGTCCGCGGATGTTTTCGCGGTAGTACTCCGAGCTTTCCCCCCATTTTGTAAGAGCGGGAATTGTCCATGTTGAAGTGTAGCAAAGATAGTCCGTTGTCCCCCATTTTGAAAGCATGCAAACCCTTCTCACGCGCCTTCTCCCGGATAGCTTGATCGTATCCCCGATATGCCTCGTCATTATAGTTATTGGTGGTTGAATGCATGGTCATATAGGCTAGATGCCCCATGTAGCCAGTAAGCTCATCGACGTCCATCTTTAACTTGTTAGCCTTCTTAATTCCCCACACAAGTCCAGCATATAACAAGTCATTGAAGTTTAGCCGGCTAACGCTCTTCTTCCCCTTGGTATAGCCATTAAGAGAAAACTTACTTTTCTTCTTTTTCCTGCGCCTCCTCCTCTCGCGGCTGCTATGGCGACTGTCGTCTGACTCGTCTGAATCCGATGATGAAGAAGACGACGAATCACTTGAACTGTCGCTCAAGTCGCCACTTGAAGCTTGCTTTTTCCTGCTAGCCTTCTTCTTTTTCCTCGGCTTCAATTTCTTACTCTTGCTCGTCTTGCTTGCCACTCGCGCAGCTCGTTCCTCCGCGGCGATTTCCTTCTCTAGTGCCGCCTTCAATTCCGCTTTCCGACGCGCTAGCACTCGTGTTTCCAGCATCTTACGCAATTCCAACTCCTCGGCGTCCGCCTCCACCGTCCGCGGTTGCCGATCCGAGGCCTTTGGCCTCGACTCACCAGTATCGCTCAAAGCCATTTTGAGCATACCGTCCATCATCATCTCCTCGCCACTTTCCGATACCCATTGATCCTCCTCCACTGCCTCCAACTTCACAGTTCTATGACTAACCTTAGCCTTCAACACTTTACATTTGCTCCCTCTAGGAGCCTCATGTTCATCGCCACATGCCTGGCATATATCTAGTACCATGACTAGATTCCCGCAGATACCTGCGGAACCACGTGCAGAAGACTGTAGAGAGAGCAGGCTTGAAGCATGTCTGCCACAAGTCAAATTCCCGAGTGACTGGAGGCCGTATATCGGCAGAACCGCCCGAAGTCGCCTCCCCCGGGAAGCTCAGCCCCCCTGATTGGCTGATCGCCTGCGGCCCGGAGAGCCTAGCCGAGGGAGGGCAGGCGGTACAGCGCCCACCCGCCACGCGGCATGTGGGGAGCAAGGCCCTGCAGCCTAAATAATATGAGCATAACAAGTTATACAATACATATATAAAAACACATTTTCTATTTTTACATATGTCATCAACCATAGGATATAAATAAAAATATTAATAAAATAAGTAAAACTGACTCTGGTTATGCCTCTAACACTAATCTGAGTGCCAAGATTTGTCTAAATCTAAATGCACATGGCATAAGATGTGCATATTATATTGATGTAAATGCAATGCTGGATAAAAGATTAATATCTTAACTTATTATATATATTTTTTTAGTTAGTGTTCTATGTTTCAAACAAGAGCTGAGATGAGCTGAAACTAGCACATTTCATAACTGCACCCAGTGTATTAGCATGTGCCATGTGCTTCTCGTGGGTTTGTTTTGCTCTGACACATCCCACAATGTACCGTGCGGCTGGACCAGTGATGTAGTCTATCGACTTGAGACCAGAACTGCTTCATCTCTCTGGGCTGTGAATGCCTTGGTGCTAACAGCCTGAGGTAAAAAATATATGTATATTTATATATATAAAGTTGAACACTGACCTCGAGACGAAGAATAACCCAACAATAACCGAGATGATGATCACTGCTATTGATGTTGCCAGGATTTTGACGATCAGCGGAATGTGGTACATTATTTCTGAAGGATGCAAGCACACACATGGAGGAGTCAGAATTAATACGTCATTTCCAAGATATCAAAGTTGGTGCCTCCCCAGCCCCTCGAGGTGGGGCTGAAGCTCGCTATACCCTGGGACACACACAGATCGGAAGTAGTATTCCATCATAATGTGCAATATTTGTGCGCACAATTCCCTGCAATCCATATTAGAAACAAATGTAGGGCAATAACCCTAAGGTTGGTTATCAGGAATCGCTTATTTGTTTGTTGGGGTTTTCCGTCATGACATCATCCAAGGTCATATCAGGACAGGTACCGACTTATTACACTGCACACTCATGGCGACTTTATAGTGCTGTTCCACTGGGAGACCAGGCCGCTGGCCCCATGGCTTGATTTCCCACTTAGCCACATTTTCCTGGTACTGAGCTAACCAGTCCTTGTCCAATCCTAATAATGTCAAGGGCCAGGTGTGATATATGCGTAATAGACGTATAGGTGCAGAGTTTGAGACAAAGGAATATGCTAATGAGATAATGTCATGGAAAGTTTAGCCAGCGGGTCAAGTGAGCCCTAGGCCGTGAATAAACCATTCATTATCCAGAAGTCAAAGTGTTCAGATGTTGTACTTTCACATGGTGTCAGATGAGGAAGAATGCCGCCCGCTAATGCGTTGCCGGGATTGCGGCCGCCTGGTCAGCTTGTCCTCAGCCACAACGCGAGATCGAACTGGAAAACATGGATCAGAGCATAAGACATATATGCCACAGCTGCAGGTGCCATAATGAAGACAGAACGAGTGCAATGCTGCATCTTTCTTCACGTTGCTGGCGAGGAGGGGCAACAAGTTTTCGCCAATATGGATATCGCGCTCGCTGATCAAGATAAGATCGTGCCACTCAGGGAGGCATTTCGGACATATTGTGTAGGCAAATGCAGTCTTATTATCACAAGATATAAGTTTAATACACATAATCAGGCTACGGAAAATATGGCTATGTACATCACAGCATTGAGAGACAGGGTGAAGGATTGCGAATATGGTACGGTGGAGGAGTCGCTGTTGCGCGATCGGTTAGTGGCTGGTGTGAGGAATGTGAATTTGCATAACAAACTGCTGCAAACTACTGAGTTAACGTTGGGAAAATGTGTCAGTATTTGTGAAATGAGTGAGTTCAGTTCTGATCTGTTGGAGGACACCAAGTCATACGTGGAAAGTAAGGAGATTGATTTCATACGGAACTATGCTAATGCGCGTACCAGTGCACCGGCGGTTCGGTCATCGGCGATGCCATCTTGGAAATCGCCATCTTGGAATGCTGGCAGTGCCGGTGCAGGAGAGTTCAAGATCCGCTGCCAGAACTGTGGATATGAACACCACCGGGGAGTCCGCCCAGTGAAAGGAAAGGCTTGCATAGCCTGCAAGAAGATCGGGCACTTCGGTAAGGTCTGCAGGAGCAGACTGGGCAGAGTCAACGAGCTTACCATGGAAGAGCCCAACCCTCACAATGCTGAGCAAGACCCGGATCCGGCAGAGGTCAACGTGCTGGCAACGGATCTGTTTGTCGGTGCCGTGGACCGCAGTGCCGAGCAGGATGCCAAGCTGTGGCACGCGATCGTTCGGGTGAACGGTTGTCCTGTCAAGTTCAAGCTCGACACCGGGTTGGAGGCGAACGTGCTGCCGAGGTACGTCTTCGACAGAGTTGCTCCGGGGCAGCTGACGAACACCAGGTGTTCGTTGGTGACATTCTCGGGTCATCGGATCACTCCTGACGGGGAGGCGCTGCTGGACGTCAATGACAGAGTGCTCAAGTTCCAAGTGGTACCGGACTGTCAGCCTATTTTGGGCAAGCAGGCTTGCGTGACATTGAACCTGCTGGTGCGTGTGGATGAGGTGCACTGTGCTGTGCCGACGAACATTTCCAAGCCGACGAACAGTCCCAGTGCTCAGGCGGAGAAGCTGGTAAGCGAATACAAAGATGTGTTCCAGGGTTTGGGGTTGATCAAAGCAAATGCTGTACAACCTGTTATTGATCCGCCTAGACGGATTCCGTTTGCCATTCAGGATAAGGTACGTAGTGAGCTTGATCGCATGGTAGAGTTAGGTGTCATAGTTGAACAAGGTGAACCTACCGAGTGGGTTAATTCCATAACTATCGTTAAAAAAAAAAACAAGATAAGGATTTGTCTGGATCCGACTAAGTTGAACAAGGCGATAAAGAGAAGGCCTTTCCCTACCAAAACGATTGATGAAATTATTGCCAAAATGGCAGATGCAAAATATTTTTCAGTTTTGGATGCGATGACAGGTTATTGGCAGATAGAGCTAGATGAAGAAAGTTCACGTCTGTGCACATTCAATACTCCGTGGGGCCGGTACAGGTACACCCGCTTGCCTTTTGGCATCAAAACAGCCGGTGACATTTTTATTCAGGAAATGCACCATTAGTCAGGGGGCCAGGAGCTGAACCTGGAAAGTGGTTCTAAAGTTTTTTTCTCAGTGTTTTCATGTTATATAGGTATTGTACTCTGTGAAACTGTGTGATGGCATTCTCCCATCATTGAGCATTTTCATATAACATGTTTTATACAATTGCGGCTATCGGGACACAAAACACTAGTTTTAGGGGGGTGGGGAAAATAGAAATACCCTTATATCTTCACAAAGATTCAAGCTAGGGTCTTGAATTTTTGCATGTGGGTGTATCTTGACCATACCTATTGGTGGGTCAAAGGTCAAAGTAATAGGTCAAGGTCAAAGTTCAAATATCTCAGTCAAATGTGTACAATTCAGCATTGTTTGTACACTTTGATATATTTCTCATTATACGAACCTGTATCCATTGTTATAATGTCTAATGGCTTGTTATAAGGTCTCATGAGCTCAATACTGACTAAGGAAATGCTAGAATACATAATATTTATTTAGTTCTTTATGATTTCATGTTCAAAGATTACATCAAATCTGGCTACGTAAATGATCTGCATATGGTGTACCTATTCATAGGTTACTAAACCACCAAAATTGTACATATTCTGTATTTGGTTTTAAAACCTTTCTTATATCATAAACATCATCAATCATCAGTGTTATTGTAATCATCACCATATTCCCCTTCATCGCTTGTTTCATCATCACTATCAGGTGATATAGTATTCATCCTGTTGTGACATACTGATGCTGCGTCCTGTTGCTGACAGGCACAGAAGACTGAGCAAGTCATTCCTGCTTTGTTGCATCCACATTGAATACTTTCACATGGTGTGTCACTGGAGCAGCCACAACTGATGATCTTTTGGACGTACTCGGGGACCAGTTGACTTCCTGCAGGAATTGTAGTTGGGCAGAGCATATCCCCATCTTTGCTCCATCCATACTCTAACGGGTCTAACTTCTGAGGCTCAAACCTCAAGGCATTCTTCCACAAGAATGTTTGTAGGTGTGCTCTTTTCAGATTTTCCTGGAAAGCAGCATCAGTGGGTGGCAGTGAACAGAGTTTTGGCATTGTGCTGCTCCCCGTGCCTATTCTGGTCTTCCATACCTTTGCTCTAGCCTCACAGAGAGTATGGCAGCTTTTCTGACCATAAGTAGCAACAGCGAATTGAGTTGCCTGCTTCACTACTTCAGGCCAGGGGGCCTCAATTTCTCCAAGCAGACTCAGTGAGTGTTCTTTTATAGTGTTCAACATCTTCTTCCCAATGCCAAAGCATCCTGCTACAGTATCACATCCAGATAAGGAGTGTCCTGCAACCAGGTTTGGAATGAGGTCTGCATATTGGACAGTGGTTGCTTTGATATCTATGACACTTCTTCCATGTATAGGAGATTGCATTATAGTTGGGATGTCAAGATCCTGCTCGACATAGTGGTGCAACAGGAGGGCCCACACATCTGTATCATCAGCCACCACAGCTACACCGGATGCCCCCTCCGAAGCTGCCATAAATGCCTGGTGCACTATAATATTGTCAGCTTCCTCATGACTGGTGTACAGATCTCGTCTTTCTATGACAATGCCCTTGCTAATCTCGATAGTTTCCTCCTGTCCTGTTATCAAAAGTGTATGATCCTGTGTATGGTTCTGAACAAAGTCTTCATCACTTTGCAAGTCCTCGCATATCAGTTTGATGAGCTGCTTCTTATTGCCTGTAACAGTCAACCCTGCTTTCTGTGTGGGATTGGTGTTGAGGGTGTCAACTGATAGACCCTGTCAGTACCCCTGGCTAATCGTGTTGAATCTTTGGTGCTGAATTCGTTGTATCTATCAAAGACTAGATAAACATCACATTTGGAGAGCTTCTCTGCTATTTTGTGCTTGAAGGCATCAATGTAAGTCTGCACATTTCCAACAGCAGGCCAACCAGGTATCCAGAGAAGGGCACACCCATCAATGACAGTGACTTCAATTTCTTCATGGGCTTGATGACACCTCAATTTTCATATCTCTTTTCAAGATGGATTTAGATGTGGATATCCGCATATCACCAGAGTCTGCAAAGAGAGCCATTGGCAGTGGAGCCAATTCATGGAACATCAGATGGTCAATGTCTATATCCCTATTACTGGCCTGCAGACATATGACACGACTGTAGATTAGGTTTGTATCAAAAACCTTCTGTCTGCTGATATTTACAGACTTCTTTGTGTCTGCCATTGAAGTTATTCTTCTTTCAATCTTGTGACGAAAGCCTCGAGGCAAAGCCTCTGTAAATTCCCCGGATTGTTTGAACATTAACTGTTGAATATGAGTGTACCCTTCCAGTAACAATGTTCACAATTGATCCCTCTGAGTGCTGCTCGTGGTCAAGTGGTGGTATGCACTGGGTCATCTTCACTCTTATGTCCTGTCGATCCTTTGCATCAGATTTTATCCTGGATTTGCTTTCTTCTTTGTGCACGCTTGCCTGACTGGCTACACTCTCATCACCTTGCATTTCAGCTACATCGGCAGCTATCTGACCGCAGACATGTAGGCTCAATGCCCAAGATTTGAAAGTTTCAGGGTTAAGTGTGATGCCTATTATGCCATGCTTTCCCTTGCCATATCTCATGAATGTGGTCTCGATAAACATGTCAGACCAGATTCCATTCCATATGCCATCAATGTGCCTCACAACATGGTCCCCTTTGGTGAAATGCTGTAGAACATGTGGGAGAGCTTTCATTGCTATGATATAATATGTGGCATACCTAGCATAATGGATGTGCCCGGTGGCAAAGAAAAAAGGCAGCATCAATTCAATTGCTCTAAGGTGTAAGTAAAACTCTCCTTCTTTCTCAGCTCTCAGATAGAGCATCATTATGAAGACCGGTTTCAATAAGCAATCAACTCACAATTTTGCAGTAGGGCTTTTGGCTGCAGCTCTCCAACTTGTTTGTGAGGTCCTCTGGAGAGTCAACATCATTGACAAACACTCTAAGTCTCTCTTCTGCTACCATTCTAAGCGCCCTGACATTTTGGGGGAATTTCTTCCCAGAAAGCATTTTATGAACCCCTGCAAATGCCAAAGATAAGACTTTTGACAGTCCTGAACTAGCCATCAGGGTTCCACAGCAGCCAACAAAACTCATGAAGAGATGCATACCACCAAGCCTTGGATAAAACTCTGGAAATTTATCTGGATACACCCAAAGGACATCCATCATGATTTTGTACATTTGGAGATCTGCTGTCATAACTGTAAATTTCTGGCCTGCCTCCAGTGACAATGTCTGGGCCTGTGTCATAGCTGTCATAATAGTGTCATGGTGCACCGGTGGCATATCTATGAGTGGCATATATGTTACACATGTTTTGGGCTTCACACACTGTCCATTTCCACGAATCCTTTCAGCGTTGTATCCATTGGATTCTGGACAGTCAGGTCGTTTGTGGATGTCTTGAAGAAAGGACAGGTCAATTTCCTTGACTCTTCGCTCTAATACAGCTAATTCTATCTTGGTATCTTGATCTGTAGTAAATTCTGGTACAGTGAAAGCCGCAGGCATGTCAGGTTATTTTGGACCATGGTATCTGATAACTTTGTGATCATACTCTATCGGTCGCTTTGCTTCCTGTTTTGAAAGCCTTCTAATTGTAGTTTCCAATTATCACTCAGAGACACACTTCAACTTGTAGCTGGACATTTACATGAACTTTAACAGTGGTCTGGTTGGCACCTACCTATTCTCTGGGCCTCATAACATCATGCTGACCAATGAAATATCCTCAGAAACCACTAATTAAGGGATAAATGACGAATGAAGTGTGGACCAACAAGCCTTGTGGTTGAGTGCTAAGTCTATTTATTGTCACTAGGTGGCTACCAGAACAGAACCTGTAACATAGGCCACAAGGTGGCAGCAGGATATTATATATGGGAAGTCCACTGGCAGGAGTCAATTTCAGAGTTAACCCATTTCATACTGGATAATATAAAAACAGGGGCCTAGATGATAAGGATCTTTCTATTTCCCCACCTCCAAAAATCAGTAATTTGGGTCCCGATAGCCGCAATTGTATAAAACTTGTTTTATGAAAATGCTCAATGATGGGAGAATGCCATCGCACAGTTTCATAGAGTACAATACCTATATAACATGAAAACACTGAGAAAAAAACTTTAGAGCCACTTTCCAGGTCAGGCCAAAATATGCATTTGACCCCCTGACTACATGTCATGGTCACGGACAACATTTTGGTCAACGGTTGAGGAGCACAACGAGCAGCTCCGAGCCGTGTTGGACCAAGCTAGGTCGGTTAACCTGAAATTAAACAAAACAAAATCTTTGCTATGTAAAACTACAGTGAAGTATGTAGGTCATCAACTTAGCCAGCAGGGTGTGAAGCCTGATCCAGACAGAATACAAGCAATAGTTGACATGCCAGAGCCACTTGACAAACAAGGCGTCCAAAGGTTCCTGGGCATGGTTGGATATGTACACAAGTTTATACCCAACATGTCTGAGATAGCCAAACCACTATGCACGCTCCTAGCTAAGGACGTTGCGTGGCACTGGCAGACCGAACAGCAGGGCGTGTTTGATAAGTTGAAGGAAAAGTTAAGAACTGCTCCTGTGTTGTCATATTACAATGTTAAGAAGCCCATTGTTATCCAAGTAGATGCTTGTCAGTCAGGGTTAGGTGCCGTGTTGATGCAAGATGACAAGCCAATCGCACTAGCATCTCGTGCGCTTAACTCAGCGCAGTGTGGCTATGCCACTATCAAAAAAGAAATGCTCGCCATATGTTTCGGATGCCAGAGGTTTCATGACTATATCTTTGGCAAAGAAGTTCAAATTCAAACAGACCACAAGCCGTTAGTGGCGATAATGCAGAAGCCAATTCATAAACTTTCGGCCAAAATGCAGAGAATGCGAATGCGGTTGCAAAATTACAATATTAAGCTGTCATGTGAAGGGTTCTTTGATGTTTTTTGCAGACACGTTGTCCAGGGCGCATAGCGCCAAAGTAGGTCATGGTAGCCTGTTCGATGACACGTTCTGCGTTGCCGCAGTGGACATGCAATCGTTAAGTTTGTTAAGTAAGATTGTCAAAGAGTATGAGAAGGATGTATCCATGTCCATGTTGATCTCACACATTGAAGATGGGTGGGACACGACATGCATACAGACACCACTGTGTCTGAGACAGTACATCCCACACAAACACGAGTTAACGATAGAAAATAATCTTGTCATGAAAGGCGGGTGGTGGTTCTTCCGGGTCTCCGCGGTGAAATGATTGAGGCATTACATGAGACCCACTTAGGTGTGACAAAGTCCAAGCAGCTGGCACGGGACTGTATGTTTTGGCCGAATATGAATAGATAGGATAAGTACTTATCGATATATAAAGGGCGGAGCGGCCTATCCTCCATTATTATTTTATATTATCTACTGCGCCGTAGCCAACCGCGTGTGTGCGGAAATTGAGTTGGTTTGGCCTAAACCTTGTGCGCCAACGAAAAGTAAGTTGGCTTGGCCTAATTGGGTCTCATGACCGCCTGCTACTGCAGCGCCACTTTGTGCTCGTGGCCTGCGCCCCTCTGTTTGGCCAGTGCGCACCTGCTTTTCAAACTATCCACATCTCCTGCTCGCCTGGCTGTTGCCTACCGGTTTGACTCCGGTCGTCAACCGGCGGTTCTTCTGTCAAAATTTTTCTGCTGTCAGAGAATTTTGTTTTCTGCTGTCAGTTCGTCTTGCCGTGTTCGTCGTGCTTGGAGACGACATGGTATTCTGCCGTGACTGTGGGGAGTCGCATAAGAAGGACGACAAAGCGGCGTGTATTGCGGAGCAGCAAAAAAGACCGACGACACGGCGTTCGACTATGGCCGCGAAAAAAAAGGAGGCGGACGACGGTGAACTTGAAATAGTGGACGCCTCATTGGCGTCATTGTCGGTGGACGACCGGGAGAGGAAGGTGGAGGACGAAATAGCCAGGTTGGAAGCGGAGATACGGCTGGGGGCGCTGGAGGAGCGCATGAGGGAGCTCCAGACGGTACAGGACGGACAGCTTGGACGACGGCTGCAGCGGACGGAAGAGCGGTCGGCAGACCGCGTGGACGACGGAGGGCTGCCGTCGTCTGCGTGGAATGCGGTGGCGTCACCACAAGTGCCGGGAGATGCTCTGAATGCGTTTTCCAGCTATGGCCGCTCACGGGTGCGTACCCGTGAACAGGGAGGACGACGACGAACACGCAGCAGGAGTGACAGTAGCTCTAGCAGGAGACGGCGCAGTAAGTGGGTCCTGAAACGTTACACTGTGGCGGGAAAGGAAGTGCGAAAGTTAAATGGATATGAGGTGTTAGCGGCCACTGGTGCATGGGCGCTGGACATTGCTGAATTGAATATAGCTGATTATATAGCAATATTAGAGCACATTGTGTTTATTGCGGTGCGTGCGAGGGACGACTATTTCAGGGATTCCGCGCATGTTGACTATGCGTTAGCGGTGCGGAAGTCGGCAGAGAGGATTGCCATGGCAGCTTTTGCACAAATTAATTCTGGTGAAAGTGCTGTGCATTATGGGGCGCAGAATGCGAAAGTGCGCAAAGCCGGTGCAGGAAGTGGTTTTGGTAGAAAAGCGGCAGGAGGTAGTCAGAGACCATCTCGCTGTTGTTATCAGTGGAACGGGGATGACGGTTGCTCTAGGACAGAGGAGGAGTGCATATATGAGCATAAGTGTTCCAAGTGTGGCTCAAAAAACCATAAAAAGTATAAATGTAAAGATTGAAAGAGCAAAGGGCCGATTTCGTCTATAGCAAACAATCGGCATGTGCGTCATTTGCCCTCATATGATTCTTTTGCCCTCACCAGAAATGTACATCATTTGAATTCTAATTGTGCTGATACCCCTTTGAGTGTTGATTGCCATAATGTGGCCGGCAGGATGCCGGTATTGGAAGGACTGGGGGGGACTGGGGGGGGCGTGTACATGGGGGGAGTGTTACATGCCACCTCTCGGTGTCTCAGAACATTCCTGACATTCCGGTGAACCGGGTGGTGATAGACTTTGTGGATGGGGGGGGGGGGAGGGTGTCTACATGACAAGGTGACATGTGACCTACCAGTGTCTCAGAACATTCCAGACATTCCGGAAGGCGGGGTGCTGACTGGCTGTGTGGGGGAGGGGGGGGGGGGGTATAGGCAACCCCGGATGTGACAATCCTTTGACTTTTCAGCCAGCTATGATTGATTCTTTGCTTTGGACTTTCGCTTGTGGTTTGGGAAGGGGGACTGATTTTGTTGTTGAAAATTGTGATGGTGCCCTGCTTGTTACTATTGTGCATGAAGATTTAAGTTCTATTTGTTTGCCTGTGACTATGAATTGTTATAGGGGTAGTTGCACTTGTACACATTTTATTGCAGGGGTGCCAGCACAGCTTCGTCCTTGCAGAGTTTTTATTGAATGTTTCTATCGAGGAGAGGTGGACCCGGATTGGCAGTTCATGTTGAAGGGTGTCTGTCACTTTTGGTTTCAAAGTTATTAATAA